>CM030362.1:209236459-209663368 GCA_017893485.1 Hemerocallis citrina
TACTTAACCTTTTGCCCGAAAGAAGGGGAGTTGGTAGTAGGGTGCACCGTACGACCAACCCTTTCTTTGGGGCCGATCTTAGGTGGTGTTATTGGGTTGCGCCTTCCTGTCAAAGGGATACGTACAGTGCCGTCTTACGAGTTGGGAGCACAGGTTGCGTATCTCGCGCTGTTAATTCCTGAAGTACCGTGGCTTAGGGGTGCCACAGGATGCATTGGGCAGTCCTACGCTTGCGAGACCCCAGGGGTGCCACAGGGTAGGCTTCGTGCTACCCTGCACTTGCGAGACCCTATGATTTGGATTTTGAAATGACGCCCGATGCGTTGGGTTCGTCTAGTTTTGAGTGAGGTCCGGTTGGCCGGGTAGCAGTGGCGAACATAGACACCACTGGCGTACTGCATCAGTGGCACATGACCACATCTGCAACCTCATCAGTCACGTGTAGGTGTCAGGAACAGGTTGTGCACAATTAGAAGTTCATAACGCAGGTTCAAATCCCTCTATATGGAGAAACGGCTTGAGATGGGGTCGCATGTAGTATGGGCTGCATGTTGCTTTGGAGACTTGCTGACATTAGAATATGAGCATCCTAGTTTAGTTGACAGTGCATTAGTATCCTAGCTTAGTTGACAGTGCATTAGTATTCTAGTTTAGTTGACAGTGCATTAGTATTCTAGTTTAGTTGACAGTGCATTGGTATTCCAGTTTGATTGACATTTATTAGATTCTAATCACTGCACTCACGAACACTTAAACTACACCGACATACTTCACCCTATTTGTATATATTGTTTTGGAGATCCGCTGCTATATGATCAGCCTTTAAGCGTCAGTGAATACTGACGTCCCCACTTCAATAGGTTGTGGACACAAGATCGCGAACCAGAAGGACTCTAGCCGAGGCATGATCTACAAGTGAAAAAGCAATGTTTTTCTTTTATTCATGTACACTCTGATGTAACTTATTGTATTAGTGGAAACACTCGGCCTGTAATATTATGTTAATAAAAAGTTTTAAATTTTCCTGTTTCTGTGTATTGTGACTAATTGAATGAAAAGGTCCTAGCTCGTGTCTCGGTTTCTCAGTGTATGGAAAACGGGGCGCTACAGCACAGCTCAGTCCACTTGAAGTTCACATTCGTTTTGGTCAGACCAGTGAGCGGCACAGCTATCTGAGCATAGCCCTGAATGAACCTCCTGTAGTGTCCAGTTAGCCAAAGGAAACTCCTGATTTCCTTCACTGTAGTAGGCCTTGCCCAATCTCTCACTGCCTCTGTCTTCTGAGGATCAGTTGCCACTCCTTCCTTAGAAAGGATGTGACCCAGAAATTCCACTTCAGATTTCCAGAAATCACAGTTGAAGAACTTGGCATACAACTCTTGCTCTTGCAGCTTCTCAAAAATTGCAACCAGATGCACTGTGTGCTCCTCCTCTGACTTGGAGTACACAAGAATATCGTCGATAAACACCACGATGAAAGAATCAATAAACGGCCTAAGAATTTTGTTCATCATATCCATAAAGATTGCAGGTTCATTGGTTACTCCAAATGGCATAACTAAGAATTTGTAATGCCCATGTCGAGTTCTGAATGAAGTCATATGCACATCTTCAGCTTTCACTCGAACATGATGGTATCCTGATCGAAGATCTATTTTGGAGAAAACAGCTGCTCCTTGTAGACGATCGAACAAGTCATCAATTCATGGAATAGGATACTTATCTGAACAGTGACTTTATTCAGCTCTCGGTAATCGATACACATCCTCATCGATCTATCCTTCTTCTTTACCAACAGCACCGGTGCTCCCCAAGGTGACGTACTCGGTTGAATAAAGCCTTTCTCCAATAATTCCTCAATCTGCCGTTTAACTTCATCCTACTCCACCGGCACCATCCTATACGGTGCCTTGGAAATGGGTGCACTCCCTGGCTTGATAGTGATGCTGAACTCTACATTACGTTGCGGGGATAACCCAGGAAAATCTTCCAAGAACACAGTCGGATCGTCCCGAACCACCGGAATTTGCTGCACCTCCACAAGAACCTCCCTCTTGCTGATAGCTGTCACCAAATCTGAACATCTCTTCTTTCCCTGGAAAGTGACTTCAGGACAACTTGGAGTCTTCACTGTTACTTCTTTGGTCTGGCACTCGATGTTCGCACTGTACAGCGACATCCAATCAATGTCAATGATAACATCGATCCCCAGGATATTCAGCTCGATAAGATCAATCCCGAAAATTCTAGCTCTAATCTCGATCTCGCAGTCCGCGTAGTACCGATCTGTGGTTAGAGTCTCCCCTGATGGAGTAGCTACTGCTAAGACCTTGCCTGGAAAAACCTTCGGTTCGACTCCCAAGAATTTAGCAAATTTTGGAGATACAAAAGTATGAGAGGATCCAGTATCGAACAAAACAACAGCTTTCTTTTCATTCAAATAAAGTTCTCCTGTTACATAACACACACTTGTTACTTAACAGTTCACTAAATAAACAAGAAAAAGAGAACAACAGAAAGAAAACACTTCTAAACATCCCCCCTCGTACCCGTGATGACGTGGTCCACTTCATCAGTGTCAGCTTCAGTCAAGGCAAACACTTGCCCCTGCTGGTATGGCTTCTTCCCAACTTGCTGCATTGGTCCACTACGGGTGACATTCTGCGGCTTGGGGCATTGAGATTTGTAATTTCCCACCTCACCACAATTGAAAAAAGTCACCACAGGAGGTTTCACCCAACTATTTCCAGGTCTTCCCGCTATGTTAACAGCATTTGCTCTTGTCGGTTTGAACCTTTGAGCTGACGGCTGTCCCCTGAAATTCCCAGAAACTGTGGGCCTCTTCCCAACATGCTAGTTGCTCCTCCGGTTCTGAGTGGCATGAAACTGCTCCATATATTCCTCCGTGACTATAGCTTGCTTGACCAACTTGTCAAACCTCCTGATACCAAGGGGTATCATCTTGGATCTCAGACTTGGCCTTAATCCGTGCTCGGACTTCCGAGCTTTCTTTGCCTCGTGCATCACAAGTTCAAAAGCATACCTCGAGAGCTGAGTAAACCTTATCTCATATTCTCTAACCGACATACCGCCCTACTGTAAGGAATTCCATAGCCTTCTTCTCCTGGACATCAGATGAAAAATAGTGATTGCGGAACTCCTCCAAGAATTCCTCCCAACCAAGAACAACATTTCCCATCGTCTGCTTCATGGACTGCCACCAAACAGCTACGTCCTTCTCGAATTGCAGTGCAGCCAACTTCACCTTGCTGGCTTCCAAAGTTTCCAACACTTCAAAGATAGTCTCGACCTGCTTGATCCAATTGTCAGCCGCATCTAGGTCTGACTTCCCCTCAAACACTGGTGGTTTCATCCTCTTGAATGATTCCACGAGTTTGATTGCCTCAGGTACTGGATTTCAAGGCATCCCCCTCTGGTTCTGATTCACAGCAACGGCGTTGAGGGTCTAATAGACTTTCACTAACTTTGTTTCCAAGTCAAGCCCTTCTCCGTCTCTAACTCTTCTTCCAGCCATATTCTAATGCACAAGATCCATTAAATCCGAAGTAGAAAATATGAATTTAATTCAACTCTTCATTTCATTGAATTAAAACTTTGTACATTCAAATTTAAATTATTTTCTGACATCAAATGAAAGCAGTAAGAAGATACAACATTCTACTTCATATGGTTCCTCTTGGCTTGTCGAAGCTCTTCCTGTAGTTCCGCCACTTCTTCTTTTAGTGCATCGTACAAGTTCTTTCTTTTCTCGAGATTCCAAATACGATGACTAAGAGTTTCAATATCCTCCTTGCACTTCGCACACTGGGCCTGCAATAGCTCTGCTCTGTCCCTCTGAGTCTCCACCTGCCTTTGAAGAGACACAATGATACTGCTCGGAACTGGCTCTTCCTCGTCGGAGGAATCATTAGATGAATCTGGAGGCGAAGTGATCTCTCGGGACTCATGTAACAACCCAAATTTTCATATGAATATATGTATGATTTGTTAATCACTAAAATGCTATAGTTATTTATTTATTTTTCTTTTTGAAACATTGATTATAAAATTAACTCATAAGCTTCAACTAGACCCGAGTTAACTCTAGTTTAACTCAACACTTGTAGTGTACCATGGCATATAACCCAAAAAAAAAAAAAAGAGTTGTGCACAAGCACAAGGTGAAGGCCGGCCAAGATTTGGGAGGGAAAACAATTTAGGGTTAGGGTTTTATTGTTTGAACATATTTGACTCATGATGAGTTTTTCTCCTCTCCCACACTCCACCCCCCCATATCCCAATTCCATGCATGATGAGATGTTACCCTCATTCCCCATGGCCTTAGAATCCGGCCAAACCCTTCCATCTACCTCTTCTCTTTTGTTTTAATGCCCCTTCTCAACTCCTCTTCTCATTTACAACTCCCACACTTTTCCAAACCTCCAAACCTCACCCTCTACACTCTCGCTACTGATTTGGAGTAAGAAGAAGAAGAAAAAGACAAGGATAAGAAAAGAGGAGGCCAAAACAAGGAGGAGAAGCAAGGAGCTCAAGTTGGAGTCAAGAAGGAAGACCAACAAGCAAGGAGTTAGAAGGAGATCAAACTACAAGCAAAGGTGGGTGATTTTAATCTCTTTGTTTTGTTTTGATTGTTGAATGGTAGTTGTAGTGATTGAAAAATGAAATGCATGCTCTAGTATGAACTTAAATAACTTGTTTTGTACTAAGAAACCAAAAACTGAAAATCCTGTTATGAAGCTGAATTTTTGTTGTCAGTCTGTAGCTCATATCTCGAACACTACTGTTTGGATTAACTTGATATTTTTAAATGTTGTTCATTTATATATCTTACACCATCAGTAAGTTTCCCAGATTTTTATGATTTTTTCTGCTATTAAAATAAACTGCCAACTTACATGCTGGTCAGAAAAGAATGAAACCACTTTTGTTGTTACTGTTGTGAAAAGAATGACTTGTATCTTGATACATGCTTATGGGAATGATTTGAAAATTTAGTGTGTCATTGTTAAGTGTATCTAAGACCTATGTTTAAAATTTCATGAGATTTGGACCACTTTAGCTATGTTAATAAAATCATGCAAACTTAGCTAATTATTTTAGTAAACAGAACTGCTGCTGTTATTGCTCTGTTTTTGTTCTTATTTAAAGAGGCATAATTGAAAATCTACTTGGTAGAATTACTTCATTTTTGGAAGTGTTGTCACGTCATGTGTCAGGAGCTAGAATCTAAATTCCATAATGTTCTGACACTGTTTACTATTTTAATCTGATTTTACCCCATGACTATGTTATTATGATGTGCTGTTCTGAGAATCTGTATACTTGTTAAAGATGGGACCATAAGAGCTTGTAAACGATCATATCTGAAGAAAATTGAAACTAGGAAGTTATAGTAGACAAATAGAACTTTCTGGATTGACAGAGAAATCATGATTTGGATAAGTGTACGATTTTATATGATCTTTGCAAGTGACGACAGAAACACAGTAAATCTTAGATCTTACTGCTTTGCACCATGTTCATTGAAATGATTTTGAACTTGTATCTTGTTGACTTAAAATTGCTGTTTGAGTTCAAGAATCATGTTATAGATGTGTACATGAGTTAGGACTTAAATTATCTAATGTTCCTTGCTAAGGGTAGCTTATATTTTCTTGTAGACCCCAATTTAGGTAATGTTGTTCACTGTTTTGAAGTAGAAATTGTATCGGATGTTGGGGTAGTGTGTTTGACCATTTTCGGATGAAATCCATGCCCAAAGTGTGCTATTACTTTCTGTCTTCCTTTAGTAGAAGCATGGGACCGCCCGATCGCAATTCTCGAAGAATCGGGACCAGGAATGACTCCGTTGTGGCATAAATGCCAAATGTGTGCTTGTTGTTTGGAATTTAGAATTGTCAATTTTAGGGCTCTTAGAACCCCTATTTGGGTATTTATAGGTTAGGACTTACTCCTAGTGTGGTGTACCATGTTGGGGTATGTTGGTTGAGTATTGAGACTCTAGGACTAAGTCTTGTAGCAAACCTAGACGGGTAGGATAAGACCCGTGTTGCATCGAACGTTTTGGAGGAGATGACTCGTGCGCCGACGTACTCGTCGTGCATGGGTGGATACAATGGTTTTGTGTTTAGAGCTACCACTTCTTGAGGACTGTGGAACATTAAGTTTAGCGGGAACTACTTGTTGGTCGGTCCGAGTTTGCGATCGAACTCCAAGCATGGATGGCGGCTGCGACAATCGACGGGGTCAATTCGTCGTTCGTTCATGCCAAGTGTAGGTTGAGGCGGGCAACCCTTGGGCCGGACTTGAGATCTAGTTGAGTCATACTGTGGGATGGGTTAAGATCCATTGATGCTAAAGGGTAACTAGCTAGAAAGAGTTTACAAGAAGAGCTTAACTAGTTATTCATAGCAAGCCAAGTTGATTACCAAGTTAGGGATTGGATATGGTAGATAGGTCGCTTAACTAAGGGAATGGGTAATATGAGATAGCTCGATTAGAGGTCCATACTTTTAATAAGAAAATGAAAGAGAATTAATGTTCGGCTATAGTGATGGCTTTTAGTAATCGGCTGATGAAAGAAAGACTAGTAATCGTGTAATTAACCTTATCTTTAATCTTGGAGTGGGGTAGCATGGATACCTTGGTAGGACTAGATCGAGTCTTGGTTGAATGTAAGGACATGCACTAGCGAGGGTGTTCGCCTGTCAGAGGGACGCAAGGCGTCATCATGCCTAGCCAACTCCTAGGTTCGTTTAATGCAGACAGGGACCCCGAGCTGCCCTGGATAGAGTTGGGGAAACTCTGTGGGGGCTCCGCTGTTTCGGTAGGAATGCCTTTATGTCTGTAACAACCTTTGAAGAGGTTTGGAGTGTTTACGTCGTCTCGACTGCATGTTCTGCTCTAGTGTAAGGAAGAGTGTAGCAGAGTTGGGGAAACCTTATATTTGTTAGGTCCTTTGTTGATCAATGCGGGCAGGAGGTTTAGAGAAAGACCCGGTGAGCAAGACTCTATGGGAAAGGCTCTAAGTCCTTCGGTGGGGAGCCCTGGTGCCTGTATATCAACTTTTGGTGAGGTCAGGGGAGACGTAGATACAGCAACATACCATGATTACAGTCGTGTAGTGTAAGCCTGCGACTGGGATCCCGAGCATAATGGATAAAATACAAGGAGTGGACACCACTAATGACAGCAGTGATGGGTAAGCCGGACGATTGCAGCCTCACCATCACTGGAATCAGAAACAGGAGAGAGCACAAGAATAAGATGCATAGCAGCGGATCGAGCCCCATCAAACTGAAGAACATCGTTTGATTGGGGGGTGTGTAGTATGGGATGCATTAGCTTTAGGAGTATGTGTGCATAGTGTATGCATTAGATTAGGCCATGGCATACACCGACTCTTGTTTGACATCACTTTTTTCTTTGCATCAAATATTTTGTGGTTTGTTGAGGTTCGAATCGTTATATTATGGCGTAGAGAGCATAGCTGAATATAGTATTTCGTCAGTTGTAATTAACTGACGTGCCTATAGTTATCAGTGCTGGACTGCCGACTTGGAATTGCGGGAAAGCTCTAGCAGGGGAAAGCGTACAAGTGAAAGTTATTGTCCAAATTCTATTGGACATTCTTGTTGCAACAATAATTTATAATTGTTGTAATCATTGGACATTGTAATAACAATTTGATATAATAAAAGTTTTTAATTTCCTGTGATTTTTGTTGTGTTGTGACTCATTTGAAGGAAAATCCTAGAGTGTGTCACGAGTTCCTATGTTAGGAATTCGGGGCACTACAGGAATGGTATCAGAGCATACTTCAAGTTGTAGTCTAACACCATAGGAGATTAGACTTGGATGCCCCAGCCAAAGTCAGGGTTAGTGTTGGTGGTGGGATGGTCATAAATCATATTGTTGCACTTTTGCAACTTATGTTTACGACTTTTTTCCTATTTCTTACCTAACCTCACTGTGATTATTCCTTTACTAACTTTTATGATTCAACTGGATGTCGAGGAGGCAAATCTGCCGCCTGATGTCCAGGAGGCAAGCATGCAGCCGGGCATCGATAAAGGAGAGCCCACGATGTAAGAAGTTGGATTGTCCACAACTGCAAGGGAACATCGATGGCCACACTCAGAAAGCGGTCGATATGGGAAAGAAACCCTTCCGCCATGGATGAATCTCACCTTGATTGAGGAGATGCGGGAAACTGCGATGCTATCACTAGCATAGAGGATTCATAGTGGATCATTTTGTTTTTTGATTAGGGAACGAAATGTTGTAATCTCCCTTATGTACCTGGATTTTTGGGATGCTAAGTTAATTATGATGTTGTGTTTTGAAATGGTGTGTTTTGCTATTCGTGGGGGTTAAACTCTTTTGGAATACTAGCAAGGTGAAAGGGAGGCAACCTTGCAACCAAAGTTGTGGTGGATTACAGCGAAGCGACCCTCATACGAGAGAGCTGGAGCTGCATATCTTGGTCTTATCCTTATTCTAAGGAGGGTGTGGTTACCAACCCTCAAGTAGTGCAACCGAGAGCTAGAAAGGCATGCTGAGAACTTGACTCGGGCACTAGAAGGGAGATATGATGAAGCAAGAACGATCGTGAGCAGGGAGGCTCCAGAATGATCCACAGAGTGAGATATTCCTCAGCATTCTAGACGAGGGATGAAATAGGCCCCAGAATGTTCGGTGGAGTGGGATTGATCTCCAGTATTTTGGGACGAGAGCGATACTCACGGGGAGTTCGTATTATGAGGTCAGCTCCAGAATGATTCATGGAGTGAGACATTCCTCAGTATTCTATACGAGAGATGAAATAGGCCTGAAAATGATCTATGGAGTAGGAATTGGTCTCTAGTATTTCAGGAACGAGAGCGACACTTATGGGTAAGATTGTGTGACGTTGGCTCCAGAATGATCCATAGAGTGAGATATACCCCAGTATTTCGGAACGTGGGATAAAACAGGCCCCAGAATGTTATGTGGAGTGGGATTGATCTCCAGTATTCTAAGGACGAGAGCAATATTCACAAGCAGGTTAGTGGGACACTGACTCCAGAATGATCCAAGAAGTGAGATATTTCCCAGTATTCCGGAACGTGGGATGAAATAGGCCCCAGAATGTTATGTGGAGTGGGATAGATCTTCAGTATTCCAAGGACGAGAGTAATACCTACAAAGAAATTTAAGGATGAGTGAGGGCTCCATAATGATCCAAGGAGTGAGATATTCTCCAGTATTCCAGACGAGAGATGAAATAGGCCCTAGAATGTTCGGTGGAGTGGGACTGATCTCCAGTATTTAGGGACAAGAGAAACACTCACTGGGAGTTCATGTGATGAATCCCCAGAATGTTCGGTGGAGTGAGATTGATCTCAAGTATTTCGATAAGAGAGCGACATCCACAGCTAGTGTTTGGTCGCTAGGATTTTTGAGACAAGGGATGAAATAGGCCCAAGGACGATCCTCGAAGTGAGGCTGACTTTCTCGGGACGAGAGCCGGTACTCGCAGGATGATCAACTCATAGTAGCCATCGTGACGATGGCTTGTGTAGCAGGGGGATTGTGAACCCCGTATAAGAAAATGTATTTCTCGAGTTATTTAATTAACTCTTGTTTGCTTTCCAACTAAGTGTAGTTCTGCGGACATAACTATTCTAAGGAGGGAGTGGTGTAACAACCCGGATTTTCATATGAATATATGTATGATTTGTTAAGCACTAAAATGCTATACTTATTTATTTATTTTTCTTTTTGAAGCTTTTAGTATGAAATTAACTCATAAACTTCAACTAGACCCGATTAAACCCGAGTTAACCCTAGTTTAACTCAACACTTGTAGTGTACCATGGCATGTAACAACAACAAAAAAAAGAGTTGTGCACATGCATAAGGTGTAGGCCGGCCAAGATTTGGGAGGGAAAACAAGTTAGGGTTAGGGTATTATTGTTTGAACATATTTGACTCATGATGAGTCTTTCTCCTCTCCTACACTCCACCTCCCTCATATCCCAATCCCATGCATGATGAGATGTTTCCCCCATTTCCCATGGCCTTAGAATCCGGCTAAACCCCTCCATCTCCCTCTTCTCTTTTGTTTTAAAGCCCCCTCTCAAGTCCACTTATCATTTACAACTCCTACACTTTTCTAAACCTCCAATCCTCACACTTGCTACTGATTTGGAGCTACTGATTTGGAGTAAGAAGAAGAAGAAAAAGCCAAGGATAAGAAAGGAGGAGGCCAAAACAAGGAGGAGAAGAAATGAGCTCAAGTTGGAGTCAAGAAGGAAGGCCAACAAGCAAGGAGCTAGAATGAGATCAAACTACAAGCAAAAGTGGGTGATTCTAATCTCTTTGTTTTGTTTTGATTGTTGAATGGCGGTTGTAGTGACTGAAAAATGAAATGCATGCTCTAGTATGAACTTAAATAACTCTTTTTGTGCTAAGAAACCCAAAATAGAAAATCCAGTTATGAAGCTGAATTTTTGTAGTCAGTCCGTAGCTCATATCTCGAACACTATTACTTGGATTAACTTGATATTTTTATATGTTGTTCATTTATTTGTCTTACAACTTTAACAAGTTTCCCAGATTTTTATGATTTTTTTTGCTATTAAAATTAACTAGCCAACTTGCATGCTGGTCAGAATAGAAAGAAACAGATTTTGTTGTTATTGTTGTGAAAAAAATGACTTGTATCTTGATACATGCTTATGGGAATGATTTGAAATCTTAGCATGTCATTGTTAAGTGTATCTAAGACCTATGTTTAAATTTTCATGAGATTTGGACCACTGTAGCTATGTTAATAAAATCATGCAAACTTAGCTAGTTATTTTAGTAAACAGAACTGCTGCCGTTATTGCTCTGTTTTTGTTCTTATTCAAAGAGACATAATTGAAAAATCTACAAGGTAGAATCAATTGATTTTAAGAAGTGTTGTCACATCATGTGTCAAGAGCTAGAATCTAATATTTCATAATGTTCTGACACTGTTTACTATTTTAATCTGATTTTACCCCATGACTATGTTATTATGATGTGTTGTTCTGAGAATCTGTATACTTTTTACAGATGGGACCATAAGAGCTTGTAAAGGACCTTATCTGAAGAAATTTGAAACTAGGAAGTTATAGTATACACATAGACCTTTCTGGATTGACAGAGAAATGATGATTTGGATAAGTGTACAATTTTATATGATCTTTGCAAGTGACGACCGAAACACAATAAATCTTAGAGCTTACTATTTTGCACTATGTTCATTGAAATGAGTTTGAAGTTGTATCTTGTTGGCTCAGAGTTGCTGTTTGAGTTCAAGAATCATGTTATAGATGTGCACTTAAGTTAGGACTTAAATTATCTAAAGTTCCTTGCTAAGGGTAGATTATAGTTGCTTGTAGATCCCAATATAGGCAACGTTGTTTATTATTTTGAAGTATGTATCGGATGTTGGGGTAGTGTGGTTGACCATTTGGGGATGAAATCCATGCCCAAAGGGAGCTATTACTTGCTATCTACCTTGAGTAGAAGCATGGGACCGCCCGATCGCGATTTCTCAAAGAATCGGGATCGGGAATGACTCCATTGTGGCATAAATGCCAAATGTGTGCTTGCTGTTTGGAATGTAGAATTGTCAAATTTATGGCTCTCAGAACCCCTATTTGGGTATTTATGGGTTAGGACTTATTCCTAGTATGGTATACCATGTTTGGGTACGTTGGTTGAGTATTGAGACTCTAGGACTAAGTCTTGTGGCAAACCTAAACGGGTAGGATAAGATCCATGTTGCATCAAATGCGTTGGAGGAGATGACTTGTGCACCGATGTACTGGCCGTGCATGGATGGATACCATGGTTTTGTGTTTGGAGCTACCACTTGTCGAGGACTGTGAAGCGTTATGTTTAGCGGAAACTACTTGTTGGTCGGGCCGAGGTTGTGATCGAACTCCTAGCGTAGATGGCAGTTGCGGCAATCGACGAGGTCGATTCGTCGTTGGTTCGTGCCAAGTGTAGGTCGAGTTGGTCCAACCCTTGTGCCGGACTTGAGGGCTAGTTGATTCCTAGTGTGGGATGGGTTAAGATCCAGTAATGATAAAAAGTAACTAGCAAGAAAGAGTCAACCAGAAGAGTTTAACTAGTTGTTCATAGCAAGCCAAATTGATTACCAAGTTAGGGATTGGATATGGTAGATAGGTCGCCTGACTAAGGAAATGGGTAATATGGGATAGCTCTCCTAGAGGTCCATACTTCGATTATGTGCCAATCATCACCGCCGGCTGGGTCGAAGTTGTTTGCCATCTTAGAAAGGTGAGAGAAGAAACATCAATCATAGAGCAACACAAATGTAAGTGACTTACATTTAAATCTCTATACCCAACACATGCTCTAATATCGACTATAGGGTGTCATTCCTTATAAATTTGTACTACTTGGAAGCGTGGCTCTGATACCACTCTGTAACACCCTAAATTCCAAATAAGACCGAATTCGAAGTTCCACAGGATCTTTACACTTCTCTTCATACATTTTTACAAGGAATTAAAAACTTTTATTGCATCAGAGTTACATCTAAACAACGGAAGTAAAATTACTACAATTACATGAATGAAATAAAACAACACTTGAATAATTCTTTAAGCATCAATTCCTCCTTAGTCTTTTTCATTCACTTTATCCTGCATAGAATCTATGGGCACATCAGTTCATTCAACTAAAGCAAGGATATAATACATCAATTTCTCTTACTTAGAAAGCACACACTTGTGACACAAAGCTACGAGAACTATCCTATTGATGTCGTGTGTGAATGTGAACTCAATCCTTAATGCAATTATTAATGTTACATGACACTAATTCGCACTTGTTCGGATTCTATGCATCCCATACTACATAGGTCCGAGGGCAAGCCCTTAATCGTTCTTCATCTTGTAGGGTTCAATCCCTCGCCATGAATTAAACTACTACGGTGACTACGGTAAGTATACTAGATTTTCAATGAGTTACGAGCTCATGTCCAGACAACCTGGAGGGGAAATCCCACGTCATGACACGACACATCGTGTAGAACCTATGGACAATTTAGTCTCCGTCATGGGACATGACACCACCCGTAGTCACCAAATACCCCACAAGCATGGCCTACGGTACGAACTCCTGGAGATATATCCATGTCATGACACGACTGATCATGTAGACAGGCTGTGAATACTCTCACGTCATAGCTCTGAGACCCTCATACTCGTATTTTTCTCTTACTTTCATCACATCTTCACTATATATCTAATCCTTAGTTATTTGAATTATGAATAAAGTCAATACCCTAGAGTTAGCACTCCCTCCATACCGGTCTTAACCATCAATTCAGTAATACGACCTAAACTTGGAATTTTCATTTCAATATCTTATATCAAAAGAATTTATTCAATGCCGGTAAACTCTAGCTTTTAATATCATTTCATGTTCATAGAATTGAATGTTCATACTCATAAAATCTTTCATAATTCAACATGATCTTCTATTTCACTTTCATGTACAATTTCATGCATAAACAATAAATACGTTTTTCAACTTGTCACATTCATCATTTATTCTTTCACATAATTTCTCTTATTCTCATAGTATCAATACTATGTTCAAAATCAAACTTACACATTTTCCATTACACAAATTTCATTTCAACTCTTTATTAAAAGCTTTTAAACAAAAATATTCATTTTTCTTTTTCTAATCAATAATTCAGTATAACAATTTGTATCAAAATCTTTCTGGAAATAGTCTTAAATTCTAATAGGAAATTTCTCATGAAACCTAGACAGTATTTTAAATTTTCTAGTATTTTTCCTCAATTTTTAATTCTCTTTTAAAAGCTCTTAAAAATATCAAAACCCCGAAAATATATTTCTAATAAAGAAAACCCAGGGTCCGGTTTCGAACCCCCAACCTGAGACCACATCACGCTATAGTAAGCGCACTGTGGCGCCACCGAAAACCACAGAGTCCAAAGCGCCGAGGTGATAAGAGAGTGGCTATAATTCATATAGGTCGATTATCGCGTCATTTGGATTTTTTTTTAAAATAAAAAATAAATGGGCTCTGCCCAGTTTCGAACCTGCAACCAAAGACCAACCCAGTGCTACAATAAGCGCTTTAATATGCACCCGAAGACCAGTAGGTCCAAGTGACTCACCCGTCATGAAAATGAGTTGGGTGTTTATGATTCAGTTCTCAGTTTATTACTAATTTTTCATAATTCAAAAACATTTTAATTCTTTTCTTCTCTTTTTGTATCAAAAATTTTCAGAATATAAACAATAGAGATTTACAGTAAAACTGTATTTTAATAATCATTATTTGACTCGAAAAACATGAATTCTTAGTTCTATTTTAGGTTCCATGTCCATAATTTCGACATTGAGAACGATCACAAATCTTACATAATTTATAATCAAAATTTCCACAAAAGCCTACTTTTTTTTACTTGTTGTTATTCTACATTATTTTTAGAACATAAATACCTCTTTCTACATTAGTATTGCATTAATTTAGACAATAAGGTTTCAATGGTGCATTTAATCAACTATTCATCTCATAAGCCCAATTTTCTCAATTTAGCATGGCTCAAACATATATTTCATGGCAACATGATAAATTCTAGCATAGTAATCACAATTTTATCAACTAGCAATCAATTTACCAAGCGTTTACTTTATGTACAATTTATCTCTATTTAAACAAACTTGTGCCCAATCTACTTAGTTTTTCTTTGCAATTTTATCAATCACAACCCTAGAATGATGTCTAAAGTAGAAGCATGAGAAATTACCCACCTTTTGGAGAAAAACAAATATAAAGCTCATAGTGTAATATCCCAGGCGGATATCACATTGTATAAATTATTATTTTATTATTATTTTATTATTATTTTGTTTTAATTCCAGAATTGGAATATTTTGGTGATTTTCAACCGGTTTGTTCATAGACATTATCTGTACCCATATACCGGTCAGTATACATCCGTATTGTATCAAATTGGTACCGTGACCTTCTGAACTAATAATAAAATTTATTTTATTATTATTTCCGGAATTAAATCATTTTTTTACGGGTTATGCGAAGATTTTCAGTATACGCATATATATACACACATGTATATAGTATGTCGATTAGTACATTATACAAATTGTGTGTTGTTTATTTTTTGACAAAATACTTGTCTTTGTTATGACAAAACCTTTTAGATTGTTAGAGTTTTATAAGTGTTTAACCTAGACTAAATGTGCATGAGAGAATTAGGAGAATTCTTCTAGAAGCTCACACCCATACCTCCACCTCATCTATAGCACCATACCTCCACCTCACCCTCACCTCCCTTGGTAAAAACCGGCCCATGGATTAGGGGAGAGGGTTTTTGCATTATGTGTGTGCAATTTTGCACTCTCCACCCTCTCCTTCATCCTATAAATACCCCCCCAACTTCACACTTGTCTCATTTTTACAAAGACCAAAAGAAAGAAAGGAAAAGAAGGAAAGGAAAAGAAAGAGAGGACTACTAACTTGAGAGTTTTATTGTAGGTTCTTAGGAGTTCATAGAACCTTAGGGGAAGGAGAAGGTTGCTTAGGCTAGTCCTTCCAACAAGACACAAAGGTGGGGGTTCTCCACTTGTTTTTGGTTGTTTGACTTGTTGTTTTGATTCCTTCTTGTCCTTATCTTCCTTGTTTTGTTTTCTTTTATTTTGGGTGCTTGTTCTTGTGATATTGTTGTTGTATGTTGTAGCATAATATGGATAAAAAGAAATGTGATAAGTAGTAGTACCAAATAAACATAAAGATTGACTTTTTTGGTTGTTGAAATGGTTGTTCTTGTTGTTGTTTGGACTAAGAACATAAACACATGATGACTTGTGTATACATCAATTTTGGGGTTGTAGGACTTGACATTGGACATGCACATATGCATATGACTATTGAGTACATACCCATTTGGGATGTAGGACTAAAACAAGGACTTGGCACAAGCATATGATTTTTGGCACATAGAACTAATTACTACCCATTTTGGGGTTGTGGACTATTAAAAGTAATTCTTTCTTGGTTTTTACTCTCTACTTTGATAGTTAACAAAATCTTGTTAACTCTTAGTTAATAAAAAGATATGCTTGTGTTATGTAAGAAATAAGTGGTTAAAGAAATAATGTTGTTTTATGTAGGGCTTGTAATTAATAAAAAGGTAGACTACTTGTAGTATTGTAGTTAATGCTTAAGTAGTAGTAGATGTTTACTCTTAAGAAAAGTAAAAATAAATGTTATGCTTAAATAGGTAAGAAATAGATGCTTATTCTTGAGAAAAGTAGTAGTAATAGATGTTTATGTCTAAACAAAGTAGTAGTAGATGTATAATGCTTAAGTAAAGTTGTAGTAGATGTTTATGTTTATATATAGGTAAAGTCATGTTGAAGTAGTAAATGCCATTTGTTTAGAAGTATGGTAGTAACCCATGATCCCATTGTAGTAGATATCCATGGTTAAATAGTTATAGGTTGATGTTTATGTTGTGTTTATATTTTTGTAGAAAGTCCATGTTTTAATGTCTACCATGTTGTAGGTTAATGGAGCCATGTTTATGATATGTATCATGTTGTAGGAAATTCCTTCTTGAAGTGTATACCATGTTGTAGGTTTAATGTAGAAAAGAACCATGCTTATGTTGTATACATGTTGTCGGAAAAATAAATACCATGATTAGATTATGATAGGAAAGTCTTATATCATGCTTGGATCATTGTAGGAAAAATATATACCGTGCTTAGATTGGAGTAGGAACCATTATACATGCTGAGATTGTTGTAGGAATTATTATACCATGCTTAGATTGTAGTTGGAGCCATTATACATGCTTAGATTGTTGTAGGAATTATTATACCATGCTTAGATTGTAGTAGGAGCCATTATACATGCTTAGATTTTTGTAGGAATTATTATACCATGCTTAGATCGTAGTAGGAAAATAATATACCATGTTAGATTGTTGTAAAATTGGTACTCATGCTTTCTACTATGCTTAACTTGTTGTAGGAATTAAGGTAAGCATCCATGCTTAGTTGTAGCAATTTTCCATAAGCATCCATGTTTAGATGGTGTAGGAAAATTTTATACCATGTTTGGATTGTTGTAGGAAAATTATATACCATGCTTAGATTTTGTAGGATTAATGCTTATCTACCAGGCTTAGGAATGTTATAGGTCATGCTTAAAGTAGTAGGGGATATCCATGCTAAAATCTAGTAGCTTTCTACTTAAGTGGTATCCATACTTGTAGTTGTAGTGTTTAGCAAAGAAATTATTCATGTTGTAGTTATAGTCGTAACTATCACATTGTAGTTGTAGTATTAACTATCACGTTGTATTCAATTGTGTTGGTAAAGAACTAGCATGTGGTAGTTGTGGTGTTAGTGAAGAACCGCCATGTTGTAGTTGCAATATTGTGTTGTAAAGTAGTTCTAGTTAACCCCCTAGAAGGAATTCCAGGGTTAAGATTACATAGTTAGAGCCATGCACGCTTGAATGGCGTATTGTAGCATTCTAGCTAAAAGAAACATGCTTGAATTATATATGGTAGCGAAGTATCAAAAAGGAACCATGAACCCATGCATCTAACTCCTAGGTGATTCTAGCTCCAACTTGAAAGAGAACCCAAAAATCTAGTTGCATGTAGTTCTAGTTCAATTTGGGAAGGAAAACCGTGGATTCTAGCCGTGGGAGGTTCCAATTGAATTGGATCATATCATGGGGATATTCCTCATCCTTATGGGTCATAAGGGTTGGGAAAGTCACTAGTAATTGTTAACTCGATAAAAGTTGTTATGTCGCTTGGGCTTCTCATTGGTAGAATGCCTGTTAGGGGCCGTTAGTAGATTCTTCTGTTGCTTCTAATTATAGGAGATCGTGTTTGCTAGTAAGCACATTTGGTTACTTCTAGGTTCGATTACATGTATGGTTGCATTGTATGTAGTTGTCTCATACATGGCTCACCTGGGCCGTATGTAACGGTTGGTCTCATACGTAGCTTAATTGGCTCGTATGTAGGTATTGTAGGCTGTGAGTGGATCCAATGAGATCTTGAGAAGTCTAAAATTAAGACAAGTTAATTGTTGCACCCGCTAGAAGAGGGATACGTACGGTGGTTTTCATGCCGAGTTGGAAGCACAGTGTCGGGTATCGCTTATTTGGTTAGAAAAGAAACATGTACAGTGCTTTTTCATGCCGAGTTGGAAGCACAGTGCCGTGTCTCGCTTGTTTGGTTAGAAGAGGGATACATACGGTGCTTTTTCATGTCTAGTTGGAAGCACAGTGTCATGTCTCGCTTGTTTGGTTAGGGTTAGTGACATCGTTAGGGTAGTAACGGTTACTTAACCATTTTCATCTATGAATTGCCAAAAGGTGAGAGTTGGTGTTAAGGGTGATACCCTATAATCCAACCTCTCCTATAGGTTGACACTAGATGGTGTTATTGGGATGTATTCTCCTGTCAAAGGGATACGGACGGTGCTTTTTAATGACGAGTTGGGAGCACGGGTTTCGTATCTTGATTGTTAATTCATGAATGTGCCATGATAAGAACGAGAGGGTTTCCTAGGAAAATAGACCCGATGGTCCCGTCAGGTTCTATGCCTTCTCATGACCAGTTGAGGACACGGAAGAAGGTTGAAAAGTATCTTGTAGTTCGTGTTGGCTTTTGAGCGGGGTCCGGTGCCACTGGGCAATAGTGGCAAATAAGGACACCACTATTGACTGCAGTAACGGGACTAGCCCGTATCTGCAACCTCATCAGTCACATTGTATCTGTCAGGAACAGGTTGTGTACAATTAGAAATTCATAACGCGGGTTCAAATCCCTATATATGGAGAGACGTCTTGAGATGGGGCGCATGTAGTATGGGCTGCATGTTGCTTCGGAGACTTACTGGCATTAGAATAGGAGCATCCTGGTTTTAGTTAATATTGCATTAGATTCTAGTCATAGCACTCACGAACACTTAAACTACACCGACACAATTGCCATGTTTCTGTATGTTGTTTTGGGAGATTCGCTGCTATGTTATCAGCCTTAAAGCGTCAGTGAATACTGACGTCCCCACTTCAATAGGTACTAGATCGTAGAAGTACAGGTCTGAGATTCAGGAGGACTCAAGGCAAGGAAAGCGAGGAGTCGATGTCATGTTTAGTTTCCACTGTAATATTTACGTTGATTATCTATTGTTGAAAAGTACACACGCGAGAATTACCAAGTGTTGTTCTTCATTCCTTGTACTCTGATGTAAGTGGTTGAAAGTTGTAATACTTTGTATTGTAAAGGTATTATTGTAACAATATTGAAATGTATTGCAGTTGTATAATATTCAGACTTGTAATACATTGGGTGTTGAAATAAAAGTTTTAAATTCTCCTGTTTTTCTGTGTATTGTGACTAATTGAAGAAAAGGTCCTGGCTCGTGTCTCGAATTCTCCATATAGGAAGTTCGGGGCGTTACAGAGTGGTATCAGAGCTGACTTCAATTTACAGTCCAACACAGTAGGAAAATTAAACTTGGATGCCTTTCAGGAGTCGGGTGTTAGCTAGTTGTAGGCGATTATAATTCATATTGTTGTTTCTTTCAACTTATGTCTTATAAATTTTCTATATCTTGGTTGATACCCATGTTTATTGGCTTCTACCAGATGTCTCACGGAACTAGGAGTGGTAGGAACAACCAGAGTGAGGGCGAGGGTAGTGGATAAAATGGCACATGGCTGGATATAGGGACGAAATTAGCTCGTATTTACCAAGCACTTGGAGACCTAGCCGAGGCGAGCAGAAACACTGTGCAGCAACAGGGAGCACCCGGAGGTAATCAATGAGTAGAAACTACCGACCCCGTTAAGTTGGTCGAATCGTTCCAAAGAATGAGGCCACCTATTTTTTAGGGAAAGGCAGACCCAACAGCGGCTGAAAATTGGATTCGTCAAGTAGAGATCGTGTTCGAGGTGATGCTGACACCAAATGAGAGCAAGGTCAGGTTGGCAAGCATTCTGCTGGAGAAAGATGCCGGGGTCGGGTGGCAGTCGGTGAAGAGGGACATGGGTGAAGGACCCATTACCTGGGAAGGCTTTTTGGAGGAGTTCAGGACACACTACTTTCCATTAGATGTGCAGGAGGACAAGGTTATGGAGTTCTTCAACCTGAAGTAAGGAAGCTTAACAGTTCGTGAGTATGAGACCAAGTTCATGCAACTGTCCTGCTATGCTCCAGAAATTGTAGAAGATGAGGTCAAGAAGGCCAAGAGATTCGAGCAAGGGCTCAGACCTGCACTTAGAACGAGGATGGTACCTTTTTGCATTCGGAGGTTCGACAAACTGGTCCGTCGTGCGGCAACGACAGAGCTTGACATGAACCGAGGACCAAATCTGCAAGAGAACATTGGGAAGTGGACTGAGGAAAAGAGGTCTACACCAGCATCGGGGCTCGAGAACAAAGGGTAGAAGCAGAAGATTCGGAAACCAGATGGCAAATTTGAAGCTGCCAAGCCAGGAAGCTATTTTCTGTGTGGAGAGCAAGGCCATTTTATGAGCCAGTGCCCAAAGAAGGACCCTCAGATGGATACCCATGTTTGTTACAAATGTGGGAAGATTGGTCATATCCGACCAGATTGTCCCCAGTTTCAGAGTAATAGTAGCAGATCAGCCCCAGGAGTAAACCACAAGGGAAAGGAGCCGCTTCGCCAAGGACGAGTATTTGCACTTGTAGAAGATGATACCAATGAAGGCGAGAAAGTCATCACCAGTGTGCAAGGAAGGGGGTGCAAGTAAGTTGAAGTAGTTTTTGAGTCTTATTTTGTACCATATGTAATATATGATATAGACGTAGGAAGGATGATGCGTATGAAGGATATGACACTTTTTGTAACCAGTTGGATTTATATATATATATATATATATATATATATATATATATATATATATATATATATATATGTGGAATCCATGCAATGGTTTGTTCAAAAATTGTTCATCTCTTGCCCTATGTCTGTGCTATTTCGTATCTGTAGTTTTCGTTTTTCCTAACTTAACGTAGTTCTGAGGACAGAATTATTCTAAGGAGGGAGTATTGTAATATCCCGGGCAGATATTACATTGTATAAATTATTATTTTATTATTATTTAATTATTATTTTGTTTTAATTGCAAATTTGGAATATTTTGGTGATTTTCAACCGGTTTGTTCATTGACATTATCTGTACCCATATACCGATCAGTATACATCCGTATTGTATCAAATTGGTAGCGTGACCTTCCGAACTAATAATAAAATTTATTTTATTATTATTTCCGAAATTAAATTATTTTTATACGGGTTATGTGAAGATTTTCGGTATACGCATATATATACACACATGTATGTAGTATGTCGATTAGTACATTATGCAAATTGTGTGTTGTGTATTTTTGGACAAAATACTTGTCTTTGTTATGACAAAACCTATTAGATTGTTAGTGTAACACCCCGGATTGTATTATGCTTGTATATGTATGTATGTATGTATATTGACAGTATGCGTGCAATTGATTGTAGTATTATGAGTTGATTTTACCATTGTGGTGGATGGTTAGGGCTACGGGACGGTTCTTGGAAGAGTTGCATTCCAAAGAAGCACGAGAACGAGATGGACCGATACTAGTATAACCGCTAGTTTTCGGCACGACGCACATGCAAATATAACACGGTATGGTACTACAGTGAATATAGGTTGCGTGCGCTCATTAAACCATGCATCTCACACTCGTTGGTGCTCGTTAAGGGTTATGTTGGGCAGCCAACATAACAAACACAAAACCAATGGGCTTAAGCCATGGTTTTGGTCTGCAAAACCACCTAGACCCTAAACCTACCCCCCTGTCAAATCCGGCCTACCCTCCCATCTCCTTCATTTCCCACTTCATTTCCTCCCTTTTGCTCTGGAAATTTCAGAAAGAAAACACCTCAAGAGAAGGAGGAGAGAAAGAAGAAGGAAGTGAAGAAGAAGGATCAAAAGGAGATTTCCAAGAGAAGAAGCTTGAAGAAGTTCCTTCTAATACTACAACCAAGGGTGGTAAGTTTCTCTAAACTTGAAATTCTTGTCTTTTAATTAATTTTGGTTGCATTCATGTGTGCTAGAATGCATAGGATTGCTCTTCTAAAGGTTAGAAGTAGAAGTCAGAATTGAACTAGGAAAAACTGGTTCGGAGTACCATTTTGTGGATTTTTCCGAAAGTAAAATATGATGAATTAGACCATGAAATTAAAAGGGTTTGCTCATATATGTGTTAGGATCAATCATGATTTATTTTAGATTTTTCTATGATCATTTGATATGCTAATAAAATCGTGAGATGGATCTGTGTCGTAAGGCAGACTCAGAAAAAGAAAAACATGATGGCTGATATTGTAGGAATTTTCGTGATTTATTTAAGCAAGATATTGATCTAAAATTTTTACTCAATGTTTCTGAATTCATTTTGGTTATTTACAAAAATCACTAAATTATTTGGATGATTTTAGAGGCATGATAAAAATCTATCTATAACCAGTATCTGATGTTGAATTAGAAAACTTGATAGTTTCTGTGCTAACTTACAATAGATAGTACTTACTGTATAATTAGAATTTTGATATGAGGTCTCTTTCATAATGTTGGGTATGATGTCTAGTTTCACACCATAAATTTTATGTCATTTGGATAAGTGTGCAATTTACTGTGATTTTGTGATTAAGCACTGTGCTGTTTTCAGTCAGTTTTGATACTCTGTAAAGATTGAAAATTTGAGACTTGTTAGAGGCACATTTTGAGGATTATGACCCAGTAGAGAGTTATAGTGGACACCTAGATCTTTTCAACAAAACTAATTTAAGGCAATTCCAGTAAACGGTTGAATTATCATGATTTTTGTAAGACTGGACAGAGAACTAGAGTAGAGCTGAGTGCTCTGAATTGGAGAGACCAATTGTGTGAATTGGTGTATCAATGATAGATGAGTGTGTTAGGGTGACTTAATGGTATAATTTGGACTCATGAACAACTAGAGAGTTGTTGAGGACACCCACACCCTTCTACAGAATTTGAGTTTGTGTCGTTCCGATGAACGAGTAGGATTTTGTGTTAATAGTAAGGTGCAGCCCGTGCACAGGAAGCACGCAGGTGGGAGCTTGAGAAGCTATTTCGAGGACTTAGGTGGTTGAATTTAAGCTCGTGATCAACTAGGAAGTTGTAGCCTAGGATCATACCTTTCCAGGTTGGGCCCATACACTCCAATCGGAGTTGTATCGATAGAGGGATGACCATTTTGAGATTCGGGCAGAACTCATAGGTTGCTTAGTCTGGGTTTGGACTAAGGGTCGTGAAAGCATTTTTCCCTTGTGTGTTATTTTAGTCGATGACTCGTGTCTAGGAGTGGTTGATCTCTGTTATTGAGGTTGTTGACTCCCCGAGTGCGATGGGTGACTCGAGTTAGTCACTAGGGTAAAGGATACCCTGCACCTATCAAGCCTATATTATTAGACTTCTGCCGAGCGTAGGACGTCCGAGCATACCAGTGAGTGGAGCTCACAGAGCAATTATATATTTACAGCCGAAGTAGATGCAAGCGTAGGTCATTGTGCTGGACGAATCCAAGCAGGGGAAGTGGCGAACCGGACTGGTATCGCCAGGGGCCAGAGGCTAATAGGCAAGTGTGGAAGCAGTAATTCTTACCCGAAATAATTAGAGTAAGGTAGGGGTCAGAATGGTTTATTAAGGGGTTGGAAAATTGCATTAGTCCTAGTAAACCATAGTCGGTGTTGTATCTTCCAGTCGTAGGGATACGTTCTCGACCGCTAATGGATTGCGTCCCCGGCTCGTATCTCGATCTGTTGATTACCAAAGTTCTGCCGAAGAAAGGTGCGGGAGGCCCAGAGGATTTGACCTCCCGTGGTGCTCACGTCCCTAAAGCGCGGGTTTTGTGTTTTGTGTTTTTTTGGTATATATCAGTTCATTACCCGATGAGGGATGAACACGCATGCGTCAGTCCATGGGTGGACATGTGGAACCAAGGGTCGTAAGGACCAGGTTCAACGTGATTTCTAAGGAGGTCCGTATGTGGGTACCAACTGGCGGTGACCACTTGGGCACTGCAGGACGGAATTAGACCGACCGCTGCAATCTCCTTGGGCGACGGACAGTCTATTGGGAATTGGAGTGTGTACAAGAGTAGGGTGCATGGCGAGGGTTCGAATCTCTAAATTGTGGAGAAAGACGGCTAGATTTGGGGGCGTATGTAGTATGGGATGCATTCGTGCTCTAAAGTCTTGCTTGCATTAGAAGTTAGGCATGTGAGTTTGCTGCATCTAGTCATAGAGTCATGTCATAACACTGCACTAGAACCCGAATCCACTAAACCCTTGTTTTGGCACAACACTTTTCCTTTTTGCATAAATTATTGGTTGTGATTGAATTTTAGAGGATTGCTGTTATCACCAGCTTTGCGTCAGTCAAAGTACTGACGTTCCAGGTTCAACGTGGTTTCTAAGGAGGTCTGTACGTGGGTACCAACTGGCGGTGACCACTTGGACACTGCAGGGCGGAATTAAACCGACCGCTGCAATCTCCTTGGGCGACGGACAGTCTATTGGGAACTAGAGTGTGTACAAGAGTAGGGTGCATGGCGAGGGTTCGAATTCCTAAATTGTGGAGAAAGACGGCTAGATTTGGGGGCGTATGTAGTATGGGATGCATTCGTGCTCCAAAGTCTTGCTTGCATTAGAAGTTAGGCATGTGAGTTTGCTGCATCTAGTCATAGGGTCATGTCATAACACTGCACTAGAACCCGAATCCACTAAACCCTTGTTTTAACACAACACTTTTCCTTTTTGCATAAATTATTGGTTGTGATTGAATTTTAGAGGATCACTGTTATCACCAGCTTTGCGTCAGTCAAAGTACTGACGTTCCAGGTTCAACGTGGTTTCTAAGGAGGTCCGTACGTGGGTACCAACTGGCGGTGACCACTTGGACACTGCAGGGCGGAATTAGACCGACCGCTGCAATCTCCTTGGGCGACGGACAGTCTATTGGGAACTAGAGTGTGTACAAGAGTAGGGTGCATGGCGAGGGTTCGAATCCCTAAATTGTGGAGAAAGAAGGCTAGATTTGGGGACGTATGTAGTATGGGATGCATTCGTGCTCCAAAGTCTTGCTTGCATTAGAAGTTAGGCATGTGAGTTTGCTGCATCTAGTCATAGGGTCATGTCATAACACTGCACTAGAACCCGAATCCACTAAACCCTTGTTTTAACACAACACTTTTCCTTTTTGCATAAATTATTGGTTGTGATTGAATTTTAGAGGATCACTGTTATCACCAGCTTTGCATCAGTCAAAATACTAACGTTCCCCACCTTTTAGGTATCGGTTATGCCTTTCGAACAGGTGCAGAGATATCAGAGTCGCGCAGCAGAAGCCTGAAGCTGAGGAGCAAGTCCCGGGGGAGCCGATGCGCCGCTCAGCGAAGTTCCGTAAGTAATCGGCCGATTACCATTCCAGGAGGCAGCTGATAGCTTTACAAGTGGAGTCTGTAAATACTTGATGTAATTTGTACTCCTTGTCCAAGAACAAGTTATCGGTTGTAATCAATGATGTAATGACTTATTTGGCGAATGAAAAAAGTTTTTAAATTTCCATGTAATTACTGTGTTGAGATGCATTTGAAGGTAAAGATTCTGGAAGGTGTCACGGATGTCCGGTAACGGGGATCCGGGGCGCTACAGTTAGTGTTTTATAAGTGTTTAACCTAGACTAAATGTGCATGAGAGAATTAGGAGAATTCTTCTAGAAGCTCACACCCATACCTCCACCTCATCCATAGCACCATACCTCCACCTCACCCTCACCTCCCTTGGTAAAAACCGGCCCATGGATTAGGGGAGGGGGTTTTTTCATTATGTGTGTGCAATTTTGCACTGTCCACCCTCTCCTTCATCCTATAAATACCCCCCCGACTTCACACTTGTCTCATTTTTACAAAGACCAAAAGAAAGAAAGAAAGGAAAAGAAGGAAAGGAAAAGAAAGAGAGGACTACTAACTTGAGAGTTTTATTGTAGGTTCTTAGGAATTCTTAGAAGCTTACGGGAATGAGAAGGTTGCTTAGGCTAGTCCTTCCAACAAGACACAAAGGTGGGGGTTCTCCACTTGTTTTTGGTTGTTTGAGTTGTTGTTTTGATTCCTTCTTCTCCTTATCTTCCTTGTTTTGTTTTCTTTTGTTTTGGGTGCTTGTTCTTGTGATAGTGTTGTTGTATGTTGTAGCATAATATGGATAAAAAGAAATGTGATAAGTGGTAGTAACAAATAAACATAAAGATTGACTCTTTTGGTTGTTGAAATGGCTGTTCTTGTTGTTATTTGGACTAAGAACATAAACACATGATGACTTGTGTATACACCCAATTTGGGGTTGTAGGACTTGACATTAGACATACACATATGCATATGACTATTGAGTACATACCCATTTGGGATGTAGGACTAAAACAAGGACTTGGCACAAGCATATGATTTTTGGCACATAGAACTAATTACTACCCATTTTGGGGTTGTGGACTATTAAAAGTAATTCTTTCTTGGTTTTTACTCTCTACTTTGATAGTTAACAAAATCTTGTTAACTCTTAGTTAATATAAAGAGAGGCTTGTGTTATGTAAGAAATAAGTGGTTAAAGAAATAATGTTGTTTTATGTAGGGCTTGTAATTAATAAAAAAAGGTAGACTACTTGTAGTATTGTAGTTAATGCTTAAGTAGTAGTAGATGTTTACTCTTAAGAAAAGTAAAAATAAATGTTATGCATAAATAGGTAAGAAATATATGCTTATTCTTAAGAAAAGTAGTAGTAATAGATGTTTATGTCTAAACAAAGTAGTAGTAGATGTCTAATGCTTAAGTAAAGTTGCAGTAGATGTTTATGTTTATATATAGGTAAGGTCATGTTGAAGTAGTAAATGCCATTTGTTTAGAAGTATGGTAGTAACCCATGCTCCCATTGTAGTAGATATCCATGGTTAAATAGTTATATGTTGATGTTTATGTTGTGTTTATATTTTTGTAGAAAGTCCATGTTTTAATGTCTACCATGTTGTAGGTTAATGGAGCCATGTTTATGATATGTATCATGTTGTAGGAAATTCCTTCTTGAAGTGTATACCATGTTGTAGGTTTAATGTAGAAAAGAACCATGCTTATGTTGTATACATGTTGTCAGAAAAATAAATACCATGATTAGATTATGATAGGAAAGTCTTATATCATGCTTGGATCATTGTCTTATATCATGCTTGTTTGGTTAGGGTTAGTGACATCGTTAGGGTAGTAACGGTTAACCATTTTCAACTATGAATTGCCAAAAGGTGAGAGTTGGTGTTAAGGGTGATACCCTATAATCCAACCTCTCCTATAGGTTGACACTGGGTGGTGTTATTGGGATGTATTCCCCTGTCAAAGGGATACGGACAGTGCTTTTTTATGACGAGTTAGGAGCACGGGTTTCGTATCTTGACTGTTAATTCCTGAATGCGCCATGCTAAGAACGAGAGGGTTTCCTAGGGAAATAGACCCTACGGTGCCGTCAGGTTCTATGCCTTCTCATGACCAGTTGAGGGCACGGAAGAAGGTTGAAAATTATCTTGTAGTTCGTGCTGGCTTTTGAGCGGGGTCCGGTGCGACTGGGCAATAGTGGCAAACAAGGATACCACTATTGACTGCAGTAACGGGACTACACCGTATCTGCAACCTCATCAGTCACGTTGTATCTGTCAGGAACAGGTTGTGTACAATTAGAAATTCATAACGCGGGTTCAAATCCCTATATATGGAGAGACGGCTTGAGATGGGGCGCATGTAGTATGGGCTGCATGTTGCTTCAGAGAATTGCTGGCATTAGAATAGGAGTATCCTAGTTTTAATTAATATTGCATTAGATTCTAGTCATGGCACTCACGAACACTTAAACTACACCGACACAATTGCCATGTTTCTGTATGTTGTTTTGGGAGATTTGCTGCTATGTTATCAGCCTTAAAGCGTAAGTGAATAATGACGTACCCACTTCAATAGGTACTGGATCGCAGAAGTACAGGTGTGAGATTCAGGAGGACTCAAGGCAAGGAAAGCGAAGAGTCGATGTCATGTTTAGTTTCCGCTGTAATATTTACGTTGATTATCTATTGTTGAAAAGTACACAAGCGAGAATTACCAAGTGTTGTTCTTCATTCCTTGTACTCTGATGTAAGTGGTTGAAAGTTGTAATACTTGGGATTGTAAAGGTATTATTGTAACAATATTGAAATGTATTGCAGTTGTATAATAATCAGACTTGTAATACATTGGGTGTTGAAATAAAAGTTTTAAATTCTCCTATTTTTCTGTGTATTGTGACTAATTGAAGAAAAGGTCCTGGCTCGTGTCTCGAATTCTTCATATAGGAAGTTCGGGGCGTTACACATAGAAATATCCTAGAACACACGAATGGATCCTTCTCCTCCTGGATTGTGCCACAAAAAGTGCCTCCCCTCCTTGTGCTAGATGGAACCCGAGCTCCTCCCCTTGCTCCTTGATGTATGGCCGGCCTCCTCTTGGAAAGAACACACAAAATCCCTCAATCTTTTACTCACCAAAAACTATCAATCTTTTCTCACACTAATTCTTTTCTTCCTTTCTTTCTTTATCAAATTTTCTAATATACTACATGAGAAGAATGAGGGGGGGTATTTAAACTTTTTTGAAAGCAAAATAGATGGCTATGATTGATCTAGATGGTTAAAGGTTAAGGGCTAAGATGTATTAGGAAGTTGTAGGAACCACCCATGAACACATAACCACACCATCCACTACACCGCTCTCCCATCTCTCTTGCCTCCATCTGGCCAACACCCCTATGCACTAAGGCACGTGCTAGTGCAATTCACGTGTCTCCCCTAGTACCCCTAGTTACTAGTTGCACATGATTAATTAATTAATTGTCTACCAAATTAGTCTACACTACATGTTATGACAATTTAAAGATAAATTAACTAGTGGGCTCAAAAATTTATGGGCCTTAGACCCATGGGCTATTAATAAAAAATAATTAATCAATTAGCGTGGGCTAGATACGACAATGAGGCCTAGGCTTTTAAAAATAAAAGAGAAGGATTTAAAATACTTGTCCATGTTATGGGAAGAAATAATTTTCTAAGGAAAAATGCACAAGAATTTGTATGTGCAAAATACGTAAAATTAACAAACTCTTATTTAATTATAAATAAAAATTCAGGATGTTACATGCGGGTTATGCGCCCACCACGCTTCTGCTGCGCAGAAATCCAAGCGGCAGACATATCGTTGTAGACAAGCGATGCCGATCGACGAATCAAGAAGGAATAAAAAGAATGGATAACAATAAAATCAAATATAATATAGATAGTAAAAGAATGAATTTACACTCAATAAGAAATCAACGAATGAGAATGACTACAAGGGACGAAAGAGAATAAAGCAAGGAAGGATTGAATTTGAAGGGAGGGAAATGAGTAGGGTGGTACAATCGAAATTTGAAGAGGGTATGGTAGGGAAGGAATAACTAGTATGGTACTCAATAATGAATCAATAAATGAAGGTTAATGCAAGATTCAGAAGTAATAAATGATGCAAGCGAGAATAAACAATGCAAGAACAGAAAAAGAAAGAATAACGAACAAAACAACTATATTGCTGAATACCTGTAGTCACTCCTTCGGTGGTCAGGTTGGAAGCCTAGCTATGTCCTCTACCTGAAATTGATCCTCTATCTAGTGTACTACCCTTCCTCTGTGAACAGCCCAAAACCAGGTGGCTGCTTGCTCCGCATGCGAGGCAAAGACGGTTGGCTACCCGGCAGTCCTTGCGTAGGTGTCCAACCCTGTGGCAATAGTTGCATGTCAGGCCCTTGTTCGGAGTTGTTGATGGGTAGGGTAATGATCTGACCGCCGTGGTCGGAACCGGCTTCCGCATAGGTCCTCCTGAAGACTTGGCGGGGACAATGTGCGGAACAGACTGCAGGGTGGCACAGTTCCTCTTACTAGTCTGCTCCTGAATTCTAGTAGCATCCAGGATATCAACATAAGATCGAAGTCGCAAGTCAGCAAGGCGATCCTGAATCTCAATATCCAAGCTCAATAAGAAACGACGGCCACTATCTTCGTCATTCGCCACGATGGAAAGTCGTAAAATGACTTAGTCGGGTAAATTCCACAACGTACTCATCCACAGTCCGACTCCCCTGATTCAAGACATTGTTTAGTTTAACGTCAGTACTTTATGAAATAACAACGAGAACATGAATAAACACTTTCTGACAAACCTGGGTGAGCGAGACAAATTGTAGTTCCATTTCATTCTTGGTGACATTCGAAAAGAACTTCGTGAGGAAGCTCTCAGTGAAGGTAGCCCAGGTGATTGGTCGTTCCAATCGTTCAGCCTCTGCTTGCTACCAGATGTGGGCAAGATCAACAAGTTGGATGCCCACCACATCCACACGATCTACATCTGCTATTCGCACTGCAGTCAACAACTGCTCAGTCCTGATAAGCCATTCTTCGGCTTCCAGTGGACCTTCAGTGCCCTTGAATTTATCTGGATAGAGCTTCATGAAATCAGCCACATTACTAAGTCTCGGCGGTAGTAATCTAGGTGCCGATACAACGGGTTCCTTGCTGGCATCTTCAAAAGCCACCCTCATCGGTTCATTATGCTCTCGCTGCATCCACATCATCAGTTCAATCTACTCACGCTGCATTTGCATCATTTGTGCAACTGTGGGCTCATCAAACTGATCATCCCTAGCTCGGGAAGATGAAACACCTCTTCTAGCCATGGTCTGCAATAAAGATCAAACGTTTAGCGTCCAGATCATGAGTTGGTTATCAATTATTCATGTGTTCAATGTATTGCACATATTGTTGAGTTAAACCGATAAAACCCAAATCCGACTAATATATCAATCAAAGCTAAACTTTCTTTTGTTAGTCGTGTTTGACTGATATATTATCCAAACCCGGGCTCTGATACCACTAAAAACTTTGTCACGCTCTGCTTCCCAAAAATACGGAATACGAGTACATGACATTGGCCCAGCGAATGACTAACGTCACTCATAAGCTGTTTATCCAATCAACTCAACAATATAATCAATACAGAACAATTGCGCAGGTAATAAAATCAACCACATTAACAATAATACTTGGAATTAAGTAATATGAAATATCCAAATACAATAAACCAACATCTGGAAACAATAATAAAATCGAGGTCATAACAACAATACAATAATAAATCCAAACACAATAATAATAATTCTCAGAATCTAAAACGATAAGCAATTAGAAAGCATTAGTTCTTCAAAATCTTTGTTCTCCAATTCCAGCAGGCAATTCTCCATCATTATCAGTGAAAACTTCATCTAAACAGAGGAGAAAAATTGTAAGCAAGTCATGGACAGTAAGTAGAGAAAACAAGGAACAATGGAATAATGATATAATAATGATTCAATGGATCAATAAGAAATCAATAACATGGGATAATAGCAATAATCAATATCATGGTAATCGATGCAACTGGTATAAACAATGATTCAATATTCGATGACAATGTTCAATTGTATCAATAACACTTTGACTATATTCGATATCAATAGAAACAATTAAGCACAATATGCAATGTCGATGTGGTGTAAATTCTTAAGTATATTAATCATTTTAATCCTAACAATGTAGCACTTCATGCGTCCCATTTATTTACCAGATGGTTTGCTACATACAAACAAGTTACGTTTAGACCTAGTGGTGGATTTTATAGTTCATGTACTCGAGAACGATGTAAACGATTGCCTTCAGTATACAATTATTCAGTCATTTAGTTATTCAGTATCAATATCCATAGAATAATATACAGTTATCCAGTTATTCAGTCATTCGGTCATTCGATCATTCAGTAATTGTAGGAAAACCACGAGCTCCCTTCCGAGTACAGTCTCTATATTGTAAACTACTTAAGTCAACCCTTAAACCCCGGCTTATTAAAAATTTTATCGATGCAAAAATACAATATGCAATTTGAGACATTTAGACGAACGATAGTAACAATAGGAGAAGAGTAGGACGATAACTTAGGTAGGACAATTAGAATGGTAACAATAGGACACTAGGATCATGCAATGTAACATATACACTTAAATTCTTACAGTAATATGATATAGAAATAATTAAATTAAGAAAATTGGAAAATGAAATTCTCGAAATAAAACACAGCAGTAGTAAAACGATCATAACTTTTGCAATTCAACTCGAAATTCAGTGATTCAAGATGTTCTGGAAACTAGACACATATGGCTACAACTCTTATTCAGAAAGTTATTTATTTTAAGATAATTTATTGGGTCAAAAATGACAGACAAAATACAGACAGCAAACAACGTACAGATTTTTGAGAATTTTTCATGAAATAAATTGATTAAACGTGATGGGTATCAATTCTATTAGTCGGTAAACTTCATAATCAGCATGATGGGTTAAATAACATGATAAATAAAATTAGCAACACATGCATACACTAATTTAACATCAATCAAACAACAATCTGTCAACCAACATACAACTTAGCAATTATTTCTACAATAGACTAATTATGTCGTGATTATATGCATAACCCTATTAACGATACTATATGAATACATGAAAGTTCAATCTTTGGAGTCAAAAATGGCACGAAGTCAAGAATATTGGGATTAGCTCGTGTAAACCCTCAACATACCCAACGAAAGATGATCCATACAATGATACGATAAACGATTAGGATCTACTTGCGGAGTTTCAATAAAAACATGAATTTGATACAATATTCAATTCAAGAGGAAAGTGACTTGCCTTATTGACGATGAAATTGAATACCAAGAATAACGAGATGATAATCCCGAAGCAACGAACCCACCAAAACACGAATCTACGTGCAAACTACGAGCAATAAACACACGGCAAGACCGAGAACACCAGATCCAACACAACAAACAACATACCTGTAAACCCCATTTTTCTATTTTGGATTTTTTGTATTTTATTTTGTTTTTCGTGATTATTGTATCTGAATTCCTTTTCAATAATAATTTTTTGCTTTTCTTGGGTTCATTTATTCTCTTTTGATGATTCCGTGCACTTTTAACTTGAATTCTGCTATTTTTGGCTCATTGCAATTTCTGCTCTTTCTGTTTTGAGTTTGAGTTGATCCGCTATATGTTTATCTATTGTCTTCTATTTATTTCTCTCTTTTTAGCACCTAAACCCGTACCCTAAACCCATTAACCCGCAACCCAAAACCCCAAATCCTAATCTCTTATATAAATACCACATTAAACCCTAATATTTTAATCCCTATCTCTCTTTCCTCTACATCCCACTGCTCACCCATCCTCCTCTTCAACTTCATTTTCAAACCCAACCCGAAGCCTCCTCACCTTTGTCATCTCTCCCTCGTCGCTCCAACCATTCACCCCCGTCGTCATCCCTAGCCTCATCCCGCCTTCGCCCTAGCTCCGCTCTCACCACCATCCAATCGCCGCATCTCATCCAAATGTCCTGGAACCCATCGCCTGCACCCCCTTCAACCTCGACTTCCATGACCTCGTCGACCACCTCTTTCCCCTCTGATGTCCCCCACAACCACTATAGAACCCCTCGCCTCGTCATCGTCGTCCTGCACCCCAAGCACCCCTGCCGTCTCCTCCTCTATGTCGTCGAGAAATAGAGCACCATCATGTCGTTGTCCCTTGGTCGCTATCGTGGCTTCTCGACCGCGAGCGCACCTGACATCAACCGCCCTCGCCATGGGTATCACAGTCACCACTGCAGTTGTCATTCCCTGCCACTGTTTCCCTCTCTCTCTCTGCTGTTGGTGTTCGAAGGTAGGGGAAGATCGATTTTGGTGTTTGCTGTTCTTGTGTAGAAGATCGAGTTTTGGCGTTTGCTGTTGGGGATCCTGGACTTGATTTCGTTGTTTGTTGTTTCGGTGTGTTGGTGTGTTTGCGCGCAGTTGCACGTGTTTCCGTGTTCGTGGTCCGTCGCCCGGGATTCTCATCCAGTTATTCTATGTATTCGAAATTATCATCTAATAGGAAAGTCTCTTCTTGAACTAGTTTATTGTTTTGTTCAAAATTCTTTGATCTCTGCAAGTAGATCCAATCTTTTTATCATATTGCTATTTAAAATTCCGTTAAGTATATTGAGGGTTTACATGAGCTAACCTAATATATTCTTAACATCGTGCCCACATCTTTGATATAAAACCTAGTCCCTCTTGTACATTGCATATGCACATTTACATGAAAAATAACTAGAATGATGTTATAAAAGTGTTTGATGAATTGAATATGTTCGATTGAATTTGATTTAATGAATTGATTACCATGCCTGTGAAATTGCATCTTAAAACTGGAATTGTGCATGTTAAACATCTAGCATCACTTTGATTATTAATTAACATGAACTATATGGTTGTATGGTTAAGTTGTTGCCTATGCATATAAAATTAAATTCTGGCCTGCTGTTTGTGCCTTTTGGTATCAGATTTTCAACCATGTTGATGCTGTAATTTGAAATAACATTCTGAACATGAATTATAGCTCCATGAATCTATCTTCCAAAACTTTTAACGGATCTAAATTCTGATTTATAATCTGTTAGATATCAGTATTTTAGTACAACTGTGTCTGAATTGTTAGATTCACAATTTCATGTATATATTTCTGTTTCATAATTAAATTGAACATGATAACAGTAAAATAAAAATATGAAATTAATTTGGATGAGACTAGATATGTGTAGGAATCACCCTGAAATTTTGTAGATTTAATTGATGATTTTTCTGACCTAAAACATATATGTGAACACAATTTATAACTTGCTGCTTGAACATAAAATCAGAAAAGAATAGAATTTTCACCCTAGTTTCTGTAACTTCTATGTGTCGTACATATATTTGCTGGAACCGGAAGAGAGTCTAGTTTCTAAAATTTCTGACGGATGAATTTTCTGTAGTAGCGGTAATCTGTGTTTTTGTACAGCAACGTAATGCTGTCCAGATTGTGTGATTTATGTTAATTTAATATGTTTGCTTCTTGATTTGTTTATAAAGAGTAGAATTATTGACACCTAGCATAATTCAACACTGACACCTTCTTGCATGCTCACATAGGATGAAATAAAATGATAACAAGTTGGGGTATTATGGGATGACTTGGTAGTGAACAATCGGAAACTGTACTCGGTCGGGCCCTACTGCTTGACTTGTATTAACTGATGGCCATAAAATAATACTTGATAATCACTGTCATTGAACATTAAACACTGATTACTGGTCCGAGTACACGAATCGTGAATTCACCATCAGTCTAAAGCGTATACTGTGTGCTTGCGCCGAACCTGTGGAATGGGACGCAGTAGTACGTGCACTAGATAGGTTAATAAAATGATTAATAACCTGCATTTGGCATTTCATGCTTGATCCCGTATACTATCATCAATATTGGACTTGAATTGAAACTATTAATCAAATGCATGATTAAACATAGACCCTTGACATTATTGCCATTCCTTGTCTTCGCTATTGACTTTGATCCCGTCCCTTTTTTCGATTTATATACCATGTTCCTATTATTCTCTGTTTTCTCTACTTGTTGTCCATGACTTGTTCTAAGGACATTATTTTCTTCCTTTTTAGATCAAGAATTTACAGGTGCCGAAGGATCTCTACCAGCAGGAATTGGTGAGAAACGATTCAAGAAGATGGAGTCCAAAACTAGATTGATTGAATTAATTTATTTCTAGATTTATTCCTTTGAACATTGTCTTGATATTATACTTTGTTTTTGGGCTTTTATGACCCGGAGTTTGTTTTTATCCTAGATATTGGATATTATTATTTGGATTATTTCATTTATTATTGAAGTTGATCTTTATTTATGTGATTATATATTCTTGCGTGGTTGTGATTGTTATTTCATATTGTTGAGTTAGTGTGGTACAGCGTATGGATGGTGTTTACATCATTTGCTGGGCCTACGTTACGTACTCGTATTCTGTATTTTGGAAAGCGGGGCGTGACAATTCCACAACTCAACTCAACAGCAACAGAGAATATCCTAGTAGCAAACAACAAACCCAGATCCAAAATAGCCAACACTGGATCCCCGAAAACAGCAGACAACAAATTAGCAAAAGGCAATGGTGCTGGCTACGACTGTGACTTCAACTGGCGGCCTGGGCATCGACCGGTCAGAAATGAACGATGGACGGTGTGGTCGCTGGCGAGGGTATCGTTGCAGGGCGGTGCTGACGGGGTTCTGGTTGTCTGCTATTTGAAGAAAAACGGGGGAGAGGTAGGGGTTTTCTGGCAGCTGGGGGGTGAGCGGGAAGTTGGTTTCGATCTGGGTGGGCATCGATGGGTGGTGGTCGATGGGGTTTGGGCTACGGTGGGAGGTTGGGTGTCAAGCCCCGCTTCCCAAAAAGAGAATACGGAATACAGATACATGACTAAGTCCAACGAATGATTTTTATCATCCATAAGCTATCAGGATCTTTACAACATTTCACAGCAATATCAGAGTAGGAAGCAACAGAAGGCAACCACGCATGCATAAATAAATCAATATACCAATAGAATTTTCTTGAAATAACATTTAATAATCTCAAATAAACCATATCTGAAGAAGTCAATAATTCTAGGTCACATTGCCCAATACAAAATACTCCAAGTAACAGATACAATAATTCAAATAAGCAACAAGAAATAATAATAGCAAAAACTCCAGCATCTAAAATCTCAGATCACCTACTCCATTGGGCAGCTGATCTCCATTATCTGCAATTTAATAAATTACGGAAAAAGGGAAAAGAAAACAAAACGCCCGTCAATGCAAATTACGAGCTGCTTGTAGTGTGGGCACAAGTACAGAAAAAGAATAAACAAATGTAGAATAATAGCAGAAGTAAACATAGCATGGAATAGACATGTCAACAAAATAGAACAACTAGCATGAGTCGGGAAATGAGATCAAGTAACATGGTACTAACTGGGTACAGGTAACATGTAACAGATGTCATGTATTATATAAGCAGGCAAACAGGTAACAGGTGTTAAGTAGCATGTACAGGTAATCATGTAACAGGTATGCATGTAACAGGTATCATGTTATGTCAAGTCTTGTATTTAATTCTAACTAGGTAGTACTTCATGCGTCCCAAACTTTTACCACATGGTTGCTACATTCTAACAAGTTACGTTTAGATTTCGTAGTGGAGTCTATAAGGTCGTGTACTCAGGAATCAGGTAAACAGGTATAGGAACAGGTATAGGTAGAACCTACTGGTCCTCTTCCGAGTACACCTTCCTGTAGGGAAGTGTACAGTCAGGTAATCAGGTACAGGTACAGGTACAGGTAGAACCTATTGGTCCTTTTTCAAGTATACCTTCCTTTAGGGAAGTGTGCAGTCAGGTAAACAGGTAAATAGAATCGTGTATCATGTAGTCATGAAACATGTAATAGGTGGGAAACACGGGCCCCCTTCTAAGTATACATTGCTATATTTTCCACTACTAGATCTTTCCCTTAACCCCCGCTTGGTTATTTGTTATTATTATCTAACAGGGGAAGAATAACATGGTATAAATATGTAACAAGTTCATGTTGAAAAATAAACACCTACAGATGAAAGAAACTCATAAAATGATATAACAACGAAATTCTAGTTGAGGACAGCAGGACAGTACTGCACTAAACCTGGAATTCCTATTACCACAATTATGCAAGCTTGAATCCGTCCGAAAATCTGGAAAATAGACTCTCGGCCGAATCCAGCAAATATATATAAGTCATATGGTATTGTAAACCCTGTTTCCCCAAAAAAGTATTTTTGTGTATTTTCTGTATTTAAAATTTTTGCAAATTATTTTTTCAGTTTTCAAATCTTTTTTTTTAAAATGTATTGTTGGATCTTCTATTAAAATCTATTTTCGATCTATAATTTTATTGTAACTATTTTTTTTATTTATTCTTATTATTGTTAATACTACTTTTATTTTTATTACTATTATCATTTTTATCATGTTTCCTATTATTATTATTGTTATTGTTTTTATTATCATTATTAGTATTTTTATAAAATCCTAATTGTATATTTTTATTAGTTGTTGTGCCAAAACCCATTTTTATTTTGTTAGATTTTACCTAACCCATTAAACCCCAACAACCCAGTAAACTACCTAATAACCCATTAGCTTATTACCCAAAACCCATTTTAAACCAATAACCCATCTCACCTGTTAATTACCCACACCAAACCTGTTTAACCCCTCAGCCTAAACTCTACCTATATATATCTACCCTGCACCCTTGCCGGTTGACCTTCCCTACCACCCGTCGCCAACCTCTCCTAAACCCATGCATCCTGTTCTCCTCCCATCAGCCACTCTCACCCTGTGCTCTCTCTTCCTCGCCCCTACGCCCTTTAGCCGCTGCCTTCTCCATCCCTCCAGACCCCTTCGTCTACCCCTCCCGTTCGTCTCTCTCCCTCTCCCCTTGCCGTTGTGCACCCTCTCCCGTTCTCCCCTCCGCTCCTACATCCAAGCAACGCCCACGACTAATTTTTCCCCTGTCGCAACCACCTCGCGACACTGAAGAAGACAGCAGCAACCGCATTCTAGCCGTCTCCTTGTGCCTCCCCTCGACGACCTATCTCCCTGCTGTCCTCCCACCATCGACACGCCGTAGCACCGCTCTCTGTGACGCCAGCAAAGCCAGCATCACAGCGCGCTACCTGCCTGTGTTTGCTCCTCCGACAAGAGCAGCCTAGCAGCCAGCCCTACCGGCATTTCCCCGCAGCAACAGCCTGCCCAGTCCCCTGACTGCCACCGTCGTGTCCCCTGGCCGTCCTGCCACCCACCGTCTGCCACCATGTCGTGGTGTGCTGATTGATTGAGTTTTGATCAACTTTGATTGTGGGCTGTCGATCATCGTGATCATCTTGATCATCATGATCATGTCCCATTGGTTTTGGTTCTGGCCGTCTGTTGGATCTTGATCATCATGCTTGATTGGATGTAGGTCATGGATCTCCTCTTGATCATCCAATTAGATCCTAGCCGTCCGATCTCTTCTTGATCGTCATGATCATGATGATCATCAACTTCTTTTGATCGCAGCCGTTCAATCGATCGATCTTGTTCTTCATCATTATTTTCATCATCAAGAGATCTGACCGTCCGATCTGATTCGATCATCTTGATCTCGATCTTCGATCTCAGTCGTCCAATTGTGTTCGTGATCTGTTGTTCCATGTGTTCATGATCCATTCGTTGTGTTTGTGTTCGCTCCCCGGGATCCGTTCCCGTTATTCTTGTTCCTTGCATCGTTTTTATCGTTGTCTCTCAGGCAAGTAACTTGTACTCAAATTCCTATGTATTATATAAGTCATAAATACTGCTTGTAGTGTAGCTGGATTCTAGAGACAACTCATGTGTGATGTATGATTGATTAGGTTGTCTCTATACTGCTATTTGACCATAGTTGACTCACGACAAAAAATTGACATAAAACAACTTAGGTTTTGCCCGTTTTTGATTTGATTATGTATGTGGGATTTTTTGTGAGAATTTGGGTATTTGTTGAGATCCATGTGATAGAATTGCTTTGGATATGTTAATCACCCTATTTCATGATGTTTGGACACTTGGTAGACTCGATTTCATGTTTGGTTGTGATTGGATCAAGTTTTGTTGGATCTATGTTGATTTTGGTTTTAGAGGAAATTCTGTATTTTCTCGATAATCTGTCTTGATAAGTAATTTAGACCATATTAAGGTCAGAATCCTAATTTCAGTATAAAACATGATTTGTAGAGGAATTAGTCTTCTTTCCAACCTCTCTGACCTTGCTTGATTTTATTTTCGTATGTGTGAGATATGACCGTTTTACTACAGAGGTGTAATTCGTTTCCAGATTTCAATTCTTGATGATTTTGATGACTAAATTATTTTCATACTCATGTTAGACACATTATTTTGATATAAAGTTTTGATCAGTTTTTCTATATCTAATTAGGGATTACCTCGAATTATGGTGGATTTTATTGATAAGTTTTATATGCCGTTTCATGGTTGTTTACAAGAACTATACTTGTTGGAATTTGCTCGCTGTTCTGTAAAGATTTGTATTTTCACCATGATTCCTATTACTGTATGAAAAATATTTGTGAATATGAAAGTTAGATTACTTTGTCCATTTTCATCTCCCTTTGGCGGATTTGGATTTCGTTTCACGGTTTGTGAGATATTACCGTTTTCGTTCAGCGGTGCTGGGAATTCCAGATTTGCCAAACTATCGTTTATTGATATTTTATGATTTTTGATGACTGATCTAATTTTACTGAAAAATTATGAAACTTTATATTTTGATACTAGACAGATAGGAGAATACCCCAGATTTTTCCTGAAATTTATTATGATGTTTTCGTACTGTTTTCCTGCTCTTGAACTCGATTTTCTGATTTCTCGCTGAACCTGTTTTCTTGATTCAAATCAGTTTTAAGTCATATTTTTGGAAATTAGTATATGACTTATTTATACTCGCTGGATTCGGTTGAGAGTCTATTTTCTAGATGTTTCGACGGATTCAGATTTGCATGTTTGTAACTCTGGAAATCACTATTTTACTACAATGTGGTCTTGCTGTCCTGAACTAGATACTTGGCTACTTTATTCTTTTATGAACTATCTTGTATACGTACTTGTTTATCATGCACTTGTCACATTATCATGCCATGTTATACTTGATATGTTTTGCACATATACATGCTTGTTTGACATTAACAATAAAATAACCTAGCCAGGTTTAAGGAAAAGATCTAATAGTGGATAATTCAGAAACGTGTACTCGGAAGAGGACCCGTGTTTCTCACATTTGGAATTTGGTATATGATTTGGATTATTTGGAATTTAGTATATGATTTGGATTATTTGGAATTTGGTATATGATTTGGATTATTTGGAATTTGGTATATGATTTGGTTTATTTGAAATTTTGTATATGATTTGGATTACTTGTCCCTGAGTACACTGCCCTCTATGGTCCACTATGAAACCTAAAGCGAAACTATTTTCTGTAGCAACCATGTAGTAAAAGCTGGGATGCATGAAGTGCTACCTAGATTGTAATCACTATAAGACTTGATACATGATACTTGAAGATGACACTTGAACATGATACATGCTTACTTGATTACTTGACTACATGATTACATGATACTTGATACTTGATGCTTGTTACATAGTACTTGTTTACTTGACACTTGATTCATGCCATTAACACTTGATCACCTTGCCATGCTAGTTGTTATGCTTCATATCATGCTTATACCATGCTATTAGTTAGTTTTTCCCCTGTACTTGTATCCTGCATTATAAGTGGCCTGTAACTTGCAATTGACGGGTACTTATTTTCTCTTTTCCTCTTTCCCTGCAATTGTTAAATTGCAGATTTTGGAGAACATGTTCCAGATGGTATAGGCGAGATGAAGTATTAGTGTTGGATCTTATTGTTATTATTTCTTATAGTTTGCTTGAACAATATTATATTCTTGTACTTGGATTTATTTGTATTTGGGCAATATGACCCAGGATATTTGTCTTATTCAAATCATGACTATTTGAGATTAATATATTTTATTTCAAGTATTCTTGTTGGTATATTGGTTCATATGTGCATGGTGGTTGATACTTTTGCTTCCGACTTTGATGATTCTTATGAATGTTTTAAAGATTCTTGAACAGCTTATGGATGATGAAAATCATTCGCTGGGCTTTTTTCGCGTATCCGTATTCCGTATTCTCTTTTGGGAAGCAGGGCGTGGTAAGATTTTTAGTGGTATCAGAGCACAAGGTTTGGCTAATGTATTAGTTGCCTAATATATTAGACAAGCTTGGCTCGATCTTGGATCGGCTCAACATTTCATCAACCATGCATGCATGAATGAATTATAATCAACATTGATCTGGATACTAGTCTTATTCCATTCTTTTTGATCCTTTCTTATTCAACCCCTTGATTTCTTAATTTTTCCGTCTTTTTCGGTCGTCCTCATTTGTTGATTCCTTGTTGGGTATGAATTTGTTTTTTTCATACACATATCCTTCTGATTTTGGTGACATCCATTCTTTTCTTCCTGCTTGGTTCTTCGATCAACATTGCTGGATCTTCTTCATCGATCAGAGTGGCGGAGCGGAAGCGTTGTGGGCCCATAACCCACAGATCCTAGGATTCTCTTGTTGTTTCTCCTTTCATGGATTATTTGCTTCTCTATCCCTTGCATTCATCTTTATCCGTTGACTCATTACTTGGTTCATCTCTTCCTTGTCCATCATTCCTTCGATTCCAGCTCTATCTATTTCTTCATCTCCATGCTTTATTATCTTGCAAGTCTTATATTGTTCCTTCTTCATTTTTGATACCGGTTGCTTCTTTCATGCATTCCATTTTGCCATCATGCACACATTCAGTATTAATCCAATTCTTCCCTGTCCTTCTCTCTTTGATTCCAGTTCTGCCTACCCCTATCTTGCTTTGTTATCTTGTGTTGATTCTTTCATTTTGATACTGTTTATTCTTTTTCATGCATTCCATTGACCTCATTGTTATCCATCTTCTTTCTTATTCTGGTGTTGCCCCTGCTTTGTCCTTTTTCCTTTAATCCTCTGTTTTATTACCCTTCCCTAAGTTTGTTTTTGCCTTGTCCTATGTACCGCCTAAGCAAATTTCGAGGACGAAATTTTGTTGTAAGGTGGGTAGGATTTATGACCCCCGTTTTCCCAAAATTGTATTTTTGTGTATTTTCTGTATTTAAAATTTTCGCAAATTATTTTTTCTGTTTTCGAATTTAATTTTTTTTAAATGTATTGTTGGATCTCCTATTAAAATCTTATTTCAATCTATAATTTTATTGTAACTATTTTTTTATTTATTCTTATTATTGTTATTACTACTTTTATTTTTATTATTATTAATATTATCATTTTTATCATGTTTCCTATTATTATTATTGTTATTGTTACCGCTAAATCTGGTGTGGGGGCAAACAGATAGTATTTGTAGATTCTTGGAAAACTTGAATAGCAAACCTAAAACTTGTTCCGCCGGAGTTTGACCGCTGACTCCCGCCGTTCACCTGCAAAAAGTGCGAGACACCGGGATTGATCCCGGCGACGCACCCTCCGACGCTCAACTCAATAATCAGGAATGATTATGAAAGAGCGTAAATTGGCAAAAGATTGATTACCTCTTAATGGTGGTGGATGGGGGGTATTTATAGCTGCCGTTGGGATCAGATTAGGAATGTAATCCCTATGATCAGATTAGGAATGTAATCCCTGTGATCAGTTTAGGAATGTAATCCCTAATTCCTAGTGAAAGGATAGATGTGAATCGGGGCTGTTGATTAGGACTAATCAGGAACCCTAATTCTATCATGCAGGATCAGGTTTATTTCGGGTTGGGACCCGTACCCAGTTGAGGTTGATCCGTTCGTGGGTTATTGGGTCGTGAAGAAAGATCCAGTTCCCATTTCAGACCCGTTAGTAAGTGAAATTACCGTTTTACCCCTGAGCTTTAAGATTCATGTCCGATGTGAATGGTCCCGAGTTAATCCTATTTTTAGCCATATCACGAGCCCCCCACTCCCGAAGACTGAGTTTGATCAGCCTTTGGGGAGTAGTTTTACTGTTCTAATGGCGTACGGGATTTTATCGGTGTTCTTAAGGGAGTTTGGATCTTGCTCGGGGTGTAACGGTGTTATTCTGGGCTTGTAAAATACCCAAAAATATTCTCAGAATTTTCTGGATTTTTGGTGATTTTTCCAGATTTTTCTAAATCTTTTCTCATTTTTTTTAATTTTTTATTCATTTTCCGAATTAAATAATTAATTATCGAATATATTAATTAATTATTCTAATTTAATAATTATATTTTTCAGAATTTTAAAATATTTTTTCTGAATTAATAATTATTTTTAGAATTTTTAATTAATTTTTTTCGATTTTTAAATATTTTTTCAGATTTTTTAAATAATTAAAACAAATAAATAAATAAATAAATAAATAAATAAAATATTACCTGGACACGCGGTGCATTTCTGAGCGTCGATCATGATCATATGTGAGCGCATCGAAAGGCAGATCACGTTCTGGACACGTGGCGCATTTCTGAGCGTCGATCGTATCGCGACGCGAATTTTGAGACGATCGGACGGATCGTGTGGGTCGGAAGGTTTTTTCTCCAATTACAAGTTCGGTGCCTCGTCCACTCGGCTCGGCACTTCGGCTCGTCTCCTCCGTAACTGTCGAAGCATGGAGATGAAGCCACGTGGCATTTTTTATTATTATTTTTTTTTCTTTCTTTCTTTCTTTCTTTGCTGCTTCTTCTCTCTGTTCTTCTTTCCTTCGTCTTCTTTGAGTCGTCTTCCTTCTTCGGCTTCGTCTTTCTCCATCTTCGTTTTTCGTTCGACCAAGCCTTCGACCTATCCGACTCAAGCTCGTGAGAGCTCGTCACGCGGCGATCGTGGAAGGAGTTGGGCGAACGTGGCGTAGCTTGGAGCGTGACGAGCTCGGCGAACATGGAGGAGGTCGACAGTGGAGAGGCACTCTTCGTTGGGGCTCGGAGCACGTCTGGCTAAGAAAGGTGACCTCGGAGCTCAAAGCATTATGGAGCTCGGTTCGATGGAGAGGAGCTCAGAGCATTGTGGAGCTCGGTTGTTGGCCTCGGTAGATAGGGGGGTCGGCATGGCGATGGGGTCGAGCTCAGCGAGGTGAAGTTGGGCGGCGTGGAGCTCGATGATTCAGAGCTTCGACAGGTGGAGTGGGTTCGAGCTTGGAGAAGGAGCTCTTGTGGATTTTTTGGCTAACGCAGTCGAGGTCGGCGAGCTCGTCGAACGAGGGTGAGGTCGAGCGCAGCGAGCAAAGACGAGGTCGAGCTCAGCAAACAAGCAGCTCTACGGGGAGACGATGGTTGGTGAGTAGTTTGGGTTCGGAGCCTCGCTCGAGGGGGAGCTCGATGCTTTGGAGTTCGGCAGCGAGGCTTTGAAGAAGATGATGTTTCGGCGTCGATGGAAGGGCTCGACGTTAGCAGCATGGGGTGATGGCGAGGTGTCGGAGGTGGAGCTCGGCCATGGAGGTGACGCTCGGAGCTTGAAGATGTGCTTGTTTGGTTTTGGCGGGAGATTGGAGAAGGAGAGGAGGGTGACATGGCAATGGGGTTCGGGTATGGATCCTTAACGGGTCCGAACCCGAACCGCCGACACCCCCCCTTTTTTTTCTTCTCTTCTCTTCTCCTCCTTCTTCCTTGCTGCTCGGCAGCTGCTTCTTGTTCGGCAGATCCGAGCACGGATTTTGAGGTGCATTTTTGCCACTTTGAGTTCGGTAGTTCGGTAGCTCGGATTTCAGATCTGAGCTACGTGGCTCAATCTTGACGGTTGATCACGATCGTGGCGCGAATCACGACACAAGAGGCTCAAATTTCAAGAAAACGTTATCTTGTCGTTTTGTGGAGAAGTGGCGCGATCTGAGCCGTTCATCATGTTCTAGCACGTTTTTTGAGAGAATCTGACCGTGAAACTGGCTCGGCAGCATTTTTCTCCATATGTAGAGGTCGGTACCTCGTCCCTTCGATACTTCTTTACAGAATAGTTTCAAGATTGAAGTATCAAGAGTGAAGTAGTGAAATATCAAGAGTAAACAAGCCTCAAGAGTGAAGTATCAAGCCTCAAGACCAAGTAAACAAGCCTCAAGAGTGAAGTATCAAGCCTCAAGTAGTGAAATATCAAGCCTCAAGTATCAAGTTTCAAGCCAAGTCTCAAGTATCAAGCCAAATCTCAAGTGTCAAGCCAAGTATCACATAAAACCAATAGACTTTCTTCCGAGTACACGTTTCTATATTATCCACTATAAGATCTGTCCCTTTAAACCCTGGCTTGGTTATTTTATTATTAGTGTCAAACAAGCATGTATGTGTCACGAAACAAGCCAAGTATATCATGGTATGATCAAGTAACAAGTTTAAGTTGCAAGATAAATATGTATGGGTGGAAGATAACACACAAAAGAACAAAATAACCAAATTTCTAGTTCAGGACAGCAACAACAAACTATAGAAAAACTGAGATTCCTGCTGTTATAAATATGCAAATCTGAATCCGTTGAAAGGTCTAGAAAATAGACTCCCGGCCGAATCCAGCGAATATAAATAAGCCATACAGTACTTCACAAAAACATAACTCAAAACTGATTTGAATCCTGAAAACACGTTCAGCCAGAAATCAGTAAATCGAATTCAAAGTCACGAAAACAGCGTCAAAACATCTCAAATAAATCTAGGAAAAATTTTGGGTATTTCCTTATATGTCTAGTATCAAAATAAAAGTTTCAAATTTAACAGTAAGATTAGTTTAGCCATAAAAAATCAGAAAATATCAAGAAACGATAGGTTAACAAATCTGGAATTCTCAACACTGCTATACGAAAACATCAATATCTTACAAACAGTGAAACAAAATCCAGATCCATCAAAGGGAGATGAAAATAGAAAAAATAAGCTAACTTTCATATTACATAAATATTTGTCATACAAGAAAAGGAATTAAGGTGAAAATATACTTCTTTACAGAATAACGAGCAAAATATAGCAATTATAGTTTTTATAAACAAGTATGAAACGGCATATAAAACTCATCAACAAAATCCACCAAAATTCTCAGTAGTCCTTAAATAGGTATAGAAATACTTTGCCAAAATTCAGATCAAAATAATATGCTTAACACTAGTATCAAAATAGTTTAGTCATCAAAACCATCAAGAAACGAAATCTGGAAATGAAATATACCTCGGTAGTAAAACAATCGTATCTCACACATGCGAAAACGAAATTGATCAAGGTCAGAGAGTTTGGAAAGAAGACGGATTTCTCTAAAAATCATGTTAATACTCAATTGAAGATACTGACCTTAATATGGTCTAAATTAGCAATGAAAACTGATCATCAACAAAATACAGATTTTCTTTTTAACAACAAATCAACATATAACATACGAAACTCGTTCCAAACACAATCAAACTTGATATAGCGTCTATTAAGTGTCCAAACAACATGAAATAGGATATATGACATGTACACAACAAGTATATCATATGGATCCAAACAAACACACAATTTTTTATAATGATCCCACAAATATAATCACATCAAGAACGGTCAAAACCGAAGTTGTTTCATGTCAAATTTGTGTCGTGAGGTAGCTATGGTCAATAGAACTATAGAGGTAATACTCGTCAAAAATACATCACACACGAGTTGTCTTTAGAACCCAACTACACTATAAGCAGAATTTATGACTTCTATCATAAAAAGGAATCGAGTACAAGTTACTTGCCTTAACCGATGATGAAACGAACACCAAGAATAACAGAAATAGATTCCCGGCCAACGAACTCAACGAACCACGAATGAAAACCATGAACTCAACGACGAACAAAACCCATGAAAAGATGGCGAACAACCAAAATCCAAGTGCACGAAATGCACGCGTAATAAGAACCAACGAACTAGAACCCAAACGATCAAGAACTCAAAGCATCACACGGCAAGAGCACGAACGGGGGGGACGAACAAGAAGTAATACCATGAGCGATCACGGCGAGAGCACGAGGGGCAACGACCACGGGCACTGGTGCTGGCGGCGCAGGCATCGCTGCTGGCACCGTTAGCTACTGCTGCTGTGGTTGTCGAACAGAGACAGAGTGGAGCGGGAGACAGAGACAACCGGGGAAGGTTCTAGGGTGCAAGGGAGAGAGAGCACAGGACGGGTGAAAGAGCGGGAGGTGCAGTAGATCGGGGGAGAGCAAGGCAGCGACTAGGGTTCTTGAAGGGGAGAATGGGGTGTATGGGTTTAGTGTAAATAGGTGGTGTTTTAGGGTTTAGGGGGATGAAGGCAGCACATTATAGGGGATATGGGTTTAGGAGTAATAGATTGGGCTTAGGTATTTTACTGAATGGGATTTTAAAATGGGTTAAGTATAGTTAAATGGGTTTTAGGACTTCTAAGTGGGTATTGGAAATTCAAGCAACAATATAGATAGGGCAAAGAGAACAACAAATAGAAAAAATAAAATAGGGCGTGAACAACAACAAGAAGGGTCAAGAATATCAGCTCGATCAAAAGGGAACGAAACAAGAGACAAACAAGAATCAAGAATTCAAATAAAAGAAGACGAGAAAAATAAAATGAAAATTTATATTGAAATAAAAAAAATCCAATATATGGACCAAAAGAGATACAACGGAATCAAATACAAGGAGAAGAAAATACACTCAAAAATATACAAAAATGAAAAACAGGAGTTACAGTTTCATTTGATGAATCTTTAGCTTCGTCTAATGTTATTGAAGATGATGAAATTGAATCATCACCACTACATAATGTTATTAAATCACTAGAGCAAACTACCCTAGACAAGTCGACTGATAGGATTCCTAAGTCGACTGATGTGAATCAGTCGGTTGATGGACTTGTTAAGTCGACTGATCCTGATGTGATAAATCAAACTTTACCAAAGTCATTTTTTTAAGTTCGAGATCATCCTCTAGACTTAGTCATTGGTGACATTTCACATGGTATTCAAACAAGATCTCATTTCAATATGATTTCTGATACTACTTTCTTGTCGGATTTTGAACCAAAAATATACAAGAAGCACGTGAGAATGAATTTTGGTTGAATGCCATGCAAGATGAACTTAACCAATTTATATGAAATGATGTATGAGATTTAGTTCCATGACCTCCTGATCATACTATAATTGGTACCAAATGGGTATTTAAAAATAAGTTAGATGAATCAGAACAAGTCGTAAGGAACAAGGCCAGATTAGTTGCGTAAGGATATAATCAAGAAGAAGGAATTGATATTGATGAAACATATGCTCTTGTTGCTAGACTAGAATCAATTAGGATTTTATTATCTTTTGCGTGTTTTATGAATTTCACACTCTTCCAAATGGATGTTAAACGTGCTTTTTGGAATGGTTTTATTAAGAAAGATGATTATGTTAAGCAACCACCCAGTTTCGAACATGAAGAATTCCAAAACCATGTTTTTAAATTGAAAAAGGCTTTATATGGTCTTAAACAAGCATCTCGTGCTTGGTATGATCGCTTAATAACTCTTCTCTTAGAAACTGGTTTTGAAATTGGTAAAGTAGATAATACCTTGTTTATTAGGAAAATAAAGACCGATATTTTAATCATTCAAATATATGGAGATGACATAATTTTTGGATCTACTAATAGTAATCTATGTCAAGAGTTTGCCAATACTATGAAAAATGAGTTTGAGAAGAGTCACATGGGTGAACTCAATTATTTTCTTGGACTACAAATAAAACAGTCTCAAAATAGCATATTTATTAATTAAGGAAAATATGCTAAGGAATTACTCAAACGATTTGACATGGATAACACTAGTAGTAAGACCACACCTTTGGCTACTACTACTACACTTGACAAAGATGAATTAGGTAAGAGTGTCGATCAAAAGCTCTATCGAGGTATGATTGGCTCACTCATATATATAACTTCCAGTAGACCAGATGTTATATTTAGCGTATGTTTGTGTGCTAGATATCAGTCCAATACAAAAGAATCTCACTTAAACGCAGTGAAACGTATTTTAAGATACATTAAAGGCATATTTGAATATGGTTTGTTTTATCCACGTACCAATAAGTTTCAACTTTTGTCGTATAGTGACGCTGATTTTGCTTGTAGTAAAAATGATCGTAAAAGTACTAGTGGAACTTGTCACTTTTAGGACATTCACTAGTATCTTGGTGCAGTAAAAAGCAAAATTCGGTATCCCTATAAACTACAGAAACTGAATGTATTGCTGCAAGTTTGGCTTATGTACAAATTTTATGGATGAAACAAACTTTATTAGATTATGGTATTTCTTTCTCAAGACCTGCTATAATATGTGATAATACCAGTGCTATTAATTTATCTAAAAATTGGGTTCGACATTCACGTATGAAACATATTAATATTCGATATCATTTTCTACATGATCATGTGTTAGAGGGATATATCATATTGAATTTTATTTCTACTGATAAACAAGTAGTAGATATATTTACCAAACCTCTAAAAGAAGACACTTTTATCAACTTTACAAGAGAACTAGGCATTTCCTCATTTCATGAGATTTCTTATTTATTTTTATTTTTTTAAGCCAACTTATAATTGATTTCCAGTCGACTTATACAATATTTTTGTTGTCTATATTTCTGACTGAATATTGCGTTCTGACCAGTCGACTGTCTTCAAAATGCAGTCAACTGATAGTAGCTTTGCTTAATTTTTGTTTGGCTTTATTTGTTCTCGACTCAGTTGACTGATATAAAACCTAGTCGACTGTCGCGACATCAAATTGACTTATCATATATCCATGTTTTCTATTTATGCAATACTGGTTTTTTTATCTATGGTTTGTCTTTCCTCCTTATTTTCTGTTCATGACAAAGGGGGAGAAATATTTGTTCATGTGAATGTTTTTGCATGTTATGTTTGTGCATGTTATGTTATGTTGATTTATTTCAATATATTGTACTTTATCCAGGGGGAGCTTGTAACAATTGCATGTCTTTTCAACTTTTGTGTAAGTATCTTAATTTGTAAATTTAATGTCTATATTATTTAAGTTATTGTGTTGTCATCATCCAAAAGGGGGAGAATGTAGATTCTTGATTTTGATGACTACAACACAATACACAATTATTCTATATTACATATGTTTTGCAGTGTGTATCAAAATTGTTTAAGGTCAATACCATGATGAAGCATTCAAAGCCAATACAATGTGATGAGGCTTTCAAAAGTATTTGCTCAACCCACAAGATCAAGCAACAAAGACTCACGTTCAAGTTCAAGACTTTGAAGAGCTTTCAATTCTAGACTTTCAAGTGCTTCAAGTGATTAGCTACATTGAGCAAATATCTTGTAATATTGTTTGTATTATTTGTGAGTATTAGAATCTTGTAAGAGCCTTGTCACACACACACTCACACATTCCCTACATAAAAAAAATGTTTTACAAAATCAAAATGTCAAAACAAAGCTTGTATAAGTTCAGCTGATTGAGTACCAGTTGACTTACTCTTGAAGCAGTCGACTGTTAGAGTACGAAACTGTAACACCCCATTTTTTTTTATTTTATTTTTTTGAAAACTAAACCTCTAAATTCAATTTTTTCAATTTCTATATTACTTTAAACATAAGCTAAGATAGGTATAGTTCAAATAAAATTTTGGCAGAGTCTCCCCTGAAATTTTTGCCTCGAAACACAAAAAACTTATGGAATTCTGCTCTAAATTCCGTAACTCACATCACAAGCAATTATATCATGGGCTCCCCAGGCCAAAATGAGCAACATCACACAGGCAATATAATATCTTGCTCTGGGGGCCAAACTCATAATAGAATATCAAATACTAAATAAAAACCATAAATTTCTTTGAAAACGAGGTAAAAATTTTAGAAAAACCTTTGTAAAACCTCCCACAGGGCCCGGTACACCACAACGAGATGGATACGGGTCAAGAACATACCATACTACCCCACACTATACTCATCATAGACATCCAGGTACTGTTACATTCAAATTACAATTTAAACTACAAATTTCATTAGTCACCTAACTAATTTTATACAAAAATTCTAAAATAAAAACTCTACCCTATAAATCTACGCCTTACCTCTGCACTGCTGAGGACCTATAATAGTAGGGGATCTAGGGTAGTCCAAGGACTCCCTAACCCCCCAAATACTAAGGGGTTAGCCATTTCTGGTGTGAGTATAGTTATTAATCTAATAAATCATTAAATAGTATAAAGAAAATAAATTAAACTTACAAACATCCAAATAAGAAGATGCAACCTGAATTCTGAACATAAAAACATCACCAATACGAGGTTATATCAAAATACTCTTCCAATCTGCATCCAACTATATAATTATCCATAACTTCACACATTTCACTATATGCTTCACATCAACCTTGTATATATCCTTATTTTACATTCGCATAATACGAATTCGCATACAATCCGTTACTTTTCAATTTGAATTCCCTCACACGAATATTCATCTTTCCACAATTATCGTCATAGCAACATTTCACTATTTATATGAATATAACTACATGCTGTTATTACACCTTTCTTTAATAACCATTTATATGAATACAAACTCATAACACAACATACTTTCTTTAATAACCATTTTCATAACCAATCTCATAATACGGGTATTTATTTTATTGTGTTATAACGAGTATCACATCATAAACATATGCATCTATTCTCATAATACCACATTCATTCATGTCTTATGACATAAATATAACATCTCATTGCCTATTGCAATTTACTCACATTTCATCACATCATTAACACATCACTAATTAGAATGCTTATTCTCCTTGCATCAAAAACATGTTTTATAACTCATTCACATCTCATTATACCACTTTAGTAATTTCTAATTCTTATAAGTAATATATCTTATTATCATTTTTACTTATAACACAAATTACCATTAGCTTCACTTTCATCCTCATCACAATATACTCCATATCCCCAAACACAATTTGGGCCACCACATATCACATCCCAAAGCCGATAGCTTGGGTAATAATCACCGCACCCCAAACACATAGTTGGGTAATATCACATCACATCTCAAGCAGATAGCTTGGTTATTAATTCACTTCAATTACTATTCATCTTCACTTTACTTAATTCTCCATTTCCATTAATCATTACCACTATCATGCCAACTCACCCTGCGAATTATGCCAAGACAGGTAGTTCCCACCATTTCCACAGAAATAGCGGGCAGGTAGTTCCTTGACACAATTCCAAGGTGTAACAACTCATATCATACTGTATTTTACTTTAATCATTTACATAATATAATTACTTCATACTGTTCTTATTAACACACGTCTCTTTTACTTTTTCATTTTAAATTAATCACATACTGTAATTATCATTTCTTTTCATATACAACTCATAACTCGTATCTCTTCATATTCATTTCATTCACAACCACTTTCTTTCACATTCACAATTCACTTTCCACTTTCTTTACTCTCACATTTTTATTTACACTTAGTTATTTTATTAGTTTGTCGACCAGTGAGCCACAGTATCCCAACATACTGAAAGCCGACAGCCTAGTAAACACGCGGTCCGATGCTCACACAAAGTCTTACTCATCTGAGGCTATGTCTTCCTCCTAGCCAAACTAGCGAGGGAACCACTAACCCCAAGTCAAACTTGGGTACTTCCTCCCAGCCGAAGCCAAGAGGGATAAACCACTGACCCCAGGTAACCGGGTACTTCCTCCCAGCCGAAGCCGAGAGGGAAAAACCACTAACCCCAGATAAACTGGGTACTTCCTCGCGACAGCTGTCATCGAGGGAAAACCAGGCCTCAAGCCGATAGCTTGGGCAATAAAAACCACTTACCCCAAACATAGTTTGGGTCCACTTACCCCAAGCTGGTCCTTCGGTGTTAGGAGGTCTAGCCAAACCCCCAGGATTGCTGTAGGTACTGGTCAACAAAACCATCGACCAGTGAGCCACAGTATCCCAACATACTGAAAGCCGACAGCCCAGTAAACACGTCCGATGCTCACACAGAGTCTTACTCGTCCGAGGCTACGTCTTCCTCCTAGCCGAACTAGCGAGGGAACCACTTATGCCAAACATAGTTTGGGTGTTAGGAGGTCTAGCCCAAACCCCCAGGATTGCTGTAGGTACTGGTCAACAAACCCTTCTGTTATTAGCATTAATCATTTCATCTTTTCAGCTTACTTTATTACATAAACATTGCACTTTTGAATTCAATAATAACCACCACCTTGATTTTAATCACGTGAATTAAAGACACAGTTTATTAGCACCTACCATCTTATCTTTTATCTGCATATCATCAAACCACCTTATGCATACACCCTGTTATTCAACATATAAACTCATCATATCATATTAATGCACCAAGATATTTATTTTGCCATAACATCCCACATTACGAATACCATGTTATTCCATGGCGTAAGAGTATCAAAAGGTATAATTCATCGCATTATAACATCATATTAATGCCCAGTAATTCATTTCGAACAAAATTAGAATGTAAACACATACTTTATCACACAAGCATTTCACTTTTTAATTTAACAATTGCCACATCCTTGACTTTAATCAAGTGAGTCATTATCTCATCGTACTACATATATTTATTCATCCGGTTGTTGCATTTATAGGGTTATTACTTCATAATATACCGTATCATAAAGATATCAGAGTATGTAATTCATCACACTATTATAACTTAAGCGTATATAAATTTAAATAACGGATTCTATCATAATATCACCCATTAGTTCACTACAAACACAATAATAAAACCTACATAAGCTATGTCATTAATTTAATCAATTATCACATCATTACTCATTACCGACTATATGTATATATCACCAAAAAGGCACCACAATCACTTATTTCGTCTAATTATATCAAATAACATCCAATTATAGCAAGCTAGCCCATACACAACGTTCTACGTAAGCCAAACCGCCTATAAGGGTCTATGTGGCCAAAAACATGCACGAAACATGCACGGAGTAGAAAAAGACATAAACCGTGTGGTTTATTAATTTTTATTGTTTAAACACGTCACACTAACCTCTAAAGTAGATTTGATGTGTTCAAAATAATGAATTTTGGCAAATATCACAAAAACCCGTTTTCTGCCCTTAAAATTCCGTATTTTTCTAAAAAATGAATTTTTAGCCTAACTTCCACCAAATATATCGAAATGCCACGAAATTTGGCCACAACATAGAATATACATAAATACAACATACTCACCTGACGGATCGATCAAACGATATCCCACGTCCGCGCGGTAGCCAGTCGAAGTTCAACTTTTTCCACCTAATTGGAAAATTATTGAACCGATTAACTCAAAACTCAAAACTCGACCTAAAGACCTCCAAATTCGAATCCGTCTTCACTCACGCATCACAAATGACATATGTAGGTGAGCTACATCGATAGATTTCGAATTCGGGTCCCAATACAAAACTCACTCATTGATCGGAAGCTTATTAATAAGAAAATTCCCTATCTCCTAATTTCTTCAATCTCTTCTTCCTAATATCTCAAATTAGGGTTAACAACAATAATAAGACTTAATTATACCACCAGATGTATCAAATTCTCACTTCACTCTCGCTCGGGCATTCCACCAAACACCCGGCGTGCATAAATAACCTTTTCATTCTCTAATCATTTCCATTAAGTTCTAAATCTACAAAATTCATTCTAAATTCATATTAACACTCTCACACTACTCCACAACCCCTTATGCAATTTTTAAACTCACTAAAAGCAAGGTTCTTACCCAACTTCACCGATCTGTAAAAATTGGCTTTATGCCAAATTCACCACTCCATAATTTCACCATAATATGTATAATTTCTAACTCCTAACATGTTCTATATGCTTTCTACATCTCCCTACATCAATTTCTAGTAAAAGAAATGAAAAGCATACAATTAAATAAACTAACATACAATTTTTTATACCTTATTGAAATCTTCTTGAAAAATCGACACCACCTCATGGGAGAGCACCTAGAAATCTTCTTGAAACCCCAAAGAATTTGAAGTGGGAGGCAAAATTTTAATGGGTTTCAAAAACCCTAGTTTTAGGGGGAAAATGGGGTTTTTTGGGTCCTAGGAGGGTTCGGCCAGAACCAAGAAAGAGGAGAGGGAGAGAGAGAATGAGAATGGCATATAAGTAATTTTTTTTGGATTTTAATAAGGTTAGGGTCTAGGGTTATGGGCTTTAAGGCCAAATACTTAAGAAAATGACTTAAAATGGGTTATTTCAACCCAATTTTGAAAAGTTTACATCTAAATGTCACAAACTAAAAATTTCACTATTTTACTGACCCCCTATACTGTACAAACCCCCAAGAAAATTTCGGGTCAAATCGGATTTGTCTCCTCCGAGAAAACTCATCTCAAAACTCCTATATTTTCAATTTTTCCCGTTTACCTCAAAATATCAATCTAATCATTCTAATACTAATAAAATCAATTAATAGGGGTAAATATACTCATAAACATATTTAAAAATAATTTAAATCAAATAATTGGGGAATTAAAAAAAATAGATGTTACAGAAACTGACTAAACTACTTAAGCTCTGACCAGTCGACACTTTTGGCAACACAGTTGACTGTTCAAGCAGTTTTTGACAGTTTTCTTAATTTAAAACTTGTTTTTCAAATTCAAACTTCTACTGCCATTGTATGGCAGTTGGGATACTTTTTCTCAACGTCCAAGCGAATCTAACTCTATAAAAAGAGTATAGATTTCAATTGGAAAAGGTTATTAAACTTTTGATTCATGTCTTTTGCTTTTGAGAAGAAAAAGAACAAGTTTAAAAAGCATATACTTTCTTTAGGACTTGGTTCTCTAATTTTCAGTCTTGTATAACATTGAATTCGTTCTAAACTGAAGTCAGAAATCGACCTATAGCCATTATACAAAAAGCATTTTCACACACAAGGCTTTAGGTGGTTGTAAATCTCTTATTGTTGTTGTTTCACTCTCGGGTTGTGAGAGTGGTCCTCTCGGTTAGAGAGTAGGTTTAGAGTCAGTTTCACAATAAGGTGTAAAGTGGGTTTTTCTCTCTCTAGTGGTGAGAGAGGTCTACAGATTTGACATAGTTGTTGTCAAAGGCCGTAGAGTATTCTTGTACTTTTTTAAAGAATAATGGAAAATCTCAAGTGGGTTGCTTGGGAATTGGATGTAGGTCGGGAGGACCGAACCAGGATACATCGTGGTGTTTGCTGTGCTGACTCTCTATGGTTGTATTCTCTAAACTTGCATTTTTAATTTCTTTGAGCTTCTTGTGTAAATCGAGTCTGGTTAGTCGAATGCTTTTACTCTCTAAGTCGACTTAACAAACTTGTAACTCTTCAGTTAAATTACTCTTCTTATCTGACGCTTCAGTCGACTGCCTTCTTTTTTCTGTCGACTTACCAGTGCGAAAAGTTCAATTTATTGATTAATTTTTATACAACACTATTCACCCCCCTCTAGTGTTATTTGTCTTGCATACAGGATCCAACATTCATCCCCAGACAGATGGACAGTCGTAGAGGACCATCCAGACTCTAGAGGACATGTGGAGGTCCAGTATGCTGCAGTTCAGTGGATCATAGGAGGACCATTTGCATCTCGTAAAGTTCTCGTACAATAATAGCTTTCAGGCAAGTCTTAAAGCTGCACCGTTCGAGGCACTGTTTAGGCAAAAGTGCAGATCACCGGTGTGTTGGGATGACATTGGTTAGAGGAAGTTGTTAGGTCCAGCGTTGATCACCAGGATAGTTGATGTGGTGTCTCAGATCAAAAAGCAGTTGCAGGCAGCTCAGGATAGGCAGAGGCGATGGGCTGATGTCTATCGGAGAGCTTTGGAGTTTCAGGTTGGTGACCACGTTTTCGTAAAGGTATCGCCTTGGCGAGGTGTCATTCAGTTTGGTGGTGGGGGTAAGCTCAGCATTAGGTTTATTGGACCGTTTGATATTGTGGAGCAAATATGCCAGGTGGCCTATCGTCTTGCATTGCCACTAGCTTTATCAGGAGTGCACGATATTTTCCATGTCTCACAACTCAGGAGATATATCCGAGATGAAAGCCACGTGATCGACTATTCTAAGTTAACCGTGTGGCTGGATTTGACTTGTGAGATTCCGCTAGTTCGGCGGAAGAAAGTGCTTAAGAACAAGGTCATCAAGCTGGTTCGTGTTTCTTAGAATTCTTACTAGCTGGGTGAGTCGACATGGGAGCTGGAGGAGGAGATTCACCATAAGTTTCCTCATTATTTTGAGTAGCGTTTTGTTTTGTTCTTTCTTTTCTTTCGAGGTTACCCTATGTACATGTTGTTTGAATTTCGAGGACGAAATTCTTCTTGTTTGGTCGGTAGGATTTGTAACCCCTGTTTTCCATTTTCTGTATTTTTTAATGTATTTTTCTTTTTGGGTAATATTAATTTTTTTTAATTTAATTTTATTTTATTTTATTTAATTTTTTTTAGCTTGTCTCTCTTTTTGGACCTTATATTTGATTTTCTTTATCTATATATTCATCTATTTTTTATTTTCGTCTTTTTATTTAATCTTCTTGATTTAATCATTCATGTCTTATTTCATTCATTCATTTTTAATCCTATTCAACCCTATTGAATCCCATCTAATTTTACCCCAACCCATTAAAACCTATTGTTCACATCTAAACCCTACCTGCTACCCACACACGTCACCACTTCTAAACCCTAATATATATCCCAACCTATATATATATACCATGTTGTTTATCTCCCGTCACCTTCAACCCTAGCCGCTCTCGATCCTCTGCACACCCCCCATCATCCCGTCCTTCCTCTCCCTCTACCCTGATCCCCCACCGGCAGCCCCCTGCACTGCCTCGACAACATCAGCAAATCCCCTCCTTCATTTCCTCCCTCGCTCCTCGCCCCTCAGCCCCTGTGCCCTCCGTGTAATATCCCGGACGGATATTAACTCATAGAAATTACTATTTTATTATTATTTTATTTTAATTCCAAAATCAGACCATTTTGGTGATTTTTCGCCGGGTTGCCCACAAACAGTACCTATGCGCATCTATCGGTCGGTGCGCATCCGAACCGCATCAAATTGATAGCGCGATCCTCCGAATTAATAATAAAATTTATTTTACTATTATTTTCTAAATTAAACTATTTTTGGGAATTTTATGAGGATTTTATAAGAAAATTTTTGTATACACATACATGTACACATACATAAAATTGTATGGTACTTAGTACATCATGAAAGTATGTAGTATATACTTTTGGTCAATATACTTACTCTTGTCATGGCAACTTAATTAGAAGGTTAGGGTTGATTAGGAGGTTCAAAAGAAGGTTTGTATGCATGATTAGAACTAAAACCCTTCTAGAAACCTTATCCCTCCACCTCACCACCCTACACCATACCCCTCCCCCCCTAGAAGCATGGCCGGCCACCCCTCCTTGGGGTATTTTGTGCCAATGTGGTGCACTTACCACCTCCTAGTCTCTCCTATAAACACCCCCTCATTCTCCTCCTTCTCTCATTTTAGAAAACAAAAGAAAGAAAGAAAGAAAGAAAGAAAGGAAAAGAAAGAGAGGTCTCATACTAACAAAAGAGAGTTTTTATTGTAGGATTCTTAGGAGTTCTAAAAAGCTAGGGGAAGGAGAAGGTAGCAAGCTAGTCCTTCCAAAAAAAGGCTAAGGTGGGGGTTTCTTCACACTTCTTTGTTTGATTGTTTGTTTGTTTGTTTGTTTGTTTTGTTGTTTGACTTCTTCTCCTACCTTCTTGTTTTGTTTTGTTTTTTTTTGGGTTGTTCTTATGAATGAGTGTGTGTATGTTGTGGTAAATAAAAAGAAAGAAAGTAATAATAGTGACTACTAACATATAAAGATCACATCTTTTGTATTGTAGTTGTTGTTTTGTATGTTATTGGACTAAAAATTCACATATTGCATATAATCTTGAACATACAACCAATTGAGGGTTGTAGGACTTGTAGGAATTGGCATATGAACATTTTTACAACCATTGTGGGTTGTAGGACTTTATGGAACTTGGACTAAAAAATAATAAGCATATGTGTGTTGAAATTTTCCTTATTGATTAAAAAAGACCTTTCTTTTTATTAAACACTAGTTGTAGAAATAACAAAAAGATCTTTTCTTTTTATTAATCACTAGTTGTAGATTAAAAAGATCTTTTCCTTTTTATTAATCACTAGTTAAAGAAATATTAAAAAGGTCTTCTCTTTTTAATAATCACCAGTTGAAGATTAAAAAGATCTTCTCTTTTTTATTAATCACTAGTTGTAGCAATTAAAAAGATCTTTTCTTTTTAAATCACTAGTTGTAGAAATAATAAAAAGAGATCTTTTCTTTCATATTTACTAGTTGTAAAGTAAAATAAAATAAAAATGGTCATTTCTTTTATCACTAGTAATAATAAAGATTAGTAAGCAACTAAGTAGTAGCATGCTAAAATATAAAGTAGTAGTATGTGATTAAATGGGGTAGTAGTAGCATGTATGTTGATTAATAAGGTAGTAGTAGTATGGGTGATTAAATAAAGTAGTAGTATGTTGATTAAAGGAAGAAGTGGTAGTAAGTAGTATAGATGTTTATAAAGTAGTAGTAGTAAGTTGTATGTTATGTTCTTGATAAGAATGAAGTAGGAGTAGTAGTAGATAATTGTGTGTTATGTTTTGATTAAAATAGGAGTAGTAGTAGTAGTAAAATGTTGTAGGATCACTTCTAAAAATATTTAGAAGTAATATTCATGCTTCAAATGTTGTAGGATCACTTCTAAAAATATTTAGAAGTAATATTCATGCTTCAAATGTTGTAGGATCACTCCTAAAAATATTTAGGAGCAATATTCATGCTTCAAATGTTGTAGGATCTCTTCTAAAAATGTTTAGAAGCAATACCCATGCTTCAAATGTTGTAGGATGCCTAATAAAAATATCCTACCATGTTTCTATGCTTAATTAGTTGTAGGATTATTTCTAAAAATATCCTATCATGCTATTTCATGTTAGAATGTTGTAGGACTTTTTCTAAAAATATCCTACCATGTTTCATGCTTAGTTAGTTGTAGGGTTTCTTCTAAAAAAATATCCTACCATGTTTCCATGCTTAGTTAGTTGTAGGATTTCTTCTAAAAAAATATCCTACCATGTTTCCATGCTTAGTTAGTTGTAGGATTTCTTCTATAAATATCCTATCATGTTTAGAATGTTGTAGGATGTTTTATAAAAAAATATCCTATCATGCTTTATGTTTAGAATGTTGTAGGATGTTTTATGAAATTATCCTATCATGCTTTATGTTTAGAATGTTGTAGGACTTTTTCTAAAAATATCCTATAATGCTATTTCATGTTAGAATGTTGTAGGACAAATTCTAAAGTTCCTACCATGTTTAGATTAGCCTATTTATGCTTAGGATGTTGTAGGATTAATTCTAAAATTCCTACCATGCTTAGATTAATCTACTTATGCTTAGAATGTTGTAGGAAGCAATCTAAGAGTTTCCTACCATGTTTAGATTAATTGTGCCTAGAATGTTGTAGGATCTATGATAAAATTACTTACCATGTTAGAAGTATATATACATATATACTTAGGAATGTTGAATGTTCATACTAGTAGTTACCCATGTTTAGGAGTTATTTATGCTTAATAAAGATTCATGCTTGGATGATAGTAGAAAAGTTGCATACCATGCTAGTTAATTGTAGGTATGTGGTATACCATGTTAGCTTAATTGTAAGTAAGTGATATACCATGCTAGTTTAATTGTAGGTATGTGATATACCATGTTAGTTTAATTATAGATATGCCATGCTAGCTTAACTACAAGTAAGTTGTATGCCATGCTAGCTTAATTATAAGAAAGTTGTATGTCATGCTAGTTTAGATTGTGAGTAAGTTGTATACCATGCTAGGTTATATGAATACTCATGTTTACATGGTACCCATGCTTAGATAAGTGGTGGTTCATACTATGTTAGTAGATGATCATGATTCATTCTAAGTAAGTAGGTATCATGCTAATTATTGATCATGTTAAGTTAATGACATCCATACTACGATATTCATGCTTAGAGTAAAGGAACTACCCATGGTTAGTTGTAGTGACTTTATGTTGTGTTCTATACCATGCTAAAGTTCAAATACTTGCTTAAAATATTGTAGGAGTAGTGTTAGAACTACCTACTATGCCTTGGAATGTTGCTTGTTCATACTAGTTGGGTTGTGGTGATTAGTCATGATAAGTAGTAAGCTTCCATGATCAATTTGTAACCTACGCTTGACTATAGTGGACTTCATGTCTAGGTCGTAAGTGATTTTCATGCTTGAGCTCGATGTAAGCATAAGCATTAATCACATTCATACTTAGGAGGATCATGGTGAGTGGTTGTGTTATCTGATTAGATGGTCGTAGGAAGATGCTTGAAATTGTATGCCATGCTTAAGGTGCTATAGGTTGAAGTAATAAGGAGTGGAAAGACCACTAGTAATAGTTAGTCGATAAAGGCCGTTTTGTCGCCTTCGGTTCTTCCTTAGTAGAATACCGATCATAGGCTACTAGTAGATTCTTCTGTTGCTTCTAATAATAGAAGATTAAGTTTGCTAGTAAGCACGTTTGGTTGCTTCTAGGATTGGTTACCTATATGGTTGTTGCATATGGTTGTGCTCGTACGCGGCCCGACCGGCCCGTGCATAGCAGTTGGTCTCATACACGGCTTATTTGGCTGGTATGTACATGGTTATCTCCTACGAGGCCGCCTGGCTCGTAGGTAGTTATTGTTTCATACGTAGTTTAGTTGGCTCGTATGTGGTTGTTACTCGTATATAGCTTGTTAGCTAGTACACAGTTCGTTGTGCTCGTCTAGGGTGATATTACCACCCTAAGGGCTATCGACCATCAAGACATATGTTTTCTACCCTAAGGAACTTTGGAGGAGTCACTCCTTGTGTACCGTCGAATCTTAACCAAGACAGGTTAATCGAGGACCGGAGTATAGACAGAATCCAAGTCTAGGGTAGCGGCATGCGTGTATATTTGCACGGCCAAAGTCTTGGATCGATGAGCCACAAACCGGATCCTGAGGGATTCTGGTAAGTCTAGGTTGAGCAGCCTAGTAGAGTTGTCTTGCGAAGCCTAATTTAAAGCCTAGCATGTTGTGTTATAATATCGTCATCCCTAGGATTGTTCGAGTCAGGGACATCACTAGGATAGTGACTTACAAGGATCAGTTTACTTCAACCCTTTTGCCGGGAGAGAGGAGTCAGTTGTAGGGGGCCCCTTACACTAACTCGTCTCTTGAGGCAGATCATAGGTGGTGTATTGGGTTGTACCTTCCCATCAAAGGGATACGCACGGTGCCGTCTCACAAGTTGAGGACACGGGTTGCGTATCTCGCTCTGTTAATTCCTAAGATACCGTGGCTGGGGGTGCCACAGGATGCATTGTGCAGTCCTGCGCTTGCGATACCCCAGAGGGTGCCACAGGGTAGGCTTCGTGCTACCCTGCGCTTGCGAAACCCTATAGTTTGATTTTGTTGTGACGCCCGATACATTGGGTTCGCCTATTTTGAGAGAGGTCCGGTTGGCCGGGTCGCAGTGGCGAACATAGACACCACTGGCGAAATGCAATAGTGGGACTTGACCACGTCTGCAACCTCATTAGCCACGTGTAGGTGTCGGGAACAGGTTGAGTACAATTAGAAGTTCATAACGCGGGTTCCAATCCCTATATATGGAGAAACGGCTCGAGATGGGGTCGCATGTAGTATGGGCTGCATGTTGCTTCGGAGACTTGCTGACATTAGAATAGGAAGCGTCCTAGTTCTATTTAAATATCACATTAGAGTCTAGCCATAGCACTCACGAATACTTAAACTACACCAACACCATTGCTATATTTTGTATATTGTTTGGAAAATTCGCTGCTATATGATCAGCCTTTAAGCATCAGTGAATACTGACGTCCCCATTTCCATAGGTACTGGACCGCCGAAGTACAAAGGCGAGATTCAGGAGGACTCAAGGCAAGGAAAGCAAGGAGTCAGTATTATGTTTAGTTCCGCTGCAGTATATGTATTGATTATGCATTAGTTGAGAAGTACTCTGATGTAAGATGTTGAAGGTTGTATTACTTAGAAATGTAAAGGTAATATTGTAACTCTATTGTAAGGTATTACAGTTATACAATATTCAGACTTGTAACACATTGTGTATTGAAAAAAAAGTTTTAAATTCTCCTGTTTTTCTATGTATTGTGACTAATTGAAGAAAAGGTCTTGGCTCGTATCACGGTTTTCCAGTATCGGAAATCGGGGCGCTACACTCCTACTGTACCGCCTCGCGACCCACCCTGTGTCGCGACCCTCTTATCACGTAGCTAGTCAGCAACTAGTGCACCTAGTCTCCCCTCCTTTCTATCATGACAGCGCATCCCATGTGTGCTGCTCCTCCTGACGCCGACAGCATCCACAACAGCAGTGAGCATAGAACAGTGCCGTTGTTGGCCTTGTGTGCATGTGTTGATCTCGTTTGTTCGGTTGTTCGTGGTTCGTGATCCGTTCGTGGTTATTGTGTTCGTTGGCCCAGAATCTGTTCCCGTTATTCTCTTTGCATCGTCGTTTTTGTCTTCAACTATAAGACAAGTAACTTGTATTCTTTTTGTTGTGTAATACAAGTACTAAATACCGCCTGTACTGTAGGTTTGTTCTAGAGACAATTCTTATGCAAAACCCATGTTATAACTTGTCTCTATGTGTTGATTTTCCCGTAGTTAACTCATTACACACACGACATAAATTTAGACTTAGAGATAATCAATTATTGTAAACATGCATGTGTTCGTGATTATGAGGTATTGTATGATCTTGTATGCATGATGTGTTCGATATAGTATAACTTGTTGTAGACTTGCTAAACACCCTATACCATGTTGTCTGGACATCTAGTATACTATATTTCACGTTTGTTATTATTTGGATGAGATTCATATGATCTATGTTGATTCTGTACATGAAGGAGATTTCAGTTTTTGTTGTTTTCCCAGTTTTGTTCTGTATTTTAGAACCCATTAAGGTCAGAATATAAAAATTATTTGTCAATATGAATTATAGAGAATTCTGTCTACCTTCTAGAATTTCTGACATATCTCAGTTTCGATTTATGAGTTGCATGTTATTACTGTTTTACTACAGATATGAAAGAAAATTTCAAATTCGGTTTTATATGAATTCTGTATGACTATTTATTTTTCTACTAATGTTAAAGGTAATATTTTGATCCAATATTTTGTTGAGTACAACTAGACCTTATTGAAATTAACCCCTAATTTTTGTGGAATTAATTAATGACTGTTATACACTATTCTATACCTGCAAACAATTACTATACTTGCATAATTTTAATAGTGTTCAGTAAAGAACCTTCATTTCAACCTAATTCTATTTGCTATTTATAAAAACTTTGTGAATATGAATTGTAGCCTACGATATCTATTTTATAACTTTTTTTGACGGATCTGAATTTCGATTTATATTTTGTAAGATAGTGTTGTTTCAGTACTGTAGTGTTTATGCTTTCGGATTTTACTTGACTATTCTATATATGTTGGAAAATTATAAAACATTATTTTTTGTTACTAAACATACTAGGGAATACCCCAGATTTTTCTTGGATTTAATCAGTAAGTTTTTATGCCGTTTTCCTGTTTATGAAAACAAACTTCTGATTTCTGGCTGAACATGTTTTTTGAATACAAATCTGGTTTGAGCCGTGTTTTTGTGGAATACCATCTGACTTGTATATATTTGCTGGATTCGGCCGAACGTCTATTTTTCAGATTTTCTAACGGATCCAGATTTGGACATTTGTAGCAATAGGAATTCAAGATTTAGTGCAGTATTGTCTTGCTGTCTAGAACTTGAATTTTCGTTGTTCTATCCGTTTATGAGTTGTCTTTCATCTGTACATGTTTATCTTTCAATCTGAACTTGTTACATGTTCATTTCATGTTATTCTCGCTCTTTTTGTGAGACATACATTCTTGTTTGATAATAATAACAAATAACCAAGTCGGGGTTAAGGGAAAGATCTAGTAGTGAAAAATATATAAATGTGTACTTGGAAGAGGGCCCATGTTTCCCACCTGATTATCTGTTACCTGTGATATAATTACCTGAAATGTGATCCTGCTTATCTTTTATATGATTCCTGACTACATACTTCCTTATGAGAGGGTGTACTCAGAAGGGGACCCATGTTTCCCACCTGTTACTTAACTATACACTTCCTATGGGAGGGTGTACTTGGAGAGGACGTAGTCCTACCTAATGCATGATTTCCTGTTACATGATACATGTTCCTGTTCCTGTTTTCCTGATCCCTGAGTACACGGTCCTATAGACTCCACTACGAAATCTGAACGCAAACTTGTTTGAACGTAGCAACCATGCGGTAAAAACCCAGGATGCATGAAGTGCTACCTAGATAGTAATAATACAAGACTTGACATAACATGATACTTGTTACATGCTTACCTATACATGCTATCTGTATACCTGTTTACCAGAGTGCATGATACCTGCTACCTGTTACATGTCACATACACCTGTTATCTCACCACATTACTTGATTCCGTTCATGATTCATGCTAGTTGTTCTATTTTGTTGCCATGTCTATTCCATGCCATGTTGTTTATTCTTTCCCTGTACTTGTGCCTGCACTACAAGCAGCCCGTAACTTGCATTGACAGGCATTTTGTTTTCATTTTTCCTTTTCCTGCAATTTATTAAATTGTAGATTATGGAGATCAGCTGCCCGATGAAGTAGGTGATCTGAGATTCTAGTTCCTGGAGTTCTGGCTATTATTGTTATTATTTCCTGTTGCTTATTTGCATAATTGTATATGTTACATGGAATATTTTTATTGGGCAATGTGACCCAGAATTATTACCTTGTTTTCCGATCTGGTTTATTTGAGACTATTAAATTTTGTTTCAAAAAAATTCTGTTGGTATATTGATTTATTTGTGCATGCGTGGTTGACTTCTCTTACTTCCTACTCTGATTATTCTTGTGAAATGTTGTAAAGACCCTGACAGCTTATGGATGATGAAAATTATTTGCTGGACTTAGTCACGTATCCGTATTCCGTATTTCCTTTTGGGAAGCAGTGCATGACAAAGCCTGATCACGACCTCCAATCTGGCACCCCATGGAGCCATTCTCGTCTGATCAAAAGCTCGCCTATATGATGGAAAAGGCAGTCTACCCTGACCTCGAGGTAGGGTTCCTTACTGAGCATGACCTCCAGTTGATACTTGATACTTGATTTCTTGAGGCTTGTCCCTGAGTACACTGTCCAATATGATCCACTATAAAATCTAAAACAAAACTGCATTAACTGTAGAAACCATGTGATAAAAGGATGGCACATGAAGTGCTACCTAGATAGTAATAATACAAGACTTGAACCTGATCACTTGACACTGGATACTTGATTACTTGACACTTGCTACTAGCTACTTGTACTTGTACTTGACTACTTGACACTTGTTACTTGATTTCATGACACTTGATTCTTGCCACTTGATGCTTGTTTACATGATACTTGTTCACTTGACAATTGACACATGCCACTTGTAATACCCTGATTTTTCATTTATGAGAATTATTATTTTTGTATCATTAAATTGTACGTGTTGTGCACGTGCAAATCCTTTTTGTATAAATTCTATTTTTTTATTAAGTTATTTTTACAAATGAGTATATATATATATATATATATATATATATATATATATATATATATATATGTCCTTTCTATTATTTTTTATTAAAGCCTGTTTTTAAACAAGCATAAGTATTTCTTTATTTTGAGCCCAATCTGATTTATTTTAAATGAAAACTATTTTGGCCCACTAGATAAAACCCCATCAGGTTATTTTCTCTTTTAATTCTCACAACTTGTAGTGTAGATAATTGATAGGAATGGGAGGGAAAGAGAGAGAGTGGAGTTGTGGGAGGTGGTTTTGTGATCATGGGTGGTTACTACAACTTCCCATTAAATCCTAGCTCTTGTTTTCTAACTCCTAGATCAATCCTAGTCTTCCATTTGCCCCAAATTCTTGTATAAATACCCCCCTAGCCTTACTATTCTTACACTTCTCATTCATCAAACCTATAGTGAAAGAAAATATTTGTTAGCAGTAAATGTTGTGTTGGTAGAGAGTGAGAATAAAAGATTGAGAGAGAGAGTTGAGTGTGCTTGCATTTGAAAGGAGGCCGGCAACATCCATGGAGGCTCGGGTGCACTACAAGTGGGGAGGAGAAGCACTTTTGGGCAAGCTCAAGCTAGGAGGAGAAGGGCTCTTTCATTTTAGGAGTTGTTTTTGTGGTTTTCTCTCCAAAATAGGTGGGTAATTTTCCTTACTTCTAATTCTAGTTACCATGCTAGGAATGATGACATAATTAGCATGAAAGAAACTAATAAGAGTACATTTGACTTGAAAAAGGGACTTGTTAGATGATTTAATTAATGCTTGGTAAATTGTATGTTAATTTGTTGTGAACCTTAATATTGTAGTAAAAATTGCTTTGTAGCCATGGAAATGTTAAATTGTAACCATGATGGTGTAGAGATTGATCATGAATTACTAGTAGGTGAAATTATTGATTTTATGCACTAAATGAGCAATTGTGAAATACAGGTTTACTGTAAATTTTTAAGTAGATTGTAATCTGGAAAGTTACGTTTGAAAAAGAGAAGAAAATATTTTTTAAGACTTGAAAAACCCCGCAGCACGCTGACTTGCCATATGTAAAAGTCGATTGTCCTGATCATTTGATTTCGAGTTTAAAAACATCGCAGGACAGCTGACTGATCACATATAACAGTCGACTGCCCTGACCTTCTTATTTTCGAAATTTTGCATTATTGCAGAACAACCGACTGACCATATTCGACTGTCGACTTCCCCGAAGTTTCAAGTAAATCTGTCTTTTTCGTGAGATAATTCATATGACTTGTGGGATAGTATAAATGAGAATTTGAGATTGTTTTACAAGGAGGAATTTATTTTAATTATTGACTTTCTTTTATAAAGGAAATTGAAGGGACAGTTTAAGGGGTTTAAAATGAAATTTTTGTAATGAGAAATTTGAAAGGTGTGAATTTGTGAAACCAATTGAAAATGTGAACTGTGGAATTGTTATGGATTGAAATACAATTATGTGAGCATATAAACTGGTGAATGTGATATGCTAGAAGAATTTCATTTTTTTCAATTATTTATGCATTGGAATTTGATTATGATGAGTTATGAAAGATGCGAACACATGAATACTATGCTTTTGAAACATGAATTGTGATTAATCATGAAAAGGTCTTATGAGTATGACATTGTAATTATGAGTTGAAATTGAGAATTAGGGTATAGCCAAACCTTATACCAACAATGAAAGAATTGTGAAATAATATTTTGGAAATGAGAAGACCAAGGTTGGTTCATGTGAAATTAAATGAATAAGACCGGTATAGTGGGAGTGCTACATTCTAAGAGATTGATTATATTCATGATTCAATTAAACCAAGGACTAGCACATAGTGAAGATGTAATGAAAGTGAGAGAAAAACACAAGTATGAGGGCCTCGAGTCTACGATGTGGGTGTGATTCACAGCTTGTCTTCACGATGCGTCGTGACATGACGTGGGCACTACTCCGGAATTATCGGGATCTTGGCGACGCTTGTGGGGTGTTTGGTGACTACGTGAGGATCGTGTGCCATGACGGAGGCTGAATTGTCCATAGATTGTCTTCACGATGCGTCGTGACATGACGTGGGATTCCCCTCCAGATTGTCTGTACATGTGCTCGTTACTCATAGAACATCTAAGATACTTACCATAGTTACAGTAGTAGATTAATTCATGACGAGGAATTGAACCCTACAAGATGAAGAATGATTAAGGGCTTGCCCTCAAACCTATGTAGTATGGGATGCATAGAATCTGAACTAGTGCGCATTAGTGTCATATAATATAAATAACTGCATTAAGGACTAAGTGCACAACCACAACATGACATCAATAGGATATTCCCCTTAGTTTGATTGTGAACAAGTTTGTGTTTGTTAAGTATGGAAAATCATTATACTGTTTCCGGCATAAAGAGGATGGCCGTGTATAATATTCGTCGGTTGAATAAACTGACGTGCCCACAGTTTTATATACAGGATAAATGGCACGATAAAGATTAAAGGAGAACTGATGCTTAGATGCATCAGAGATTATTCAATTATTGTTGTAATTTTTTATTCATGTGAATGTTGTATTTTTGCTTCCGCTGTAAAATGTAAAGATTCATTTGTAACTCGGATGTAAAGTAAAAGTTTTTAATTCCTTGTAAAATTGTACGAAGTGAAGTAAAGATCCTGTCGAATCTCGAGTTGTATTTGAAATTCGAGGTGTTACAGAGTGGTATCAGAGCACGCTTCACAAGTAGTACAAATTTATGAGGAACGACACCCTAGAAGTGGACATTTTGCTTGTTGAGTATAGAGATTTAAATGTAAGTCACTTACATTTGTGTTGCTTTATGATTGACATTCTCCTCCTTCCCCTTTTCTAAGATGGCTGATCACTTCGACCCTGCTGGAGATGACAATTGGCACATTATTGAGGAAGATTACTACCCCGGGCAGGCTGATTCAGACGAGGAAGATCCCAAAGAAGTGGGAGAGGAATGGCCTGAGTTCCGAGAGATCACTCCACCCCCGGATTCATCTGATGATTCTTCTGACGAAGAAGAACCAGTTCCGGGTAATCTCATCGTGTCTCTTCAGAGGCAGGTAGAGACTCTACGAAAGAGAGTCGGGCTATTAGAGGCTCAGTTGGCGAAGTGCAAGGATGATTTTGTAGTTCTCAGTCATCGTGTATGGGAACTCGAGAAGAGGAAAAACATGAACGATGTACTGAAGGAAGAAGTGGAGGAACTACGGGGAGAGCTTCGTGAAGCCAAGAGGAATCGTAGGAGTTAGACTGATTGTATCATCATACTACTTTTAGTTTGATGTCAGACATGTTTTAAATCCGAATGTATAAAGTTTGAAATTCAATGAAATGGAAATGTTGACTTAAAAGTTCACGTTTTATACCTCGAATTTAATGGATCTTTTGCATCAGAACATGGCTGGACGAAGAGCAAGATTTTGTGAAGGTCTGGACTTGGAAACGGAGCTAGCGAGGGTCTATTAGACACTTAATGCCGTTGCCATGAATCAGAATCAGGGAAGGGTGCCTGCTAATCCAGTACCCGATGCAATCAAACTCGTGGAATCATTTCAACGGATGAAACCACCGGTGTTTGAAGGGAAGTTAGACCCTGGTACGGCTGACAATTGGATCCGGCAGGTAGAGACTATCTTCGAAGTTTTGGAAACTCCGGAGGGCAGCAAGGTGAAGTTGGCGACTCTGCAATTCGAGAAGGATGCGGCTGTGTGGTGGTAGTCAATGAAGCAGATGATGGGAGGCTTGGTTCTTGGCTGGAAGGAATTTTTGGAGGAATTCCGCAGTCATTATTTTCCTTCAGACGTCCAGGAGAAGAAGGCCATGGAGTTCCTGTCACTGCAGCAGGGTGGCATGTCAGTTAGGGAATATGAGACCAAATTTACTCAGTTCTCAAGGTATGCTCCCGAATTGGTGATGGATGAGGCGAAGAAGGCTCATAAGTTCGAGCATGGTTTGAGGCCAAGTCTGAGATCCAGGATGATACCCCTCGGTATCAGGAGGTTTGACAAGCTGGTCAAACGGGCGGCAGCCACGGAAGCAGACATGGAGCAGTTTCATGTTATTCAGAATCGGAGGAACAACTGGCAGGTTGGGAAGAGGCCCGCAAATTCTGGGAATTTCAAGGGACAACCATCGGCACAAAGGTTCAAACCGACAGGGGCGAATGCTATCGGTGTGGCTGGGGGACCCGGAAATAATTTTGTGAGACCTCCTGCGGTGAGTTGCTACAACTGCGGTGAGACGGGACATTACCAATCTCAATGCCCCAAACCGCGAAATGTTAACCGCAATGGACAAATGCAGTCGACTGGAAAGAAGTCGTACCAGCAAGGGCGAGTATTTGCCTTGACTGAAGTTGATGCCGATGAGGTGGATCATGTCATCACTGGTACGGGGGCGGATGTTTAGAGGTTCTCGTTGTTTCTTTTGCTGCTTATTTAGTGAACTGTTACGTGACGAATGTGTGTTATGTAACGGAGAACTCTATTTAAATGGAATGAAAGTTGTTGTTTTGTTCGATACTGGATCCTCTCATACTTTTGTGTCTCCTAAATTTTCTAAAGTGTTGGGAATGGAACCGAAGATTTTTCCAGGCAAGATCTTAGCAGTAGCTACTCCATCAGGGGAGACTTTAACCACTGATCGGTACTATGCGGATTGCAAAATCGTGATTGGGGACAGAATCTTTGGGATTGATCTAATCGAGCTGACTATCTTGGGGGTCGATGTTATCATTAGCATTGATTGGATGTTAGTGTACAGTGCAAGCATCGAGTGCAAGACCAAGGAAGTAACAGTGAAGGCTCCACGTGGACCTGAAGTCACTTTCCAAGGGAAGAAGAAGTGTTCCAGGCTGGTGGCAGCTATCTGCAAGTAAGAGATTCTTGTGGAAGTGCAAAGGATTCCTGTGGTTCGGGACTATTCGACTGTGTTCTTGGATGATTTACCTGGGTTACCCCCACAACGTGATGTATAGTTCAGCATCACTATTCAACCGGGAAGTGCACCCATTTCTAAGGCACCGTATAGGATGGCTCCTGTGGAGCAGGATGAGGTGAAACGGAAGAATGAGGAACTATTGGAGAAAGGCTTTATTCAACCTAGTGCGTCCCCTTAGGGAGCACCAGTGCTTTCGGTAAAGAAGAATGATGGATCGATGAGGATGTGTATCGATTACCGAGAGCTGAATAAGGTCACTGTTCAGAATAAGTATCCTATTCCCCGAATTGATGACTTGTTCGATCGTCTACAAGGAGCTGTTGTTTTCTCCAAAATATATCTTCGATCAGGATATCATTAAGTTCGAGTGAAAGCTGAAGATGTGCACAAAACTGCATTTAGAACTCGACATGGGCATTACAAATTCTTAGTTATGCCATTCGGAGTGACGAATGCACCCGCAATCTTCATGGACATAATGAACAGAGTTCTGAGGCCGTTCATTTATTCTTTCATCATAGTGTTTATCAACGATATTCTCGTGTACTCCAAGTCAGAGGAGGAGCACACTGAGCCTCTGGCAGCAGTTTTGGGGAAGCTGGAAGAGCAGGAGTTATATGCCAAGCTGTCCAAGTGCAATTTCTGGAAATCTGAAGTGGCATTCTTATGTCACATCCTTTCTAAGGAGGGAGTGGCAACTGATCCTCAGAAGGGAGAGGCAGTGAGAGATTGGGCAAGGCCTACTATAGTGAACGAATTCATGAGTTTTCTTGGATTGACTGGATACTACAGGAGATTCATTCAAGGTTATGCTCAGTTAGCCGTACCGCTCACTGGTTTGACCAAGAAGAATTTGGACTTCAAGTTTACCGATCAATGTGAGGCAGGCTTTCAGGAATTGAAAGAGAAGCTGACTACTGCACCTCTTTTGGCTTTGCCTAGAACAGGTGTTGAGTATGATGTTTACAGCGATGCTTCACATCATGGGCTTGGTTGTGTCTTGATGCAAGAAGGAAAAGTGATCGCTTATGGGTCAAGGCAACTACGACCGCATGAGAAGAATTATCCGACTCATGATCTAGAGTTGGCTGCGATTATCTTCGCCTTTAAGCAATGGAGACACTACGTGTACGATGAGAAATTGAACATGTACACGGACAATAAGAGTTTGAAGTACATATACCAGCAGAAGGATCTGAATTTGAGGCAATGGAGATGGTTGGAAGTGCTTGAGGACATGCGACCTGAGATCAAGTATCATCCTGGGAAAGCTAATGTTGTTGCTGATGCACTTAGTTGCAAGAGCAGTTTATCCAGTTTGATTACAACTCAGAAGCATCTGGTGGAAGAATTGGATCGAGCCGTTATTGAAGTTGTCTTGCAAGGATTGGGAGCATCCTTAGCTCAGTTGAGGCTTCAACCTACACTGAATGGAAGGATTATTGCAAGTCAGGAGGTTGATGCTGATATTTTGGAGATGAAGGAGCAGGTTGGTGCTGGCAGGTTGTCCGGATTTCAAATCAATGATGGAGTGCTGTGGTTCGGAGATAGACTGTGTGTTCCAGATCAGGCGGACCTGAAAGAAAGTTTTCTTCAGGAGGCACATGCTACTCTTTTGTCAGTACATCCTGGGAGTACGATGATGTACAAGCATATCAAGCAGCATTTCTGGTGGTTAGGTTTGAAGCGGAATGTGGCTGAATTTGTGTCGAGGTGTGAGATTTTTCAACAAGTCAAAGCCGAGAATCAGAGACCCGGAGGTCTATTACAGCTGTTACCTATTCCGGAATGGAAGTGGGATAACACCAGTATGGATTTCATTACGAGACTGCCCAAGAGTTCTAAGGTCAATGATGCGATTTGGGTTATAGTCGATCGACTGACCAAGTCCGCTCACTTCTTGGCGATGAAACTCACTGCTTTGATGGACAAGTTAGCTGAGTTGTATGTTGGCGAGATCGTCAGGCTCCATGGTGTTCCGTCAACTATTGTGTCTGATCGAGATGCGCGGTTTACTTCACATTTCTGGAGGAGTCTTCAAACAGCTTTGGGTACCAAGATGGATTTCAGCACTGCTTTTCATCCGCAAACCGATGGGCAGACCGAGAGAGTCAACCATATTCTTGAGGATATGCTTCGGTGTTGTATACTTGACTTTAGAGGCAGTTGGGAAAGGAATCTAGCTTTGGTTGAGTTTTCCTACAACAACAGTTTTCATACTAGTATTGGGATGGCACCGTACGAAGCTTTGTATGGCAGGAAGTGCAGAACGCCTGTTTGTTGGTTTAAAGTTAGGGAGCGTCAGCTATTTGGGCCTGAGCTTGTGCAGCCAATCTCTGAAAAGATTGATCTGATCAGGAAGAGGTTGGTAGAGGCTCAGAGCAGGCAGAAGAACTATGCAGACAACCGGAGAAGGGACTTTGAGTTTGAGGAAGGTGACTTCGTCTTTCTTAAAGTACCGCCCAGTAAAGGTGTGATTCAATTTGGCAAAGGCGGGAAGTTGGCCCCGACGTTTATAGGCCCGTATAAGATATTGAAAAGGATCGGAAAAACTGCTTACCGACTTGAGTTACCAAAAGAGTTATCTCAGGTGCACAATGTCTTTCATGTGTCTATGCTAAGAGGTTACATTCTAGATCCAAGTCATCATTTGCCTGAAATTCCGGAATATTTGCAATTGGATCTCAATTACATCGAGTCTCCTGTTGAGATTGTTGATCGTCGGGAGAAAGTTTTGAGGAATAAGACGATACCGATGTTCAAGGTAGTCTGGAGAAACCAGTTGGTTGAAGAGGCTACTTGGGAGTCCGAGGAGAGGATGTTGAGGGATTATCCTGAGCTCTTTGTTTGATTTGTGTTTGTCTCTTTTCTATTTGGCTTGTTGTATGTGTTTTGTTTCTCGCTCTTGATTGTAGTTCCGGGGATGGAACTATTCTAAGGAGGGAGTGTTGTAATACCTTGATTTTTCATTTATGAGAATTATTATTTTTGTATCATTAAATTGTACGTGTTGTGCACGTGCAAATCTTGTTTGTATAAATTCTATTTTTTTTATTAAGTTATTTTTACAAATGAGTATACATATATATATATATATGTCCTTTCTGTTGTTTTTTATTAAAGCCTATTTTTAAACAAGCATAACTATTTCTTTATTTTGAGCCTAATCTAATTTATTTTAAATGAAAACTATTTTGGCCCACTAGATAAAAGCCCATCAATTTATTTTCTCTTTTAATTCTTACAACTTGTAGTGTAGACAATTTTATAGACTTTTCATAAAAAAATAAATGTACAACTTTTTGTAATAGGGGGACTTTAGAGACATGTGCACTGCACCAGCACGTGTCTTTGTGCTTGTTCATAGGTGGCCGGATAGGAATGGGAGGGAAAGAGAGATAGTGGAGTTGTGGGAGGTGATTTTGTAATCATGGGTGGTTACTACAACTTCCCATTGAATCCTAGCTCTTGTTTCCTAACTCCTACATCAATCCTAGCCTTCCATTTGCCCCAAATTCTTGTATAAATACCCCCCTAGCCTTACTATCCTTACACTTCTCATTCATCAAACCTATAGTGAAAGAAAATATTTTTTAGTAGTAAATGTGGTGTTGGTAGAGAGTGAGAATAAAAGATTGAGAGAGAGAATTGAGTGTGCTTGCATTTGAAAGGAGGCCGGCTGTAATGCCCCGATTTTTCATTTATGAAAAATTATTTCATTTTGCACGTAGTGTGCATGTGCAATATTTGGTTGAATTAAATGTTATGATTATTTTCATTATGATGAGTATAGATTTTTAAATATGTGGTTTTAAATTATTCTTACAAAGCCTTCCTTCAATTAGACAAAAAGCCTTTTTCTTAAAGCCCAAAATTTAATTCAATTACTTTATTTTTAAAATTGTTATTTGGGCCCATAAATTAAAGCCCATTAGTCAATCTATTTTTAATACAACTTGTAATGTAGAATGCAAATTAGAGTTTAATTTTCATATAAAATAAAATGTACAATTTTTGGACCTAGTTGCTTGCACGTGCATTGCACGTACACGTGCAATATGCATTCCTTTCTAGGCCGGTTGCACCTTGGAGGGAAAACCAAATTTTGAGTGGAGATCAAGCTTGGTGGTTACTTGGTTGTGGGTAGTTAATGCAACTCCTACTTTCATCCTAGCCCTCCATCTTATAACCAACCACTTGATCCTAGCCATCCATTCTCCTTGATTTTTAGTATAAATACTCCCCCCCCCCCCAAGACTAGTTATTCTTGTGCAAAATTATTCTATTCCAAACCTATAGTTCAATTACCTTATCTAGTAGTGATTGTGTGAGTTATAAGATTGAGAGTGTGTGAGATTGTGCTTGCAACATCAAGGAGAAGAAGGGTCGGCTTTGGAGTGCTCGGTGGGCTTGTGTGGTGCTCGGGTTTGGTGCTTTTGGAGGCTCGAGTGCGCGCTTCTAGGAGGAGGACCGTTCGTGTACAAGGACTTTTGTTTAGGAAGTTGCTAATTGTGTTTGTCTCTCCATTTGAGGTGGGTAAATTCATCATATTTCTAAATTAGAAATGCATGTTAGAAATGAATGAATGAAGCATGAAAGAAATTAAGAAGAGTACACTTTAATTAGGAAAAAAATAACCCGTTGAATGATTGAATGTGGATATGCAAACTTATATGTGGTTCTATTATTTAAGTTGTATGTGAATTGATTAGAATCATGGATTGATTGATGAAAACACATTATTACCATTAAGAATTACATACAAAAGTTAGTAGATTGATAATGCTATTTCATGTGTTAAATAGATCTTTTGTGTTAATGTGGGCATGAATAATTTAAAATATGAGTTTGTATGTTGGGTAAATGATTAACGACAGAGAATTAATGTGGAATTTGTTGATAAAGAGATTGGATTGCTAATTGCTAAGAAATTTCGAAAAAAAAGGGAAATGTGGTAGTGATAAATTAAAAGTTGAATTAATTGTATGAAAAACATGTTTTAATTATCGAAAAAATTATTTTTATACACTGGAGTATAATTTATGATGATATTAGTCAATCTGGACATTTACAGTAATTTTGATAAAATAAAAATGAAATGAGGACTTGTTGAATGTCGAACGTTTTTAAATAACAGAGAGAATGGTTTTAAAACGAATTTTAAACTATACTTGACAACCTGAGCACGTAGCTCAAGTGGTCGGAGCGCGCGGCCTGTTTCACTAAGGTTGCTGGTTCGAATCCCCTTAGTAATGCACTTTTGCATTTTTGAAAAAAAAAATTTAAGTGTACAGCCAAAAGCATTTAATGCTCTCAGCCGTACTTATGACGCCGAGCACCTTCAGCCTAGTGGCTTGTGCTGTCGGCTGTGTTTTCCGTGGTTCTGGGTTCGAATCTTGCCCTCGGCAAGATTGAAAAAAATTATTTTTGGGTGTTTTAATTATCAAAAAATTATGAGAAAAATATGACTATTCTTCTAAAAATATGTAGGACTTTATAAAAATAATTTGGGAATTATTTGCATGAAATAAAGTACGATTTGAGAATAAAATGTGTAAATAGAAATATGGTTCTATATGTATATATTTTTGTGAAAATTATAACTTGCAAAAAGAATTTGAAATGAAGGATTGGAAGGTTAATATAAGAAATTATATCGTGTGATGTATACGAATTATTCTCATATGTGAATAGTGTGAAAGATATTAAATGTGAATATTCGTAGTGATGTGAATTCCAATGTGTAGTTGATAATTGATGAAGTATCTAATTCCATGTATGATTATGGACTATTGAACAAATCAGAGATCATGCTATAAGAAAAGGAAATCTGTTGTTTATGAATATGAATTTATGAGTTAGAAATGCTCAAATTGGAAATTGTGAATTAGAATTGAAACAAAAGAGTAGTTAAGTCTCCCCCGGCATTTGGAAAGAAATGAAATGAAATATTGAAATGAAAGACCAAGGTTGGTTGGTCATGTTTGAATAAATGAATAAGCCCGGTTTAGTGGAGAGGCTAACTCTAGTGCTTTGATTTTTATTCATGACTCTATTAAATTAAGAATAGTGCATAGTGAAGACGTGATGAAAGTGAGAGAAAACACGAGTATGAGAACTAGAGTTTACGGTGCGGGTGTGTGAGCCACAGAATGCATGCTTGATGAGTCAAGACATGGCGTGGGCGCAACTCAGTAATGATCGGACTTTAGCCACGCTTGTGGGATGTTTGGTGACTGCAAGAGGATCGTGTTCAGGGAGGAGGCTGAATTGCCACAGAATGCATGAATGATGAGTCAAGACATGGCGTGGAATTCCCCTCCAGGGTCCGGTGCACGTGCTTGTACTCATAGATCATCTAGGATACTCACCGTAGTTACAGTAGTAGATTAAGTCATGGCGAGGGATTGAACCCTACAAAGATGAAGAACGATTAAGAGGCTTGCCCTCGGACCTATGTAGTATGGGATGCATAGAATCCGAACAAGTGCACATTAGTGTCATGTAATATAAATAATGCATTAAGGACTAAGTGCACAATCACAACACGACATCAATAGGGTAGTCCCTTTAATTGGATATGTGACAAGTTTGTGTTTGCTAAAGATGGAAAATAAGTTATACTATTTCCGGCATAGAGAGGATGGTCGTATATAATGTTCGTCGGTTGAATAAACTGACGTACCCACAGTCTTATATGCAAGTAAATGACATGATAAAGATTAAAGAGGAACAGATGACTAAAGATTATACAATGTTGTTGTACATTTATTCATTTGTTGTAAATTTTACTTCCGCTGTGCAATGTAAAGTGTAAAGTTTTATGAAACCTCTGATGTAAAGTGAAAAGTTCAAATTTCCTTGTAAAATTGTACTAAAGGAAGTGGAAAGATCCTGTAGAACATCTCGAATACAGTGTATTTGGGATTCGGGGCGTTACACCGGCAACATCCAAGGAGGCTCGGGTGCACTACAAGCGAGGAGGAGAAGCACTTTTGGGTAAGCTCAAGCTAGGAGGAGAAGGGCTCTTTCATTTTAGGAGTTGTTTTTGTGGTTTTCTCTCCAAAATAGGTGGGTGATTTTCCTTATTTTTAATTTTAGTTACTATGCTAGGAATGATGACATAATTAGCATGAAAGAAACTAATAAGAGTACATTTGACTTGAAAAAGGGACTTGTTGGATAATTTAATTAATGCTTGGTAAATTGTATGTTAATTTGTTGTGAACCTTAATATTGTAGTAAAAATTGTTTTGTAGTCATGGAAATGTTAAATTGGAACCATGATGGTGGAGAGATTGATCATGAATTTCTAGTAGGTGAAATTATTGATTTTATGCACTAAATGAACTATTGTTAAATACGGGTTTACTGTAAATTTTTAAGTAGATTGTAATCTGGAAAGTTACGTTTCAAAAGGAGAAGAAAATATATTTGGGGACTTGAAAAACCCCGCAGCACAGCCGACTGGCCATATGTAACAGTTAACTATCCTGATATTTGATTTCTGTTTAAAAATATCGCAGGACAGCCGACTGATCACATATAACAGTCGACTGCCCTGACCTTCTTATTTTCGAAATTTTGCATTATTGCGGAACAGCCGACTGATCATATTCGACAGTCGACTTCCCCGAAGTTTCAAGTAAATTTGTCGTTTTCAATGAATAAGACCGGTATAGTGAGAGTGCTACATTCTAAGAGATTGATTTTATTCATGATTCAATTAAACTAAGGACTAGTACATAGTGAAGATGTGATGAAAGTGAGAGAAAAACACAAGTATGAGTGCCTCGAGTCTACGATGTGGGTGTGATTCACAGTTTGTCTTCACGATGTGTCGTGACATGACGTGGGCACTACTCCGAAATTATCGGGATCTTGGCATCGGTTGTGGGGTGTTTGGTGACTGCGAGAGGATCGTGTGCCATGATGGAGGATGAATTGTCCATAGGTTGTCTTCACGATGCGTCGTGACATGACATGGGATTCCCCTCCAAGTTGTCGTACATGAGCTCGTTACTCATAGAACATCTAGGATACTTACTGTAGTTACAGTAGTAAATTAAGTCATGACGAGGGATTGAACCCTACAAGATGAAAAACGATTAAGGGCTCGCCCTCGGACCTATGTAGTATGGGATGCATAGAATCCGAACAAGTGCGCATTAATGTCATATAATATAAATAACTGCATTAAGGACTAAGTGCACAGCCACAATACGACATCAATAGGATATTCCCCTTAGTTTGATTGTGAACAAGTTTGTGTTTGTTAAGTATGGAAAATTATTATACTGTTTCCAGCATAAAGAGGATGGCCGTGTATAATATTCATCAGTTGAATAAACTGACGTGCCCACAGTTTTATATACATGATAAATGGCACGATAAAGATTAAAGGAGAACTGATGCTTAGAGATTATTCAATTGTTCTTGTTATTTTTCATTCATGTAAATGTTGTATTTTTGCTTCCGCTGTAAAATATAAAGATTCATTTGTAACTCTGATGTAAAGTAAAAGTTTTGAATTCCTTGTAAAATTGTACGAAGTGAAGTAAAGATCCTGTGGAATCTCGAATTCAGTTGTATTTGGAATTCGGGGTGTTACACCACTTGTACTTGTTCATCTAGTCGTGCTAGTATTCTATTTTGTTATCATGCATATACCATGTTATTAGTTAGTTTTCCCATGTACTTGTATCCTGCATTATAAGCGGCCCGTAACTTGCATTGACAGGAGTTTGTTTTATTTTTCCCATCCCTGCAATTGTTGAATTGCAAATTTTGGAGAACAGGTTTCAGATGGTATTGGTGATATGAAGTATTAGTACTGGATTTCATTATTATTATTCCTTGTAGCTTGCTTAAACAATTGTATTTTGATACTTGGATTTATTTTGTATTTGGGCAATGTGACCCAGGATATTGACTTATCAGATTGGGATTATCTGAGATTAATTTATTTTGGTTTCAAGTATTCTTCTTGGTATTTTAATTCATATGTGCATGATTGGTTGATTCTTTTGCTTCTGACTCTGATTATCCTTATAAAATGTTGTAAAGATTCTTGAACAACTTATGGATGATGAAAATCATTCGTTGGGCTTAGTCACATATCTGTATTCTGTATTCTCTTTTGGGAAGCGGAGCGTGACGATAAACATGCATATATTCTTCAATAGTCAAAGTTGACTTATTGAAAATTCTATATGCCTTACTCCTATGTGAGTATCCAATGAAGATACCTTCATTAGATCTAGCAACAAATTTATCAAGATTATCTTTTGTGTTTAATATGAAACACTTGCAACCAAATACTTTAAAATATGATACTTTAGGAATTCGTTCATAAAAAAGTTCACACCAGTTTTTTAAGCTTTGGCCTAATCAATATTCTATTTAAAACATAACATGCTGTAGAAAAAACTACAGCCCAGATGTATTTAGGCAAATTACTTTCAACAAGCATAGTACGTGCACATTCTTGCAATGTCCTATCCTTTCATTCGACCACTCCATTTTGAGGTGAAGCTCTAGGAAATGCAAATGAATGTGTTGTACCATTCTTGTTGCAATGTTCTGAAAATATTTCATTTTCAAATTCTCCACCATGATCACTTCTAATAGTGAATATGGTTAGAGATTTTTGATTTTGAATTCATTTGCAAAAATTTGTAAATTCTTCAAAGGCTTCATTTTTATGTTTTAAAAAGAATACCCATGTAAATCTTGAAAATTCATCTACTAAAACAAATACATATCTACTTTTATTTAAAGAAGCAACTCTAGTTGCACCAAATAAATCCATATGGATTAATTCGAGAGGCCTACTAGTAGAAATCATTTATTTTGTCTTAAAAATAGATTTTACTTGTTTTCCTAGTTGACATGCATCACACATCTTATCTTTCTTAAAAGGTAATTTTGGCAGTTCTTTAACTAGGTTATTCTTAGATAACTTAACAATGTTTTTCATATTTACATGGCCAAATCTTTTATGCCAAAGCCAAGGGTCATTGTTAGAAGCAACTAAACAAGAATCATTTGAAAACTCATTTGTTTTTAAACATAATTCATATTTATTATTTTTCCTAAAACCTTGAAAGATTACATTTTTCATGGATGAATCATAGATTAAGCATGCATCTTTTTCAAAGACTATTTTATAACCCTTATAATTATCACAAAGTTGACTAATACTTAACAAATTATACTTTAAACCACTAACTAGAAATACCTCTTCAATAGTAGGGGTAGTGTTCTTACCGACCATGCCTATGTCGATGACTTTTCCTTTGTTATTGTCACCAAATGTAACAGTTCCACCATCTACCTCTTGTATGGAAGAAAGTAAGTTTGCATGGCTAGTAATGTGCTTAGAGCATCCGCTGTCAAGTATCCATCTTTCTCTTTTAGGTACCTATAAAATAAGAATTGTGAATATGGTACCCTTATCATTGGGTCCGAAAGAGATTAGTGTTTGGGAAACCAAACCTAAAGTGAGTTTGATTTACCACCAAAAGAAGGCATATAATTTACAGAGTTACACACATTAAGAACAAAAGAATTTCTATAAGTAATCCTATCATTAAGACTAAACTTGACTGGAACCCAAATATTTTTAGTCTGTCCAGTCGAATTTGTTGCACCCTTCAGTCGACTGTTCTGTGCAGTCAGTCGACTGGAAAGTGAAACAAGTCGACTTATATGAGGTTTCCTCTTTTTGAATAAGACTCCAAACCGTTGGACATACGACTGAATTTTTGGTTCAATCGACCGGTCTGATCTGAGAAATTACTCTTTTCATGGTTAAAAATAATTTTTGGTTTTTCAAAATAATCATATAACTTCTTTTTCACACTAGAACCAGAATCAATCTTATTACTACTAGTATTATTAGAAGTATGATGTTTTTCAAGAGTTTTTTGAAAACCAATCCCAAACTTTTCATTAGATTGAACATGATTTTGGAGAACTTCATTCAAATTCTCTTTTCCTTTATTAAACCAAGTACATTCTTGGATATATCCTCATCATTATTCTTAAGACGAGAATTTAAAGACTTGACTTCAACATTTAAGTGAAGATTCTTTTGAGAAAGTGTTTGATTAACTTTCTTTAAATTTTTAACTCTTACCTTTTTCTTTTTTAGTTGTTGAAAAACTTCATTAAATGCTTCTAATAAATCGTTTGAATCAAAATTGTCACATACTTCATTTTGAGTAGCCATGAAGCAGACATTTGCGACTTCAGTTGATTCTTCATTCTCTTCTTTAGATGATGAGTCGCTATCATCCAAAGTTTCTTGATATGCCTTCTTGTTCTTCATGCACTTGTTCTTTGTGTACTTGTCATTCTGGAAGTTAAGAACTTTCTCTTTTGATTTTGCATTTTCTAACGGACAGTCCTTCTTCATGTGAGCTGTCTTGTTACACTTGGAACAAGTGGGGAGTTCATTAGTATCTTTAAACTTAGAATTTAATTTACCCTTTTGAAGAAATTATTTGAATTTTCTAGTGAACATGGCTATTTCTTCTTCATCTTCTGAATCGGACATGGCCTTGAAAGCAAGATTCTTCTTCTTGGCTTGTTGAGGTTCTAGATCCTTCTTGCGTTCTTCTAGTTGTACTTCGTATGCCATTAGATTTTTCACAAGATTCTCAAGAGAGAGTTGTGTTAAATCGTTGGCTTCTTCTAAAGCGGTGGTCTTCTTCTCCCATTCGAGGGTTAGGGCATGCAAGACCTTCCTCACCATCTCTGCTTGCGAATATGTCTTTCCAAGAGCCACAAGAGAGTTTGTGATGTCTGTGAACCTTGTTATCATGCCTGACACATTTTCGTTCTCCTTCATGCGGAACATCCCAAACCTGTGAACAAGAATAGAGATTTTGGATTTTTTGACCTTATTTGTACCTTCATGTGTTACCTCAAGAGGTGCCAAATTTTATAAGCCGTTGTTGTGTTTGACACACGATTGAACTCCTCTTTGGTAAGTGCACAGAAGAGAGCATTCATCGCCTTTGCATTGTTCATGGTATTGCTCTTCATGTCATCATTCCATTGTGCATAGGGAATTGTAGGTATAGTATATTCTGTCTTGGTCATGTTCCAAATCTCATAGTTGATGGACTGTAGATAGATCTTCATTTTACACTTCCAATAGTTGTAACTTGTTCCATCAAATAGAGGTGGCCATTGTGTTGATTGGCTTTCATGGTATTGACTTGCATTTGAAGTAGATGTCATTGCACTCAACCAAGTCCTGATACCAAGTGTTGGATCCTGTATGCAAGGCAAATAACACTAGAAGGGGGGTGAATAGTGTTGTATAAAAACTAATCAATAAATTGATCTTTTCGCACTGTTAAGTCGACTGAAAAAAGAAGGTAGTCGACTGAAGCGTCAGATAAGAATAGTAATTTAACTGAAGAGTTACAAGTCTGTTAAGTCGACTTAGAGAGTAAAGCAGCGACTGACCAGACTCGATTTACACAAGAAACTCAAAGAAATAAAAAATGCAAGTTTAGAGAATACAACCATAGAGAATCAACACAACAAACACCACGATGTATCTTGGTTCGGTCCTCCCGACCTACATCCAGTCCTCAAGAAACTCACTTGAGATTTTTCACTATTCTTGAAAAAAGTACAAGAATACTCTACGGCCTTAGACAACAACTATGTCAAATCCGTAGATCTCTCTCACCACTAGAGAGAGCAAAACCCACTCTACTCCCTAGAGTGAAACCGACTCTAAACCAAGAATCCTACTCTCCATCTAAGAGGACCACTCTTGCAATCCGAGAGTGAAACAACAACAATAAGAGATTTACAACAACCTCAAGCCTTGTATGTGAAAGTGCTTTTTGTATATTGGCTATAGGTCGACTTCTAACTTCAGCCTAGAATGAATTCAATGTTATACAAGATTGAAAATTGGAGAACCAAGTCTTAAAGAAAGCATATGCTTTCTAAACAAGTTCTTTTTCTTCTCAAAAGCAAAAGACTTGAATCAAAAGTTTAGTAATCTTTTCCAATTGAAATCTGAACTATTTTTATAGAGTTAGATTCTCTTGGACGTCGAGAAAAAGTTTCCCAACTGTAACGCCCCGATTTCCACGTAACTGGAAAACCGTGACACATGCCAAGATCTTTCCTTCAATTAGTCACGATACACAGAAAAACTGGAAAATTTAAAAACTTTTCTTCAACACAGAGTTACTACGCAGTAATTACAAATATCAGTTTGTAATACCAAACTGTAACGTCTGCCCCTTTTCTTTTCTTTTTGACTCCAAAATAAATTCTTCCAATTTCTACATCACTTTAAACATAAACTAAAATAGTTATGTTTCAAAGAAAATTTGGGCAGAGTCTCCCTTGTAATTTTTGCCCCGAAACACAGAAACCTTACGAAATTCTGCTCTAAATTCCGTAGCTCACATCACAGGCAATAATAATACGGGCTCCCCAGGCCAAAATGAGCATCATCACACAGGCAATATATATATATGCTCTGGGGGCCAAACTCATAACGGTTTAACAATTATCAATTAAAAAGCATAAATTCTTTTGAAAACGTAGCAAGTTTTTTAGAAAATAGCTTGTAAAAACATACCACAACGCCCGGTATTCCACAACGAGATGGGTACGGGTCAAAACCATATCATGCCACCTCACACTATACTTTTCATCACCATCCACATACTTATACATCAAAAATACAATTTAAAGCAAAAAACCTTTACTATTTACAATTAAACCATACAACAAATTTGTAAACCGGAGCTCCGCTCCACAGAAACCTGTACCTACACCTCACCTCTGCACTGCTGAGCACCTGTAACAGTAGGGACCTAGGGTAGTCCAGGGACTCCCTAACCCCCAAACACTAAGGGGTTAGCCATTTCTGGTGTGAGTATAATTTATTAAATAAGTAAATAAATTAAACTTACAAGTAAAAACATAACGAACTCACAATTACCAAGATAAACAAATCTTACTTGACATCTGAACATGTAAACATCATAAATGAGATTTCACATCAATTACTCTCTGAGTCATCACCTGTACGTATATCCATGCCCGCTCATAACATACTTATATTTAGTAACCATCTGAATAACCACTCTCATAATACAATATTGATTTTACTTCCTTATATGACGTATCACACCATAGACATATGCATTCATTCTCATACTACCACATTCATTCATGTCCAACCTAACATCTCATTGCACATTACCATTTACTTGCATTCCATCGCAATATACTCCATAACCCAACCATAGTTTGGGTAATAACATATCACCGCACCCACAAGCCGAACTTGGGTAATATCACATCACATCCCAAGCCGATAGCTTGTTTATTAATTTACTTCCACTATCACACTCGTAATTCATCTCGAATGGAAAAGACACGTGTACATATAATTTGTGCCAGTGTACGTTATGACTTAAACTATAATGCAAGATTACCAATACAATGATGCTCTTATTCTAATGCAAGCAAGTCTCTGGAACAGTATGCATCCCATACTACATACGCCCCATCTCAAGCCGTTTCTCCATATATAGGGATTTGAACCCGCGTTATGAATTTCTAATTGTACACAACCTGTTTCTGACAATACTACATGACTGATGAGGTTGCAAACGTGGTCAAGTCCCACCAATGCAGTACGCTCGTGGTGTCAATGTTTGCCAGTACTACCCGGTACACCGGACCTCACTCAAAAACTAGACAAACACAGGGTCTCTCGAGCGCAAGATAGCATAAAGCCTATCCTGTGTCACCCATCATAGACCATGGTCTATGGCCTGTTTGCTCTCCCTGGCATAGGACCCGACGGAGTTCTGGGGTCCATCCCCTAGCTCTGCCCGCCTTATCATGGCACATCAAGAATTAACAATCAAGATACGCAATCCGTGCTCCCAACTCGTGAGATGACACCGTACGTATCCCTTTTGACGGAAAGGTACAACCCAATAACACCACCCAAGGTTGGCTACCCAAGAGACGAGTTGGTCATAAGGTGCCCCCTACTACCAACTCCTCTCTTTCTGGCAAAATGGTTAAGTAAAAGAATCTTTATAAGTCACTACCCTAACGATGTCACTAACCCTGAACAATCCTATGGATGACAATATTATAAACACAACATGCTAGGACTTAAATTAGACTTCGCAAGATAACTCTACTAGGCTGCTCAACCTAGACTTACCAGAATCTCTCAGGATCGGGTTCCTGGCCTATTGATCCAAGACCCCGGCAATACGAACACATTCGCATGCTACTACCATGAACTTGGATTTCGTCACACTCCAGTCCGCAATCAACAAACGGTTAAGATCTGACGACACCCGCGAAGTGACTCGTCCACAGTCCCTTAGGAATAAGCTAAACACACGTCTTAATGGTCGATAGCCCTAGGGCAATGATATCACCCTAGATTAGCACAACAAACTGCGTATTAGCTAAGAAGCTACATACGAGTAACCAAAAATACATACGAGCTAAACAGCTACGTATGGGACCAACAACTACATACGGGTCAGTCGAGCCGCGTATGAGAAAACAATATACATACGAGCCAAATAAGCCCCGTATGAGACCAACGGCTACATACGGGCCAGTCGAGCCGCGTATGAGACAACAACATACATACGAGCCAAATAAGCTGCGTATGAGACCAACATTTATATACGGGCCAGTCGAGCCATGTGCGAGCAAAACCACATACAAACAACTATACAGGTAATCAAACCTAGAAGCAACCAAACGTACTTACTAGCAACTTTATCTTCTATAATTAGAAGTAAGAGAAGAATCTACTATAATCAACTTAAGCATGGTTTCTTCTAAAATCAACTCATCATGCCATACCTACTATAATCAACTCAAACATGAGTTTCTTTCTAAAGTCGACTCAAACATGATAGGTTTTACTGGAATGTCACATAGGCATGAATGGGTTCTTCACACAACTCAAGCATGATGTTCTACTACACTTAACCATGGGTTTCTTTCTACAACAATTTAAGCATGGATTCTTACTATATCACAATTGTGGATTCTTTCTCTACAATAATCCAAATCCATAGAATGGGTTCTTTTTACTCACAACTACTAACAACTAAAATGGGTTCTTTTCGCATCCACAAATAATATAGCCATAGGAATGGGTTCTTTCTCAACCTACAACAAGTAATCGACATAAAGGTGTGATCTTTCAACATCCTATAACTAACAACATCAGAAGATTGTTTCTTTATCACACCACAACTAACATAGCATCAAGTTGGGTTCCTTTAGCATCCACAATTTACTCAACCCTCAAAATGGGTTCTTTCTCAACCTAGAACAAGTAATCAACATAAAGGTGTGATCTTTCAACATCCTATAACTGATAACATCAGAAGATTGTTTCTTTCTCATACAACAACTAACATAACATCAAGTTGGGTTCCTTTAGCATCCACAATTTACTCAACCCTCAAAATGGGTTCTTTCTCAACCTACAACAAGTAATCAACATAAAGGTGTGATCTTTCAACATCCTATGACTGATAACATCAGAAGATTGTTTCTTTATCATACTACAACTAACATAACATCAAGTTGGATTTCTTTAGCATCCACAATTTACTCAACCCTCAAAATGGGTTCTTTCTCAACCTATAACAACTCACACCTAAAGATGGGTCTTTTCTTCACCTACACAAGTAGTAACCCTAAAGATGGTTCTTTCTACACATACATAAATAGATAAAGAGAGCAAGCAACTAAATTAGAAGTAGAGAATCCTGACATACATAACTAATCCATTATATAGGTTTGATATACTCAAGGATAGTTAATTTCCCCATACGCCTCATCCATAAATCATATCACCACTTCAGTTTATTCGAACCTCCTTAAACATCAAAATACGTATATCAAACCATACACACCATATTTTGATGCCATCATATGAATATAACTCACTCCCATATACACGTATATGTTATTCAAACATCTTTTAAACATCAATACGTAAATAAACATATATTTACGTAGCTCTCAACCCACAAAACACATAAATAAATTAACTCCCATATATCTTTAACCACAGAAATACGCAGATAGATTACACTCACATATTTCTCAAACTACAAAAATACATAATAAATCAATACTCACCATATTTTTACAATCACAAAATACGTAATAAATCGATACTCGCATATTCTTCAAACCACAAAAATATATAAATAAACTAACTCACATATTTCTTAAACCACAAAAATACATAGATAAATTAACTCACTTAATTTTGCGAAGATGCAAAGCGTCGTGCAACCTCGCATCCAAGGTCGCAATATATCCTATCATCAATTTCAAAGCAATTAAACTCAAATAATTCAAACCAATCTTAAAAGCTAATAACACTATCCCAAATATCACACAAGTGTTTATTGAACGCTTGGGATGTACACGTGCGATGCACATGATAATCTAATGTCTATGGTATTTTCATCCCCAATTAATTACTAAAATCGCCCCCAAAATATTCTAATAGTCCAACTACAATTTCTATCACTCTACGAGAATTAATTCATATCCATATAATTCTCTTTTACAACCCAAAACCCCAATTTACTAATAACTTGAAATCTTTCTAAAAATTCGCTAATTTCTCACATCTACAATTTCTAATATCTCTAAATCTCTCTACCCTAACATTCCTACTCAATAAAAATTAACCCAACTAAATTTTATACAATAAAATAGTTAGGGTTTTACCTTCCCGAAATCCAATTGAAAATCCGACGCTACCACCATGTAGAGAGTCCCTCATTTAGTCTAACCCTCAACTTAATTCGAAATCGATGAAGGATCGGAGGGGATTTGAGGTAGGGAACGAATCGTCGAAGTGGGTTCGATGGGTTTCTTTGATCGGGATGGAAACGATGGGAAGAAGAAGGAGGAAGAGGGAAATAGGTGTCGGGGTTTCTCTTCAATTTCGGCTGGCGCGAACGGGAGGAGGAGAAGGGAGGGGAGGTCAGGGGGTTTCTTTCTCTTTGGCTGGCATGAACGGAAGAAGGAGAAGGGAGGAAGAGTGTAATATCCCGGACGAATATTACCTTGTATGAATTATTATTTTATTATTATTTTATTATTATTTTGTTTTAATTTCAAAATTGAAATATTTTGGTAATTTTCACCAGTTTGTCCATAGACATTATCTGTACTTAGATACCGATCAGTATACATCCGTATTGTATCAAATTGATACCATGATCTTCCGAACTAATAATAAAATTTATTTTAATATTATTTCCGAAATTAAATCATTTTTATACGGATTATGCAAAGATTTTCGGTATACGTATATATATACACACGTGTATGTTGTATGTCGATTAATACATTATACAAATTTTGTGTGGTGTATTTTTGGACAAACACTTGTCTTATTTATGACAAAACCTATTAGATTGTTAGGGTTTATAAGTGGTTAACCTAGGTTAAATGTGCATGAGAGAATTAGGAGAAATCTTCTAGAAGCTCTCTCCCTCACATAATACCTCCACCACACCATACCTCCACCTCACACCCCCCCTCCCCTAGGCAAGGCAGGCCCCCAATTCATGGGGGGACCTTTGTGCAAATGTGTATGTGCACATTTGCACTCTCCACCACTCTCTCCACTCATAAATACCCCCTTCCTTCACCTTAGTCTCATTTTAGAAAGATCATAAAGAAAGAAAGAAAGAAAGGAAAAGAAAGAGAGGAACCATACTAACTTGAGAGTTTTCCATTGATTGTTTCATAAGGATTCCTAGGAGCTAAGGAGGAGAGTTAGTCTAGTTCTTCTATCAAAAAAAGAGATTAAGGTGGCGGTTCTCCACTTTCTTTGTTGATTTGTTGTTTTGACTTCTTCTTCTTATCTTCCTTGTTTTGTTTCTTTTGTTCTTTGAGAATGATTTATTGGGATGGTGTTGTGGTGTGTAGTTCTTACTTTTGTATGGTTATGGATGGTTAAAGATAATAACCTCATGAAAAAGAAAAGAAATGAGTGGTAGTAGTAAAGAACAAAGAGATCAATTTTGTAGTAGTAGTTGTTGTTTTATGTTTACTAATTGGACTAAAATACACATATGCATATGAACTTGTACATACAACCATTTGGGGTTGTAGTACTTGAATGTGGACTCACACATAAAGCATAGGAACTTGTATACAACCATTTGGTTGTAGGACATACACATTGAACTTTGGACAAAAAAAAAGGAAAAGCATATGTTGGTTGAACCAAAATGGAGGATTCTTACTTTACTTATTTTGCTTAGTTCTTTCTATTAATATTAAATAAAAAGAACCCATTTTTAGATGCTAATCCTAGTATGAAAAGATCTAAATCACTAGTTGTAGAATGATTAAAAAGATCTCTTTTTATGATCACTAGTAATAATAAGAAATAGATGCTAATAAAGATCTAGTAGATATTTAAGTAGTAGATGTTTTATGATTAAATAAAGTAGTAGTAGTATGTTTAAGTGGATGTAAAAATAAAATAGTTGTAGATGTTTATGTTATGTAAAATTTTAGTAGATGCTTATGTGTTAAAGTAAAGTAGTAGTAGTAGATGTTAAAATAAAGTAGTTGTAGATGTTTATGTTATGTAAAATTTTAGTAGATGCTTATGTGTTAAAAATAAAGTAGTTTAGTAGTAGATGTTTATGTTTAGATAAAGATTTTAGTAGGATTTTTAGTAGTAGATGTTATGTTGTAGTAGATATTGTGTTTAATTAAATTGTAGTAGATGCATATGAATATTAAATGGATGGTTATGCTTATTCAAGTAAGTATCTACGCTTAGATTAATTGTAGGAAAGTTGTATACCATGCTAGATTAATTGTAGGAAGGTTGTATACCATGCTAGATTAATTGTAGGAAAATTGTATACCATGCTAGATTAATTGTAGGAAGGTTGTATACCATGCTAGATTAATAGTAGGAAGGTTGTATACCATGCTAGATTAAATTATCCATGCTTAGATAGTTGTAGGAAAGTGGTATATCATGCTTTGATAGTTGTAGGGAAGTGGTATATCATGCTAGATTAATTTATCCATGCTTACATGCTAGTAGGAAGGTTGTATACCATGCTAGATTAATTAATCCATGCTTAGATAGTTGTAGGAAAGTGGTATATCATGCTAGATTAATTTATCCATACTTACATGCTAGTAGGAAGGTTGTATACCATGCTAGATTAAATTATCCATGCTTAGATAGTTGTAGGAAAGTGGTATATCATGCTAGATTAATTTATCCATGCTTACATGCTAGTAGGAAGGTTGTATACCATGCTAGATTAATTTATCTATGCTTAGATAGTTGTAGGGAAGTGGTATATCATGCTAGATTAATTTATCCATGCTTACATGCTAGTAGGAAGGTTGTATACCATGCTAGATTAATTTATCTATGCTTAGATAGTTGTAGGGAAGTGGTATATCATGCTAGATTAATTTATCCATGCTTACATGCTAGTAGGAAGGTTGTATACCATGCTAGATTAATTTATCTATGCTTAGATAGTTGTAGGGAAGTGGTATATCATGCTAGATTAATTTATCCATGCTTACATGCTAGTAGGAAGGTTGTATACCATGCTAGATTAATTTATCTATGCTTAGATAGTTGTAGGGAAGTGGTATATCATGCTAGATTAATTTATCCATGCTTACATGCTAGTAGGAAGGTTGTATACCATGCTAGATTAATTTATCTATGCTTAGATAGTTGTAGGGAAGTGGTATATCATGCTAGATTAATTTATCCATGCTTACATGCTAGTAGGAAGGTTGTATACCATGCTAGATTAATTTATCTATGCTTAGATAGTTGTAGGGAAGTGGTATATCATGCTAGATTAATTTATCCATGCTTACATGCTAGTAGGAAGGTTGTATACCATGCTAGATTAATTTATCTATGCTTAGATAGTTGTAGGGAAGTGGTATATCATGCTAGATTAATTTATCCATGCTTACATGCTAGTAGGAAGGTTGTATACCATGCTAGATTAATTTATCTATGCTTAGATAGTTGTAGAAAAGTGGTATATCATGCTAGATTAATTGTAGGAAAGTTGTATACCATGCTAGATTAATTGTAGGAAGGTTGTATACCATGCTAGATTAATTGTAGGAAAGTTGTATACCATGCTAGATTAATTGTAGGAAGGTTGTATACCATGCTAGATTAATTGTAGGAAGGTTGTATACCATGCTAGATTAATTGTAGGAAAGTTGTATACCATGTTAGATTAATTGTAGGAAAGTTGTATACCATGCTAGATTAAATAAATATTCATGCTTAGATGATATCCATGCTTAGGTAAGTATATGTTCATAGTAAACGTCATTCATAGTAGACGTTCATGCTAAATATTCATGCTAAGTGAGTAGATGTCATGCTAATTATTGTTTATGTTAAGTTAGTAGATGTCATGCTAATTATTGTTTATGTTAAGTTAGTAGATGACCATGCTAATGATTGTTTATGTTAAGTTAGTAGATGACCATGCTAATGATTGTTCATGCTAAGTTAGTAGATGATCATGCTTAGATGATATCTATGCTTAATTAGTGTATGTTCATGCCTAAATATTGTTCAAGATCGAGCTAGAATATACTCATGTTTAACAAACGCCATGTTTAGATTAAACATGGTAGAATACCGATCATAGACCATTATTAGATTCTTCTGTTGCTTCTAATAATAGAAGATCATGTTTGCTAGTAAGCACGATTGGTTGCTTCTAGGTTGATTACCTGTATGGTTGTTTGCATATGGTTGTGCTCGTACGTGGCTCGACTGGCCCGTATGTAGCTGTGGTTCTCATATGTAGTTTATTTGGTTCGTATCTAGGTTGTTATCTCGTACACGGCTCGACCGGCCCGTGCGTAGCTGTTGGTCTCATACGCGGCTTATTTGGCTGGTATGTACGTTGTTAGTTCATATGTAGCTTGTTGGCTCGTAGGGGTTCTGGTTACTCGTATATAGCTTATTAGCTAGTACCCAGTTGTTGTGCTCGTCAAGGGTGATATTGTTACCCTAGGAGCTATCAACCATCAAGACCTATGTTTTCTTACCCTAAGGAACTGTGGAGGAGTCACTCCTCGGGTACCATCGGATCTTAACCTGTATAGGTTGATCGAGGACCGGAGTATACACGGAATCCAAGTTCAGGGTAGTGGCATGCATATATATTCGCATTGCCGAGGTCTAGGATCGATAAGCCATGAACCAGATCCTGAAGGGTTCTGGTAAGTATAGGTTGAGCAGCCTAGTAGAGTTGTCGTGCAATGTCTAATTTAAGGCCTAGCATGTTGTGTTTATAAGATTGTCATCCCTAGGATTGTCGAGTTAGGGACATCATTAAGGTAGTGACTTATAAAGATCATTTTACTTAGACCCTTGCCGAAAAGAGAGGAGTTGGTTGTAGGGAGCGCCTTACGACCAACTTGTCCCTTGAGGGAGGCCTTAGGTGGTGATATCGGGTTGTACCTTCCCATCAAAGGGATACGTACGGTGGCGTCTCACAAGTTGAGAACACGGATTGCGTATCTCGCGCTGTTAATTCCTGAAGTGCCGTGGCTGGGGGGCCACAGGATGCTTTGTGCAGTCCTGCGCTTGCGAGACCCCAGAGGGTGCCACAGGGTAGGCTTCGTGCCATCCTGTGCTTGCGAGATCCTATGATTTGATTTTGGAACGAGGCCCGATACACTGGGATCGTCTGGTTTGGAGTGAGGTCCGGCATGCCGGGTAGTAGTGGAAAATGGAGACACCATAAGCAGACTGCATAGGGGGACTTGACCCCTTCTGCAACCTTACAGAGTCATGGAGTATTGTCAGGAACAGGTTGTGTACAATTAGAATTCATAACGCGGGTTCAATCCCTATATATGAAGAAACAGCTTGAGATGGGGCGCATGTAGTATGGGCTGCATGTTGCTTTCGGAGACTTGCTGACATTAGAATAGGAAGCATCCTAGTTCTAGTTAAATATCGCATTAGAGTCTAGTCATAGCACTCACGAACACTTAAACTATACCAACACCATTGCCATGTTTTGTATGTTGTTTGGGAGATTCGCTGCTTTGTTATCAGCCTTTAAGCGTCAGTGAATACTGACGTCCCCACTTCCATAGGTACTGGATCGCCGAAGTACAAGGGCGAGATTCAGGAGGACTCAAGGCGAGGAAAGCAAGGAGTCAATGTCATATTTAGTTCCGCTGTAATATGTGTGTTGTTATATACTAGTTGAAAAGTACTCAAGTGAGAGTTACCAAGTGTTGTTCTCCATTCCTTGTACTCTGATGTAAGATGTTGAAGGTTGTAATACTTGGAAATGTAAAGGTAATATTGTAACTCTATTGTAATGTATTGCAGTTGTATAATATTAAGACTTGTAATACATTTGGTGTCGAATAAAAAGTTTTAAATTCTCTTGTTTTTCTGTGTATTGTGACTAATTGAAGAAAAGGTCTTGGCTTGTGTCTCGGTTTTTCCAGTATTGGAAATCGGGGCGATACAAAGAGGCCGGGGCTTGGGGTTCTTCTAGGGTCGGCATCGAACAAGAAGGAAGAGGAAGAAGGAATGGAACGGGAGGGGGGGGGTTTCCCTTCGGCTGGAAGTGAGCGGAGAAGGAGAAGGAGAAGGGAGGAGGAGATCGGGGGGGGGGGGTTCTTTTGGGTTCGGGATGGGGAAACGAACGGGAAGGAGAAGAAGGGAAGAAGGAGAGAAGGTGGGAGAGAGGAGGGGGGGGGGGTTGTAAAAGGGAATAAATAATAATAGATAGATAAATATCTAAGAGAATGTTTCGTATAAGCCCCCTAGCCTTAATACATTTCAAATAAAGCTCAACTCTCTACTTTAATAATCCAACAATACCAAATACCTTAAAACTACTTCGTAATAATCCGTATAAAAAATAATTTAATTTTAAAAATGATAATAAAATAAAGTAGATAATAACTGATATTTCTCAATTAAAAATAATTATTATCAGAAAAATACATAATCGCGTGCAATTCTCAATTGCGCTTGGATTTTGATGCAAAATAGTCATATGCTACTTTTCGGGTTGTTACACCAACTGCCATACAATGGCAGTAAAAGTTTGAATTTGAAACACAGGTTTTAAATTCAGAAAAATATCAAAAACTGCTTGAACATTGACTGGGTTGCCAAAAAAGTCGACTGGTCAGAGCTTGAGTGAGTTCAGTCAGTTTCGTACTCTAACAGTCGACTGCTTCCAAGAGTATGTCGACTGGTACTCAATCAGCTGAACTTATACAAGCTTTGTTTAGACATTTTGTGTAACGCCCCGAAATTCCTATGTGGAGAATTCGAGACACTAGCCAAGACCATTACATTCAATTAGTCACAATACACAGAAAACCAGAAAATTTTTAAACTTTTTATTAATACAATATTACAGGCTGAGTGTTTTCCATTGATTCAATACATTACATCAGAGTATACATGAATAAAATGATAAACATCGTGCTTTTCATTGTAGACCATGCCCTGACTAGAGTCATCCTAGTTTGGTGATCATGTATCCACAACCTATTAAAGTGGAAAAGTCAGTACATATACTGACGCTTAAAGGCTGATGACTAGCAACGAATCTCCAAAAACAAACATATAAAAACATGGTAAAATATGTCAGCGTAGTTTAAGTGTTCATGAGTTCTATGACTAGAATCTAATGCAATGTTAACTAAGGCAAGGATGCTCCTATTCTAATGCAAGCAAGACTCTGGGACAGTATGCAGCCCATACTACATACGCCCCATCTTAAGCCGTTTTTTCATATATAGGGATTTGAACCCGCACCAAGTATTCTACTTTTGTACCCATCCTGTTCCTTACATAATACTACAAGACTGGCGAAGCTGCAGGTACGGTCTAGTTCAGTTACTACAGTCAATAGTGGTGTCCTTGTTTGCCACTGTTGCCCGGTCGCACTGGACCCCACTCAAAAGCCAACACGAACTACAAGATACTTTGTCAACCTTCTTCCTTGCCCTCAACTCCTCATGAGAAGACTTAGAACCTTGGGAATCGTAGGGTCTATTTCTTTAGAAAAACCCCCCGTTCTTATCATGGCATATTCAGAAATTAACAGGTGAGATATGGAACCCGTGCTCTCAACTTATCATGAAAAAGTACCGCCCGTATCCCTTTGACAGAGGATATATCTCAATAACACCTCCTAGTGTCAGCCTACAGGAGAAGTCGGATTATAGGGTATCACCCCTAACACCAACTCTCACCTTTTGGCAATGCATATATATAGAAAATGGTTAAGTAACAAGTTACTACCCTAACAATGTCACTAACCCTAACCAAACAAGCGAGACATGCCACTGTGCTTCCAACTTATCATGAAAAAGCACCGCCCGTGTCCCTCCTTTAACCAAACAAGTGAGACATGCTATTGTGCTTCCAACTTGGCATGAAAAAGCACCGTACGTGTCCTTCTTCTAACCAAACAAGTGAGACATGCTACTGTGCTTCCAACTTGGCATGAAAAAGCATCGTACGTGTCTCTCTTCTAGAGAGTGCAACAATTTGTTGACACAATTAACCAAGTCTTAACCTAAACTTTGCAAGATCTCATCGAATCCACTCCCAGCCTACTTATTCAAGAAAATACCTACGTACGAGCCAAATAAGCTACTTACGAAACCAACTGTTACATACGGGCCAGGTGAGCCATGTGTGAGACAACTACATACAAACAGCCATACTAGAAATCAACCTACAAGCAACACACATGCTTGCGAGCAAAATTTGTTCTTCTATAATTAGATGTAACAGAAAAATCTACTAACAGTCTAAAATAGGCATTCTACCAATGAGAAGCCCAAAGCGACATAAAAACTTTTATCAAGCTAACAATTATTAGTGATCTTCCCAACCCTTATTACCCATGAAGATGAAGAATGTTTACATGATATGGTCCAACTTTAATTAGAACCCTATACAACTAGAATCCATGGGTTCCTTTCCCAATTGAACTAGAACTACATGCAACTAGATTCTTGGGTTCTATTTCAAGTTTTAGCTAGAATCACCTAGAAACTAAATACATGGGTTCTCTTATCAATTGAGCTAGAACTACCGTAGTGCTAGTTTGATGGGTTTCTCTTTAAGTTGACTAGAACAACATAGAACATAGGTTCATTTTATTAGTTTAACTAGAACACCTAGCTCAAGCTTGGGTTCATGGGTTCTTTTTAATCTTTCACTACAACCATTTACAATTCAAGCATGGTTCTTTACTAACACCACAACTACAACAAGATAGTTCCTTTACTAAAATTATAACTACAACATGATAGTTAACATTATAACTACAACATGATTCTTTTACTGCAACTTAACTACAACATGAGTATCTACTACAACTTCAAGCATGTGCCATTCTACAACTCAAGCATGGATACAACTTAAGCATGAATACTTACTACAACATAAGCATGGATATTTACTACTACTTAAGCATGAATCTTCTACTACTACTTAAGCATGGATGATTCTCCTACTACTACTTAAGCGTAGATAATTGTTACAAAATACACATGAGTATGTATTACATTATCCTGCAACAAATTATCATGGTATACAACGTAGCATGAGTTTCTTTACTACATTACCAACAACAACTAAGCATTGTATATAACATAGCATGAACCTACAACAATCGTAAGCATGAATACAACTTTCCTACAACAATCTAAGCATGGTATATAACTTTCCTACGACAATCTAAGCATGGTATATAACTTTCCTACAACAATCTAAGCATGGTATATAAATTTCCTACAACAATCTAAGCATGGTATATATCTTTCCTACAACAATCTAGGCATGGTTTACGACAATCTAAGCATGGTATATATCTTTCCTACAACAATCTAACATGGTACATAGCATGGGCATCAACCCTACAACAATTTTAGCATGGTATACACATGAGCATGGGTTTCCTACAACTTGGTAGACAACACAAGCATGGATTCTACTACTGAGGATGAATCTTTATTACAACTTAAGAATGGATTCTTACTACAATATTAAGCATGAATAACTACTATACTTAAGCATGGTATACAACATAGGTATAGATTTCTTACTACATCCAACCTACAACAATTTAGGCATGGTATATCAATCTATAACAATCTAAGCATGGTTTACAACTTAAAGCATGGGTTTCAACCTTCAACAAATTAGCATGAATAATTTACTAGCTATTACGAGGCTACTTCTCTTTACAAAAATACAAGCCTTGAAATATTACAAAATCTAACTTTAGGTTACAAAAATCTACTCTTTATAACTTACAAGTCCTACATATAACCAAAAGTCTACTTCTTTTGAATGAAAAGTTCTTCATACCATAAGTCTACCTTTTTATAAACTAGGAGTTAGCAAGATTGATATTTTAACAAGTAGAGAGCAAAAACAATAAAGACTTATTCTTTTGTTAAGATTATTAAGATCTATAACCCCAAAAATGGGTATGAAAGTGTTTCTTTTACTAATATTTTATATGCATATAGTGATTAGTCCTTGTTTGAGTTCTACAACCCAAGGATGGGTATGTACACAAATATTCATATTCATATGTTCATCAATCCAAATTAAGTTCTACAACCCATGGATGTGTATGTACACAATCTCCATGTGCTTGTGTCCATTTAGTCCAAACAACAAGAACAAAAATTACCACAATCCAAGATTCTACCATCCATCCTTCTCATGTGGTCATGCCATCATTCATATGCTTAGAAGATTAGTCCAAGTTGTTAGTTTCTTTTATTAGCCAAAATAACAATAATAAGAACAATAGACTAAAGATTCAATCTTTATGTTCTTTACTTGTTTATGTTCTACAAATAATTTTCATTCATGTGGTCATCCTTTAATTCACCATTATTTATGCTCATGACATACACAACAAAAACAACACACAAAAGAGAACCAAAACAACACACAAAAGAAAGCAAAAATCAAACAAAGAGAACAAGAAGGGATGGAGAAACCCCCACCTTGTCTTTCAAGTAGGAAGAACTAGCCTATGCACCTTCTCCTTCCCCTTAGCTCCTATGAAAAATATGTAACTCCTGTTTCTCCGTATTTGTATTTTTATACTGTATTTTTCTCAATTGTACTCTTTTATCTATTTGAGATCCAGTATTTTATTTTCGTTCGAATAAAACCATCAATTTATTTTCGACTCAATTTTCTGGTTCTTTTATCAAATTCGTTTGTATGCTCTTTGTGTCATTATTCATGAAGAAATGGCTATTTCTTCATATTCATCTCTTTTCCCCCCCATTTTGATACATTTTGACCAATTCTCTAGTTGGGTCCTTTTCAATTCGGATCCCAAAACCCACGAACCCGCAAACCCGCAAACCCCACTATTTAACCCTAACCCCTAACCCTAAACTACTGTGCAAACCCATTCCTCCACCGCTTTCCTTCTTCTCCCTTCCGCTTCCTTCGCCCAGACCCATTCTCTACTCCGATCGCCTCTCCGATCGTCCCCATTGCCCTCGCACCCCCACCGCCTCACCATCCCGGTCTCAGATCACCCACCTCCGTCATCTTCACCTTCGCCCCATTGCAACCGAACCCATCGGCCTCTTCGTCTCAACCATGCGCCTCTTGAACCCATCGCACCACCTGTCTCCTCCCCATCACTGCGCCAGACCAGCACCGCGCTGCCATCGCGCAACCCCCCTCGACACCCAACCATCGTCGACACCATCCACCATCGAAACCCACTCCTCCGCTCTCCCCTGTTCGAACCCAGAAACAGAGTAGCCGCGCGTTGCGTCATTCTCGACGGCAGCGCCGTCACGGTCGTCGCCACCCCCCCATGGCTGTCGCAGTCACACAGTCGCATCGCCCCGTCGAAGCCAACGCCGACGTTGCGCCTCGCTCTCGCGCTCTGTTCGTCGAAGAAGAGAACGAAGAAGGAGGATTGGGCGGGATCGAATCTCAGGCGTTCGATCGCTTCAAGATCCGTGCGATCGAGCCAGTGAGATCGCTGTTCGGTGTTCGTCCACACCAGATCCAGATCCGCTGCTTCGGAGCGATCTGATTCGTCCGTCTCGCTGTTCCGTGTTCTGGCGCAGCCGATCCTAAGTTGCTGTTTGCTGTTTTGGGCCGATCGTGTGTGGGGAAAACTCGATCTTCGGTAGATTTTGCACGCGCTTTTTGAGGACTTCTTCCGGGATTTTTCTACCCAGATTCCTTCAACTAGTGGATCTAGACATCGTCAAACTAAGGCAAGTATCCTTGTACATTTTATTGTTCTAGTACAAGCACCCTTGAAATACTACAAATAGTTAGATTGTGACTCCTCTTTGAAATATCGTTGTGGATCAATTTTGAACCTCCAAATTGACAAATCTAAGAGTCACAAAATTTCCTTGTATTTAATTTATAATTATTGGACTCTTTTACCCTTGGACACATGAAAATATAGACATATGAATTTAAGAGCCCTAAATTTGTAGATACATGTCACATTTAATTTTTGGACGAACTTGCGACCCTATAACTTGAAAAACATTTATTATTTGCTGTTTTGACCTCCATTATCATGTATTGATGCCACATAATAACTTAGACGCCAAATGACATTTGTCCATGAAATCTACACTAGCAAGTTAATTCTACGTGTTGCTGTCTGAATATTCTTTTGCGGTTTCGACCCTTTTATCTTTTGAATCTAGGCCTGAGCCCTGAATGGAAATTGTAGATCTGGATGTGTAGATATCGATAACTTCCGAAAGTTCTGAATTCGGAGTTACGGTCTAGGAGTTGTGGTAGTTTTACTGCAGCTGTGTCGGTGGACGCAGATCTGCAAAACTGCTGCACACAATTACTTTACGCATTAATTTAGCTACATAACCAGCGAGCGTTTGACTCAAAATTTTATATGTAGTTGCTGGGCACCCTATAGGACATACCCAATTTTTCTTAGAATTATTTTTCATTATTTTAACCCTGTTCCACCTGTATAAACTCAAATATACGATTCTGCCAGAACAAATGTAACAAGCCGGGGTTTGAGGGAAGGACTATAGAGTGGACAATATAGGTAAGTGTACTCGGAAGAGGGCCCGTGTTTTCCAAAGTTGTATGTTAAATGGAACTAAGTGCCACGTAGAACTAAGTGCCACGTCATTGGTGACGGGGGCCACCTCTAGAGCCTACGGGGGCCACCTCTAGAGCCCATTATATGATTACATGATATATACTTGAGATCACATGGAACTAAGTGCCACGTAGAACTAAGTGCCACGTCATGGGTGACGGGGGCCACCTCTAGAGCCTACGGGGGCCACCTCTAGGGCCCATGGTTGATCACCTACTTGTTTGATGCCTGAGTACACCGCCCTATAGACTCCATTACTAGGTCTGAACGCAATTGATTTGACTGTAGCAATCATGTAGTAAAAAAGATGGATGCATGTCGTGCTACCTAGATAGTAATCACACAAGACTTGAACTTAATACCTGATACATGATTATCCCGTTGCCTGATTATCCTGTTACCTGATTATCCTGTTACCTGATTATCCTGTTACCTGATTACCTGGTTACCTGATATCTGATACATGAAACTTGAACATGACACCTGTAACTTGAAATATGAAACTTGATACGTAAAACCTGACACATGAAACATGATACTTGATGTTAGTTACCCCTATAGGTGTACCTGACATGTGTTTCACCATTAGCAGTTGTTAACTAGCCTGTTTACTAAGAAGTCCTCCCTTGCTAGCTAATTCCTGGTTGTCCCCACTACTTGTTGTATCCTTGTTACATTCTTGATTCCAGTTCCTGTTCCCCATACTTGTACTTGTTTTCACTATTTGTGGCCCTAGCTTGCACTAAGGGCATCTTTTCTTGTTTTTCCCTGTTTTCCCTTTATATTTATTAAGCAGACTTTGGGACAAGTTACCTGCTGGAATTGGCAGGCAGACATTTCAGGTTCTGCTTGGAGCAAGGACCTGTTTAAATAGTTGCCTTCCTTAAGGTATTTATTTCTTCTGCTGTATAAGATTTGTTTTCGAGTTTACACTTGATCCAGACATGAGAACTATTTGAATATTATTATTTGTTTAAATTGTTTTCTGTTGCCTAATAAATTATTCATGCATGCTTAGTTATATATATATCTGGTTATATTCTTTGATGCTGAGTCGATCCTACAGCTTATGGATGATGTAAAAAATCATTCGCTGGGCTTCGTCGCGTACTCGTATTCCATATTTTTGGGAAGCGGGGCGTGACACAGTTTTTAGTGGTATCAGAGCTAGGTTTGGCTAATGTGTTAGTTTGACTAATACATTAGACAGGCTTGACTCAGTCAGGATTAACTCAACATTAAACAGGCCATGCAACCACATGAATAATTTAATAGTCAACTCGATCTGGACACAAGTCTTATCCCATCCATTTTATCCCTTCATATTCAATTCTTTGATTCATTGTTTCCTTCCATCTCTTATAGTCATCCTGATTTGTTGATTCCTTATTGGGTACAATTTATTCTTTCCGTACTCATATTCTTTTGATTTCGGTGTAAGCAATCTCTAATTTTTCTGTTTGTCTTGTTGATCCCTTCTCATTTCAGCTCGGGTGTCATTTATTGCTTTCCCTACCTTGTATTCATTTTTGTTTGTTGATTCATAATGAGTATCATGCTAGTTATTCCTTCCCCGCCTTATTCTCTTCAGTTCCGATTTTTCCTCTCGTCCTTCTTCCTTCGTATTCAATTCCTTAATTTTCTTTCGTCTCTTCTAGTCATCATTCTCTTTAACTCCTTATTGGATGTAGCTTCATTTTTCTCCTACTTATTTTTCTCTTTATAATTATTTTTCCGAATGCTTTCTATACTTCGATGATTAATTATTATATTTATTTTCGATCTTCTATAATAATGTTTCTCAACAAAGATTTTATTATTTCGAACAATGACGTATTTTAACTTCACTTTTCATTTTTGATCGACTATATATTTTACTGGATTATTTTTGATAAGACAAATTCTTATTTTGTTGTATCATGCTATTATTACTACCATTAGTGTTATTGCTATTATTTTCGTTATCATTACTAGAATCATTATTATGGTTGTTACTACTATTGATATTCTTATTGTTGTTTTCATTACTTTATTAATATTGTTAATATTAAATTACTTCCACAAAAATGTTGGGCACAAACTATAACTTGTCTTGCATTATTATTTTTACTAGTATCGTTGATATTATTATTATTGTTATGATTCTTTTTGCGATTACTGTTATTATTACTGTTATGATCATTTTTATTATCATTGTTATTTTTATTGTCATTAGTATCAATATTTTTGTTATTATTATGGTTATTGGTATTATTATTTTTTTTTCGTTACTACTATTATTATTATTAATTTATTTTGAGCCTGAGCATGCTCAATTTTATATACAATTCACCACTTCGGTGCAACCTAATGCCGAGATGGCAGATATGCAACTCGATGTCAATGGAGGCAAATTGCAACTGGATATCGGCGAGGCAAAATGTGCAGCCGAATATTTGGATGGCAATTTGAAACCTGATGTCGTGAAGGCAAATATGCAACTTGATGTTAAGGAGGCAAGATTTTCTACCAATTACTAATTGATATTTCAAGACTCGTTACTTATATAAATAAACTGATAGTAAAAGAATATTTTCGTTATTATTGGTATTATTATTATCATTGTCATTTCAATTGATGATATTATTATTATTTTTATCACCTTTATTACTGTTATTATTTCTATTATTATTACTGCTACTTTATTGATATTACTGTTATTATTGCTATTATCATATTATTTATTATCATTATTGATATTATTTTTAATGCTATCATTATTATTATTATTGCATTATTTTCATGAGTGTGTTGAATTCTATTATGTCGTGTATGTGCTATCATTATAATTAGTATTGTTGATATTTTTATTATGCTATTATTACTTGTATGATTATGATGAATTTGATTTCTGTTATTATTATTGTTATTTTTATTATTTCGTTACTATTATTACTAAGTTTATTATTATCATTGTTATATTTATTCTATTATTGTTATTATTATTTTGTTACTATTGATATTATTATTATTAATAATTGTTGTGTTATTATTTCTGTTAAAAGCCATTAGTTTTGATATGTATTCTATCTTTTAATTATGAAGATTGAAGCTCAAGCCTTATATCCATTTTGCATTATGCTTATCTCAATTTGGAGCTGATACTCTCTTGATCTTGGTGTCTCCTTCTTTTCTTCCTGCTCGGATCGTCGATTGGGTCACGTGGTCTACAACGACATGTCTGGAGCATGGAACGTCGCCATCAGAGTAGCGCAGCGGAAGCGTGGTATGCCCATAACCCACAGGTTCCAGGATCTATTGCTGTTTCTCCTTCCTTGCATTGCTTGCCATCCCCTCTCTCTTGCATTTGTTCTCATCCCTTGGTTCATCTCTTCCTGGTCCATCTTTATTCGATTCCAGCCCTACCTATTCCTTTGTCTCATTGCTTGTTATCTTGCAAGTCTAGTGTTGTTCCTTTCATTTTGACTGTCCTTTTTTTTTCTTCCATGAATTCCACCTGACATCATTGTTACCAATCTCCTTTTTATCTTGGTATTGCCGCCAATTTGACCTTCATTTGGATCCCTGTTTTGTTACCCTTCCCTAAATTGTTTTTACCCTGTCCTATATACCGCCTAAGCAAATTTCGAGGACGAAATTTTTGTGTAAGTTGGGTAAGATTTGTAACTCCTGTTTCTCCGTATTTGTATTTTTATACTGTATTTTTCTCAATTGTACTCTTTTATCTATTTGAGATCCAGTATTTTATTTTCGTTCGAATAAAACCATCAATTTATTTTCGACTCAATTTTCTGGTTCTTTTATCAAATTCGTTTGTATGCTCTTTGTGTCATTATTCATGAGGAAATGGCTATTTCTTCATATTCATCTCTTTTCCCCCCCATTTTGATACATTTTGACCAATTCTCTAGTTGGGTCCTTTTCAATTCGGATCCCAAAACCCACGAACCCGCAAACCCGCAAACCCCACTATTTAACCCTAACCCCTAACCCTAAACTACTGTGCAAACCCATTCCTCCGCCGCTTTCCTTCTTCTCCCTTCCGCTTCCTTCGCCCAGACCCATTCTCTACTCCGATCGCCTCTCCGATCGTCCCCATTGCCCTCGCACCCCCACCGCCTCACCATCCCGGTCTCAGATCACCCACCTCCGTCATCTTCACCTTCGCCCCATTGCAACCGAACCCATCGGCCTCTTCGTCTCAACCATGCGCCTCTTGAACCCATCGCACCACCTGTCTCCTCCCCATCACTGCGCCAGACCAGCACCGCGCTGCCATCGCGCAACCCCCCTCGACACCCAACCATCGTCGACACCATCCACCATCGAAACCCACTCCTCCGCTCTCCCCTGTTCGAACCCAGAAACAGAGTAGCCGCGCGTTGCGTCATTCTCGACGGCAGCGCCGTCACGGTCGTCGCCACCGCCCCCATGGCTGTCGCAGTCACACAGTCGCATCGCCCCGTCGAAGCCAACGCCGACGTTGCGCCTCGCTCTCGCGCTCTGTTCGTCGAAGAAGAGAACGAAGAAGGAGGATTGGGCGGGATCGAATCTCAGGCGTTCGATCGCTTCAAGATCCGTGCGATCGAGCCAGTGAGATCGCTGTTCGGTGTTCGTCCACACCAGATCCAGATCCGCTGCTTCGGAGCGATCTGATTCGTCCGTCTCGCTGTTCCGTGTTCTGGCGCAGCCGATCCTAAGTTGCTGTTTGCTGTTTTGGGCCGATCGTGTGTGGGGAAAACTCGATCTTCGGTAGATTTTGCACGCGCTTTTTGAGGACTTCTTCCGGGATTTTTCTACCCAGATTCCTTCAACTAGTGGATCTAGACATCGTCAAACTAAGGCAAGTATCCTTGTACATTTTATTGTTCTAGTACAAGCACCCTTGAAATACTACAAATAGTTAGATTGTGACTCCTCTTTGAAATATCGTTGTGGATCAATTTTGAACCTCCAAATTGACAAATCTAAGAGTCACAAAATTTCCTTGTATTTAATTTATAATTATTGGACTCTTTTACCCTTGGACACATGAAAATATAGACATATGAATTTAAGAGCCCTAAATTTGTAGATACATGTCACATTTAATTTTTGGACGAACTTGCGACCCTATAACTTGAAAAACATTTATTATTTGCTGTTTTGACCTCCATTATCATGTATTGATGCCACATAATAACTTAGACGCCAAATGACATTTGTCCATGAAATCTACACTAGCAAGTTAATTCTACGTGTTGCTGTCTGAATATTCTTTTGCGGTTTCGACCCTTTTATCTTTTGAATCTAGGCCTGAGCCCTGAATGGAAATTGTAGATCTGGATGTGTAGATATCGATAACTTCCGAAAGTTCTGAATTCGGAGTTACGGTCTAGGAGTTGTGGTAGTTTTACTGCAGCTGTGTCGGTGGACGCAGATCTGCAAAACTGCTGCACACAATTACTTTACGCATTAATTTAGCTACATAACCAGCGAGCGTTTGACTCAAAATTTTATATGTAGTTGCTGGGCACCCTATAGGACATACCCAATTTTTCTTAGAATTATTTTTCATTATTTTAACCCTGTTCCACCTGTATAAACTCAAATATACGATTCTGCCAGAACAAATGTAACAAGCCGGGGTTTGAGGGAAGGACTATAGAGTGGACAATATAGGTAAGTGTACTCGGAAGAGGGCCCGTGTTTTCCAAAGTTGTATGTTAAATGGAACTAAGTGCCACGTAGAACTAAGTGCCACGTCATTGGTGACGGGGGCCACCTCTAGAGCCTACGGGGGCCACCTCTAGAGCCCATTATATGATTACATGATATATACTTGAGATCACATGGAACTAAGTGCCACGTAGAACTAAGTGCCACGTCATGGGTGACGGGGGCCACCTCTAGAGCCTACGGGGGCCACCTCTAGGGCCCATGGTTGATCACCTACTTGTTTGATGCCTGAGTACACCGCCCTATAGACTCCATTACTAGGTCTGAACGCAATTGATTTGACTGTAGCAATCATGTAGTAAAAAAGATGGATGCATGTCGTGCTACCTAGATAGTAATCACACAAGACTTGAACTTAATACCTGATACATGATTATCCCGTTGCCTGATTATCCTGTTACCTGATTATCCTGTTACCTGATTATCCTGTTACCTGATTACCTGGTTACCTGATATCTGATACATGAAACTTGAACATGACACCTGTAACTTGAAATATGAAACTTGATACGTAAAACCTGACACATGAAACATGATACTTGATGTTAGTTACCCCTATAGGTGTACCTGACATGTGTTTCACCATTAGCAGTTGTTAACTAGCCTGTTTACTAAGAAGTCCTCCCTTGCTAGCTAATTCCTGGTTGTCCCCACTACTTGTTGTATCCTTGTTACATTCTTGATTCCAGTTCCTGTTCCCCATACTTGTACTTGTTTTCACTATTTGTGGCCCTAGCTTGCACTAAGGGCATCTTTTCTTGTTTTTCCCTGTTTTCCCTTTATATTTATTAAGCAGACTTTGGGACAAGTTACCTGCTGGAATTGGCGAGCAGACATTTCAGGTTCTGCTTGGAGCAAGGACCTGTTTAAATAGTTGCCTTCCTTAAGGTATTTATTTCTTCTGCTGTATAAGATTTGTTTTCGAGTTTACACTTGATCCAGACATGAGAGCTATTTGAATATTATTATTTGTTTAAATTGTTTTCTGTTGCCTAATAAATTATTCATGCATGCTTGGTTATATATAAATCTGGTTATATTCTTTGATGCTGAGTCGATCCTACAGCTTATGGATGATGTAAAAAATCATTCGCTGGGCTTCGTCGCGTACTCGTATTCCATATTTTTGGGAAGCGGGGCGTGACAAAATATCTTAAGAAAACCTACAAATAAAAACTCTCTTAGTTAGGCTTTCTCTCTTTCTTTTCCTCCCTTGTAAAAATGAGACAAGGGATGAGGGGAGGGATTATTTATAGGGTTGAAGAGAGGGTGGAGAGTGCAAAAGCACCAAAGGGGATTTTGCAAAAAACCCCTTCCATAAAAAAAGGGAAGGCCATACCTAGGTGAGGTGGAAGTATGGTGAAAATGGGTGAGGTGGAAGAGAGAGGTCTTCTAGAAGAACATCCCCTAATACTCTTATGCATCTTAACCTAGGTTTAATTCTCCATCAAACCTAATTATCTAATTAGGTTGTCATGACAAAAGAGATAGTTCAAACATGAAAAGAAATAAAATAATTTAGTATTTACATAATAATAAAAATAATAATAAAATAATAATTTATACAATGTAATATCCGTCCGAGATATTACAATACTCCCTTCTTAGAATAGTTCTGTCCTCAGAACTACGTTAAGTCAGGAAAAATGAAAACAACAGATACGAAATAACACAGACATGGGTATGCGATGAACAATTTTTGAACAAACCATTGGATGGATTCCACATATATATATTAATCCATTCCGTTACAAAAAAGTGTTATATCATATATTACTTAAAGTCCATAATAAAATTTCAAAAGCAACTTTAAACTTAGTGGTTCCCCCATCCTTGTACAGCGGTGATGACTTCCTCGCCTTTGTTGTCATCATCTTCTTTAAGTGCGAACACTCGTCCTTGGCGAAGCGGCTCCTTTCCTTTGTGGTTCACTTCTGGGGCTGATCTGCTATTATTCTTCTAAAACTGGGGACAGTCCGGTCGGATATGACCAGTCTTCCCACATTTGTAACAAACACGGGTATCCATCTGAGGGTCCTTCCTTGGGCACTGGCTCATGAAATGACCTTGCTCTCCACACAGAAAACAGCTTCCTAGCTTGGCAGCTCCAAATTTGCCATCTGGTTTCTGAATCTTCTGCTTCCGTCCTTGGTTCCCGGTTCCTGATGCTGGTGCAGATCTCTTTCCCTTATTCCACTTCCTAGTGTTTTCTTGCAGATTTGGTCCTCGGTTCATGTCAAGCTCTGTCGTTGCCGCACGGCGGACCAATTTCTCGAACCTCCGAATGCAAAAAGGTACCATCCTCATTCTGAGTGCAGGTGTGAGCCCTTGCTCGAATCTCTTGGCCTTCTTGACCTCATCTTCTACCATTTTTGGAGCATACTGGGACAGTTGCGTGAACTTGGTCTCGTACTCAGGAACTCCCTGCTTCAGATTGAGGAACTCCATAGCCTTGTCCTCCGGCACATTTAATGGAAAGTAGTGCATCATGAACTCCTCCAAGAAGTCTTCCCAGGTAATGGGTCCTTAACCCATGCCCCTCTTCTCCGAATGCCACCAGACCCCGGCATCTTTTTCTAGCAGAATGCCTACCAACCTGACCTTACTGTCATTGGGTGTCAGCATCACCTCGAACACGATCTCGACATGACAAATCCAATCGTCAGCCGCTGTCGGGTCTGCCTTTCCTTCAGAAATAGGCGGCCTCATTCTTCGGAATGATTCGACCATTTTAATGGGGGTCGGTAGCTGCTGCTCCCCGGTTACCTCCGGGTGCTCCCTGTTGCTGCACATTGTTTCTGCTCGCCTCGGCTAGGTCTCCAAGTGCCTGGTACATACGGGCAAATTCTGCCTCTATATCCAGCCCTGTGCCATTTCCTCTACTACCTTCTTCTTCATTTGGGTCGACTCGACCGCTCCTCGTTCTGCGACACATCTGGCAAAAAAGAAGCATCCTATTGTAATATTGCAAAATAACATCCATTCATTTCATCATACACATAAGACTTGTAGAAAACATAAAGCTAATCTTCGTTTCATTATAACCCCATATCTTACATAAGCATCATCTTCCTTTCATTTATATCATACAAGTAGGAATCAAAACATCAAAACCACAAAATAGCCTACGGGCACCTAACCGCCTAGTCGGTACTACCAGTGTCTCCTGCCGGGTCCCCTCCAGCAGGCGGTGGTGCTAGCAATGCCTGCAGCTGTGTAAGCTGCGCCTGAAGCTTTGCACATTTGCGCTCTAGGCGCGCATACTGCACACGGTGGGTGTGCCTCAGGATCACCATCTTGCAGTTGGCCCTCTTTAACTTCACCACTTCCCTCTCCTGGCTGAAGGCCACAAATTCACACGAGTCCATCCTGTCCTCAAGACGGACATGGTGCCAACCCTATTGCCGAGATATCGCGAAAGGCCTGCTCTACTGGGGTCTGGTCCCCTACAGGGGCAAGCTAGGGAGGTGGCGGGGGTGGCGGTACTGGGATCTGGTCCCCTACAGGGGCGTCCTCTGCTACGGCAGCTGTGGGGGCCCCGTTGGCCAATCCGGCCCCAACCATTGACTCGTCCCCCTCTGAGATTGGCTCTATGTCTGAGTCCACCTCGATCGGAACCCCGTGTGCCCATCCATTCCCTAGGGGAACTGCTCCATTCGCCATCCTATAAGGAGTGGACACGAAAATTAGCATAGATATAGAAATATCATAAAACATAAGTCGAAGGAACAGCAGTATGAATTCTAATTATCTACAACCAACTAAAGAAAACCTAACTCCTACAAGGCATCTAAGTCTATTTTTTTCTTCTATGTTGGACTATAAATTGAAGTAAGCTCTGATACCACTCTGTAACGGGCCGAAATTCCTATGTGGAGAATTCGAGACACGAGCCCGGACCTTTACATTCAATTAGTCACAATACACAGAAAACGGGAAATTTTTTTAACTTTTTATTAATACAATATTACAGGCCGAGTGTTTTCCATTGATTCAATACATTACATCAGAGTATACATGAATAAAATGATAAATATCGTGCTCTTCGTTGTAGACCATGCCTTGACTAGAGTCGTCCTGGTTTGGTGATCATGTATCCATAACCTATTAAAGTGGGGACGTCAGTACATATACTAACGCTTAAAAGCTGATGACTAGCAGCGAATCTCCAAAAACAAACATATAAAAACATGGTAAAATATGTCAGTGTAGTTTAAGTATTCGTGAGTGCTATGCCTAGAATATAATGCAATGTCAACTAAGGCTAGGATGCCCCTATTCTAATGCAAGCAAGACTCTGGGACAGTATGCAGCCCATACTACATACACCCCAACTCAAGCCGTTTTTCTATATATAGGAATTTGAACCTGCGCCATGTATTCAACTTTTGTACCCATCCTGTTCCTGACATAATACTACATAACTGGCAAAGTTGCAGGTATGGTCTAGTTCCGTTACTGCAGTCAATAGTGTTGTCCATGTTTGCCACTATTGTCCGGTCGCACTGGACCCCACTCAAAAGCCAACACAAACTACAAGATACTTTGTCAACCTTCTTCCACGTCTTCATCTCCTCATGAGAAGGCATAGAACCTTCGGAATCGTAGGATCTATTTCTCTAGGAAAACCTTCCGTTCTTATCATGGCATATTCAGAAATTAATAGGCGAGATATGGAACCTGTGCTCCCTACTTATCATAAAAAGCACTGCCCGTATCCCTTTAACAAAGAATACATCCCAATAACACCTCCTAGTGTCAGCCTACAGGAGAAGCCGGATTATAGGGTATCACCCCTAACACCAACTCTCACCTTTCGGCAATGCATATATATATATAATTGTTAAGTAACAAGTTACTGCCCTAACAATGTCACTAACCCTAACCAAACAAGTGAGACATGTCACTGTGCTTCCAACTTATCCTGAAAAAGCACCGCCCGTGTCCTTCCTCTAACCAAACAAGTGAGACATGCTACTGTGCTTCCAACTTGGCATTAAAAAGTACCGTACGTGTCCCTCTTCTAACCGAACAAGTGAGACATGCTACTGTGCTTCCAACTTGGCATGAAAAAGCACTGTACGTGTCCCTCTTCTAGAGAGTTCAATAACTTTTTTGACACAATTAACCAAGTCTTAACCTAGACATTGCAAGATCTCATCGAATCCACTCCCAGCCTACTTATTCAAGACAATACCTACGTACGACCCAAATAAGCTACTTACGAGACCAACCATTACATACGGGCCAGGTGAGCCATGTGTGAGACAACTACATACAAACAACCATACTAGAAATCAACCTACAAGCAACACACGTGCTTGCTAGCAAAATTTGTTTTTCTATAATTAGAAGCAATAGAAGAATTTACTAACAGTCTAAAATAGGCATTCTACCAATGAGAAGCCCAAAGTGACATAAAAACTTTTATCAAGCTAACAATTATTAGTGATCTTCTCAACCCTTATTACCCATGAAGATGAAGAATGTTCACGTGATATGGTCCAGCTTTAATTAGAACCCTATACAACTCGAATCCATGGATTCCTTTCCCAATTGAACTAGAACTACATGCAACTAGATTCTTGGGTTCTATCTCAAGTTTGAGCAAGAATCACCTAGAAACTAAATGTATGGGTTCTCTTATCAATTGAGTTAGAATTACCGTATTGCTAGTTTCATGGATTTCTCTTTAAGTTGACTAGAACAACATAAAACATAGGTTCATTTCATTAGTTTAACTAGAACACCTAGCTCAAGCATGGGTTCATGTGTTCTTTTTAATCTTTCACTACAACCATTTACAATTCAAGCATGGTTCTTTACTAACACCAAAACTACAACAATATAGTTCCTTAACTAACATTATAACTAGAACATGATTCTTTTACTACAACTTAACTACAACATGAGTATCTACTACTACTTCAAGCATGGGACATTCTACAACTCAAGCATGGATACAACTTAAGCATGAATACTTACTACAACTTAAGCATGGATGTTTACTACTACTTAAGCATGAATTTTCTACTACTACTTAAGCATGGATGATTCTGATGTGTCTAATTTTTATACAAATATTTGTACTCATTTACCCATTAAAATTGCTTGTTTTCGTCTATCTTGTATATAGTTCATCTTATTTCCATAAGATTTCAAGTAATTAATTATTTTTGAAGGAATGAGATTTTTGATGTAAAATGTGAAGATTTTTGGTAAAAAGCAACAAACAAAACATACAGAATGATTTATTAATTTTTATTGATTTGTTGAATTAGGAATTTTACAATTTGATTCCAGAAAAAGTCAAAAGAAAATATTATTATCAGTTTATATAATTTTAAAAGTACAGTATGGATTGATTGATGGATGAGCAAATAGTTTTAAAAATTAGTTAATTAGATTAATAGATTAATCTTTATCAAAATTTTCTAATTAATTAACTAATTAATTAACTAAACTTACTTAATAAACTAACCCTAGCTTTTCTACTCCTATATATAAAGTAGGTGATGGGCATGAAGTACGAGGCGACTACAGGACAAAAGGGTGTGCTGGCCTTTGGTGGCGTGGACACCAGGGAAAGAAAGAAAAAAATAAAAAATAAAAAAATAACGAAAAGAGGGGTTGTGTCTGGTGTGGTAGGTAGGCGGCTTAAGGACCTACAGAAGAAAAGTAGAGTAGGGCGCTCGGGCTTCAAGGCAAGAAGAAAGAAGGAGAGAGAAAGTGTTGGACATTGTGCGGCACGGATTTTGAAGTGTTCAACTTTGATTTTCGGCAACCTACAAAGTTTTTCTTCTTCTTTTCTCTTCTAATTTTTATTATGCAATCCAAGACAGTATTTGTTAGTTGCAAAACCATTATGAACTAAATTTATTTTTTTAAGGTTTCGATGTAGCCTAGTTTTGAGAACACAATTTTAATTCCTTATTATTTTTATATTTTTCCATGGTTGTGTGTTTGATTTTTATTCTTAGTATGATTTATTGGATCAAGGAGAGTCCGAGAGGTAATTTGTGATTTAGAACTATAAAATTAAACACTATTGATTGAGCGAAATTAGAGATGATTTACCGCGATTGATGAGACCGTTAAAAAATCCACAGAACTTAATGAGTTCTCGATTAATTAAATTTGGATAAAGTTATGACAAACTGTTAGTTGGAGATATTTTTGGTGTTGTTCGAGAGAAAGCATAGAATAATTTGGGGATTTTGGTTTACAACTTGGAAAAATAATCTTTTTACTCATATGGAAATATAAATTGGTGGGATAAACTTGGTGAAATCAAAAACCCTAGAATTAATTTTGCCATTAATAAATTACAAAATTTCAGATTCCGCCCCCTCTTAATTAATTTAGTTAGTTTTTTTTAGATTAATTTAATTTAGTCGCTTTATTTATTAATTTCAATTATCCAAATAATGATTCATCTAGTAATTTCGGTACTCAATAAAATAATTAGCCCATGTGGGTTCGACACTCTTTTCACTAAAACTATACTACTTGTTGCGATTTTGTACACTTGCAAATATTCACAACTAGTTATTATTTTATTGATATTGAAAATTGTTAGATTATTACTAGTTTGGATTTTTATTATTTTTTGTTTATTGTTTTATATCTTTATTTTCTTTTGACTTACTTTTTTTTATTTTTTTTATTTTTTATTTTTTGGTGTTTCTATATTTTTTTTCTTCAATAATTATATTTCAGGACATACAAGGAAATTATCATGACGAGCTATGAGAACAAAGCTTTGAGAGACGATGCTATGCCCTCAATTAATGGAGTAACATCAAGCATAATGAGGCCGGTTATTGAAGCTAACGATTTTGAGATTAAACTGGCCATTATTCAAATTATTCAACAGACTGTTCAATTTTGGGGAATACCGCACGAGGATCCTTTTGTTCACATTGCAAACTTTCTAGAAATTTGTGACACTTTCAAGCACAACGGAGTATCAGAGATGCAATCAGATTGAGACTCTTTCCTTTTTCACTACGAGATAAGGCGAAGACATGGCTACATTATCTACCACCCGGTAGTATTACTACTTGGGAGGGACTTGCAAAAAAAATTTTTGGCCAAGTATTTTCCGCCGGCAAAGACAGCAAAATTAAGAAATGATATTACCACATACATTCAATTTGAGACTGAGTCTTTGTATGAGGCTTGAGAGAGGTATAAAGAGTTATTGAGAAAGTGTCCTCATCATGAATTACCGAAATGGCTGCAAATTCAAATATTCTATAATGGGTTGGGTGTTACAAATCGATTTATGGTTGACGCAGCAGCTGGAGGTGCACTAATGAGCAAAACTTACAAAGCAGCCTATAAGCTTTTAGAGGAGATGACATCTAATCATTATTAGTGGTCTTTAGAAAGTATAATGCCAAGAAAAGTTGTGGGAGTTTTTGAACTTGATCCTATTTCTACTTTAAATGCAAAAATTGATATTTTATCTAAACAAATAGGAAATATTAATTTTAATGCAATTCAATCTAATATGATTTGTGATCTTTGTGCAGGAAATTACTCCAGTACATATTGTCAAGTGGGGAACCCTTTTTCTCAATCAAATGCCGAACATGAAAATTTTCTGCCAAACTTTCGAATGCAAAACAATCATTATGCAAACACATACAATCCAGGATGGAGAAACACCCCCAATTTTTCATGGAACAACAATCAAGGAGTAATTAGACCACAACAGAGTTTTCAACCACAAGAAAAGAAGCTGACACTTGAAGATATGTTCATGTAATACAGTAGAAAACAGAGCTGCCAGTCTCCTGCTCAAAGCATCTGGCACCAAGTTCACTCTACCAAGATGGTATTGCAAACTGATGTCATAATGGGCCATACGTTCCAACCAACGCCTTTGCCTCATGTTTAACTCCTTCTGGGTGAAGACGTACTTGAGACTTTTGTGGTCTGTAAAGATCTGCACTCAGTCCCCAAGTAAATAATGTCTCCACACATTCAAAGCAAAGATCACTGCTGCTAACTCCAAGTCATGAGTCGGATAATTCTTCCCATGTGGCCTCAACTGCCTCGATGCATAAGCAACGACTTGGCCTTTCTGCATCATAACTGCTCCAAAACCTTTGCCAGAAGCGTCACAGTGAACTACAAATCCTCCTGAACCAGCTGAAATAGTCAACACTGCGGTAGATGTCAACCTGCTCTTCAACTCAGCAAATGCCTCACTACAAGCCGCAGACGAACAAAACTTCTAATCCTTCCCAGTCAGCTTAGTCAATGGTCCTGCTATCTTCAAAAAATATTTGACAAATTTTAGATCATAGCCAGCTAAACCAAGGAAACTCCTCACCTCTGAAACTGACTTGGGAACTGGCCAATCCTTCACAGCTTTAACCTTGGACGAATCCACAGAAATACCATCGCCTGAGATAATGTGCCCCAAGAAAGTAACTCTGTCGAGCTAAAACTCACACTTGCTGAGTTTCCTATAGAGTTGATTCTCCCTAAAAGTCTATAGAACCAACCTAAGATGCTCAGCATGACCCTCCCGGTTCCGAGAATACACCAGAATGTCATCAATGAAGACCACAACAAATCTATCCAGGAACTGGGAAAAGACACTGTTCATAAGACTCATAAATATAGCTGGCACATTCGTGACCCCGAACGGCATCACAAGATACTCATAGTGCCCATATCTGGTCCTGAATGCAGTTTTCTGTACATCAGTCGCCTTCACCTTGACCTGATGATACCCATAACGAAGGTCCAACTTCGAGAAAATAGTAGCTCTGCTCAACTGATCAAATAGATCATCGATCCTGGGTAACGGATACCGGTTCTTCATAGTAACACTATTCAGTTTTCGATAATCAATGCACAGTCGACGACTACCATCCTTCTTGTTGGCAAAAATGACTGGAGCACCCCACGGCAAAACACTGGGTCTAATGAACCCCAAATCGAGCAACTCCTGAATCTGTACTATAAGCTCTACTAACTCAACCGGTGCTATCCTATAGGAACTCTTTGACATCGGTGTCGTACCAGGCTGAACTTCAATACCGAACTTTACATCCCTATCAGGGGGTAAGCCACACAACTCTTCTAAAAAAAACATCCAGGAAATCCCACACCACTAGAGGCACAGCCTCGCAGCCTGAGTGCAATTCCATCCCACAAACCTCCTGATCATCTGAAGTCTCAGCTCGACTATGGGGCATCTCCCCGGTATGGAACTCAAACTCTGCACGACCTGGAATCTGGAATACAACTTTCTTGGCACGACAATCAATAATAGCATTGGATTCACCAAACCAATCCATACCGAGAATGACGTCGAATCCTAAATTCCAAATTATAATCAGGTCAGCCTTGAAATCTGCGCTGCCAATAACCAGGGGACACTGCCTGCACTTCCGGAAACAAATGACAACACCACCACCAGTCATAATGTTCCAAGCCTTTGATAGGATGTTGCACTCTAACCGATGGCGAGCCATGAAGCGGGAAGAGACGAAGGAATGAACTGACACGGAATCAAAGAGAATAAGAGCAGGAAAAGAGCAAACAAGGACAACACCTTATATAGAATCAAAAGCAGAGGAAAAGAAGAATTGATAATCAAGGGTGAGGAAAACATAATGCAGAAAGATAATATGAAAGAATAATCCAAGACAAACGAAAGGACGCAAAAGAGAAACAACAAAGCAACAAAATGCAAGGTATACCTGTAAACAACTCCTTCTGCTCACTCAGCCTCAGCAGCTGTCAGGTTGAAAGTCTGAACTCTCCTGGGAGTAGCGGTACTCCGACCGACGATCTGGTGCTGAGGAGGAAGAGGTGGCCTAACAGGACCACGAGCTTGGGCTACCTGCTGTGACAACCCCAAATTTTGATGAATACGTCTTGTATACGAACTAGATTCTACTAGCTATAAAATTATATTTTTGGTTAAAGAAATTATTTTTCTTACTAATAACCTATAATTATGCATATGATTATGTATATAAACATATATACATACATGTGCATGTGTTGAGTTGGACTTGTGAGCCCAAATGAAACAAGACAAACCCACCACACTTGAACACAATCAAGTGGGTCAAGCCCAACCCTAGGGTATGGCCGACCACTTTATGGAGGGAAACAAGAGAGAGGGTATGAGATTAGGGTTATGGTTTTGAACACAAAAGACACCATGATGAGTTTTTGTAAGAGCCCATCACATCACCACCCATAAGAACCAACCTTTTGCTTCATGAGACACTTCTCCTCTTCCCCATGGGTTAAAAATCTGTCCTACCCCTCTCACTATCTTCTACACTTAGTTTTAAAAGCCTTTCACTCCTCCATTCCGTCTTACAAACTCCTACCACTCTTACTCTCTTCCTATACCTCCAAACTCCGTTCTTAACACACTTAGCTACTGATTTGGGGAGAGAAGAAGAAGGAAAGCCTAGGAGGAGAAGAACAAAGAGCCAAAGCAAAGGAGAAGAAGAAGCAAGAAGCTAGAAGAGTCAAGAAGGAGGGCCTTCAAGTAAGAACAAGCTACTAAGAAGGTGGGTGTTTCCGATCTCTTGTTTTGTTTTTGGATGGTTGAATGGTGTATGATGACTGAAAAAGTGACATGCATGCCCTAGGAATGAATTTTAACAAATCCTTTTGTGCTAAGTAGTCCAAACCAGAAAATCCTGTTAGAAGACTGAATTTTTGTTGTCAGTCCGTACCTCATTGAATAAACACCACTTGAAATTTTGAGTTGAAATTTTAGAGGATGGTCATATAGGTGTCTTACACCTTCAGTAATTTATATGGATTTTTATGGTTTTTTCTACTATTAAAATAAATTACAAACTTGCATGCTGGTCAGAATAGAAAGAAGCAATTTTTATGGTTACTGTTGTGGAAAGAATGACTTGTATCTCACTGCATGCTTATGGGAATGATCTGAAATTTTAGTTTGTCTTTGTTAAGTGTATCGAAGAACTACGTTTCAAATTTCATGAGATTTGGACTACTGTTGCTATGTCAATAAAATCATGCAAATTGAGCTAGATATTTTAGTGAACAGATCTGCTATTGTTACAGGCCTGTTTTTGGATGATATTCAAAAGGACAAACGGAAATCTACTTTGTAGAATCACATGATTTTTGGAACAGTTGTAACATCATGTGTCAAGAACCAGGTTCTAAAATTTCAAGATGATCTGACACCATTTACTATTTTAATCTGATTTTACCTTATGACTGTATTAACATGATGTTCTGTTCTGAGATTCTGTACACTTGTTAAAGATGAGACCATAAGACTTTGTAAACGACCTGGTATGAAGGAACATGAAACAAAATAGTTTTAGTAGACACATAGACCTTTCTAGAATGACCAATAAATCCTGATTTGGACAAGTATTTGATTTTATATGATTTATACATGTGACGATAGAAATACAGTAAATCTTAGAGGTTACCATTTTGTACCATGATCATTGAGAAGAGTTTAAACTTATATCTTGTTGGCTTAGAGTTTCTGTTTGAGGTCAAGACTGATGTTATAGTTGTGTACTTGGGTTAGGACTTAAGTGATCTAAAGTTTCTTGCTAAAAGTAGCCCATAATTGCTTGTAGACCCCATTATAGACCACATTGTTCAATGTTTGAAGTGGAAATTGAATTGGATGTTGGGGTATTGTTGTAGACCGCTTTGGGATGAAATTCATGCCCATTGTGTGCTTGTACTTGCTGTCTACTTTGAGTAGAAGCATGGGGAGCGCCCGATCGCGATTCCTCAAGGGACCGGGACCGGGAATGACTCCTTTTTGACATAAACTCAAACTGTGTGCTTGCTGTTTGGAATCTTAAATTATCATTTTTAGGACTCATGGAACCTCTTTTTGGGTATTCATGGGTTTGGACTTTACTCCTAGTGGTGTGTACCTTGTTGGGGTACATTGGATTTGAGTATTGGGACTCTAGGACTAAGTCTTGTGGCAAACCTAGATAGGTAGAATAAGACTCGTGTCACATCGAACGTATTGGAGGAGATAACTCGTGTGCCAACGTACTCATCGTGCATGGATGGATTTCATGGTTTGTGTTTAGAGCTGCCACTTGTCGAGGACCGTGGAGTGTTATGTTTAGCGGGAGCTACTTGTTGGTCAGGCCGAGGTTACAATCGAACTCCAAGCGTTGATGGCAATTGCGGCGATCGACGGGGTCGATTCAATGTTGGTTCATGCCAAGTGTGGGCCGAGGCGGGTCAACCCTTGGGCCGGACTCGAAGGCTAGTTGAGTCCTAGTGTGTGAACGGGTTGAGATCCATTATTGTTAAAGGTAACTAATTAGGGAGAATCCACAAATGGAACTGAACTAGTTGTTCATTGCAAGCCAAGTTGTTTACCAAGTTAGGGATTGGTTATGGTAGATAGGTCACTTAACTGAGGGAGAGGCATAGCATGGATACTTTGGTAGGGCTAGATCGAGTCATGGTTGATTGTAAGGACATGCACTAGCGAGGGTGTATGCCTGTCAGGGGGACGTCGTCTCGACTGCACGTTCTATTCTAGTGTAAGGACGAGTGTAGCGGAGTTGAGGAAACCTTATATCCGTCATGTCCTTTGTTGACCGATGCGGGCAGGAGGATTAGAGAAAGTCCCCACAGAGTGAGACTCCATAGGTAGATCCTATGTCTTCTGGCAGGGAGCCCTGGTACCCGTATATCAGCTTTTAGTGAGGTCCGGCGAGACAACATATCGGGTAAGCCGATTGGATTACAGTCAACATATCAGGTAAGCTGATTTGATTACAGTCATTCAGGGTAAGCCTGTGACTGACCATGATTTCAGTCACGCAGGGTAAACATGCGACTGACCAGTCACGTAAGGTAAGCCTGCAACTGGAGTCCCGGGCATAGTGGATAAAACTATGAGGATTGGACACCACTAACGACTAGTAGGGTAAGCTTGTAGCCTCACCATCACTAGAATCAGAAACAGGAGAGAGCACAAGAGTAGGATGCATAGTGGGGGATCAAGCCCCATTAAACTGAAGAACGTTGTTTGGTTGGGGGTGTGTAGTATGGGATGCATATTTTTCAACCAAGCGTGCATTAGCTTTAGGAGCATGTGTGCATAGTGTGCATTAGATTAGGTCATGGCATACATCAACACTTGTTTGACATCACCTTTTTCTTGCATCAAATATTATTTGTCGTTGTTAAGCTTGGAATCGTTATACTATGACGTAGAGAGGATAGCCAGGTATAGCATTTTGTCAGTTGTAATCAGTACAGGACTGCCGAGTTGGGAGCACAGGAAAGCAGGAGCAGGGGAAAGCATCCAAGTGGAAGTTACCGTCCATATTTTTTTTGTACATTCATGTTGTACCAATTATATGGAATTGTTGTAATCATTGGACTTTGTAATAATAGTTTAATGTAATAAAGGTTTTAATTTCCTGTAATTTTTGTTGTGTTGTGACTCATTTGAAGGAAGATCCTGGAGAGTGTCACGAGTTCCTATGTTAGGAATTCGGGGTGCTACACCTGCTGAACTGGACCCCTGGCTGGAAGAGCCATCCTTCGCTGCGGGCAATCCCGCACTTAATGGTCAGCAGCACCACATCCAAAGCATCAGCGGTTGGCGCGCCTACATTCCCTGTGATCATGCCCAGCCAACTGGCAGAAGTCGTAGAAACTAGCTCCCCGGGAAACAGCAGAAGAGTAGGGAGTCGCCCTGGCAAGATGGGCGGGAACAGGACCGGTCCACCAGAAGGCCAAGCAACAACAGAGTGCGGAGCAGTCTGCCGGGGAGGAAACAACCTGCCATGAGCCTGCTCCTGAGCTTGAGCTGCCTTAAAGGCTTCAGCATAAGTATGCAAGCAAACAGAGACGAGCTGCACCCGAATATCTCGCTCATGTCCCAATGTGAATCTATGAGCCCTGTCCTCTTCGTTCGCCACAAGAACGGCTGTGAAGTGGCTAAGTCTAGTAAATTCCGCTGTGTACTCATCCACAGACCTGGAGCCCTGTTTCAAGAAGGTCTCATGTTACAACATTGCATAGATAATATGTAACAAAATTCCAAAATAGAATAACGACCAACCTATTTCAAGGCTAGGAACTATTGCTCCATTTCCACTCGAGTGCTGCTAGGGAAGAACTTCTCCAAGAAGCTCCTAGTGAAAGTGGCCCAAGATATCAGCCGTTCGAGCCTTTCGGACTCAGACCTCCACCAAATGTGGTCCAAATCCACCAGGTGGATGATCACCACATTCACTCTATCAGCATCGATAACTCGTGCTGCCAAAAGCAACTACTCAGTCTGGATCAACCGCTGTTCGACCTCCAAAGGCGTCTCAGTGCCGGAGTATCTGTCAGGATGTAGCCTCATGAAATCTGTGACTATACCCGGACGAGGAGGAAGAGCTACCTTCATAGGCACAGCGGGAGACAGAACCCGGGCAGCTTCCATGGCAGCCAACACCAGGTCACTGTGGTTTTGCTACATTGTCATGCCCCGCTTCCCAAAAGGAAATACAGAATACAGATACGTGACTAAGTCCAGCGAATGATTTTCATCATTCATAAGTTTTCAGGATCTTTACAACATTTCACAGGAATAATCAGAGTAGGAAGCAAGAGAAGTCAACAATGCATGCACATATGAATCAATATACTAACAAGAATTTACTCAAATAAAGCATATCTGAACAAGTTAATAATTCTGGGTCACATTGACCAATACAAAATTCATGTAGCAAAATATTTATTCAAATAAGCAACAGGAAATCATAATAATAGCAAGAACTCCAGCATCTAAAATCTCAGATCACCTACTCCATCTGGCAGCTGGTCTCCAAAATTTACAATTTAATAAATTGCAGGAAAAGAGAAAAAAACAAAACGTCCGTCAATGCAAGTTACGGGCCGCTTGTAGTGCAGACATAAATACAGGAAAAGAATAAACAAATATAGAGTAACTGCGAAAGTAAACATAGCATGGAATAGACATGATAACAAAATAGAACAACTGCCATAAATCATGAACAAAATCAAGTAATATGATGTACTAACAGGTACAGGTAACATGTATCAAGTGTCATGCAAGTAGGTAAACAGGTAATCAGATATACAGGTAGCATGTACAGGTAAGCATGTAATAGGTGTCTTGTTATGTCAAGTTTTGTATTATTACTATCTAGGTAGCACTTCATGCATCCCAAACTTTTACCACATGGTTGCTACATACATGCAAATTGAGTTTAGGCCTAGTGGTTGGTTTCTATAGGGCCGTGTACTCAGGCGTCATGTAACAGGTAATAGGCACGAATCACGTAATCGTGAAATCGCGACAACAAGAACAGGCATAAATTATGTAGTCATGAAACATGACAACATATAGTAATAACAGGCATGAATCATTACAAATCATAGCAACATATAATCAGATAGTAATAATAGGTATGAATCATCACGAATCATGGAAACATATAATCATATAGTAATAACAGGCATGAATCATGTAATCATGAAACAGGGCAACAGGTAATGGGAAACGCGGACCCTCTTCTGAGTACACATACCTATATTGTCCACTAAAAAGGTATTTCCCTTAACCCCGACTTGGTTATTTGTTATTACTATCAAACAGGCATGCACATGTACAAAACAGAGCAAGAATAATATGGCATGAACAAGTAACAGGTTCGGGTTGAAAGATAAACATGTACAGGTGATAGACAAAACATAAAAGGATATAACAACAAAAATTCTAGTTCGAGACAGCAAGACAGTACTGCACTAAATCTAGAATTCCCTTTGCTACAAATGTGAAAATCTGGATCCGTTAGAGAATCTGGAAAATAGACTCCCATCCGAATCCAGCAAATATATATAAGTCATATGGTAAATCAAAAAAAAATAAGTCTCAAAACAGAATTGTATCTAGGAAACATGTTCAGCCAGAAATCAAAAGTTTGTATTCATAAACAGGAAAATGGCATCAAAACTTACTGATTAAATCCAAAAAAAATCTAGGCTATTACCTAGTATGTTTAGTATCAGAAAATAAAGTTTCATAATTTTTCAGCATAGATAGAATAGTTATGTAAAATCAGAAAGTAGTAAGATACAATAGTTTTGTAAATCTGGAATCATAAATACAGCAGTACTAAAATAGCAATAACATATGAAATATAAATCAAAATCCAGATCCATCAAAAGGGTGATAAAATAGATACAGAATGCTACAATTCATATTCACAAAGTTTTTATATGTAACAAGTAGAATCAGGTTGAAATATGTTTCTTTACTGAACAGTTGGCAAATTCTGCAAGTATAGTAGTTGTTTGTAAGTATAGAATAGTTCGTAAAAGTTAATTAAATCCACAAAAATTTAGGGTTAATCCCAATCAAGTCTAGTTATACTCAGCAAAATATTGGATCAAAATATTGTCTTCAACATTAGTACCAAAATAAATTACCGTACATTATTCGTATAAAACTAGATCTGGAATTTTTAAACACATCTGTTGTAAAATAGCCATAACTTGCAATTCACAAATTGAAACTGAGATCTGTCAGAAAATATGGAAAGTAGACTGAATTCTATATAATTTATATTCACAAATAATTCTCATATACAAATTTTAATAGGGTCTAAAATACTAAACAAAAATTGGGTAAAAACAAGGACAAAATTATTCTTCATGCATAAAATCAACTAGATCATATGAAACTCATCCCAATCATAACAAAGTGTGAACTAGGGTACACTAGATGTCCAAGCAACATGGTATAGGGTGTTTGATAAGTCTACAATGAGTTATACTACAACAAACCCATCAAATATATGAGATCATACAATACCTCATAATCACAGGCATATCCATGTATACAACAATTGCTTATCTCTAACCATAAATTCATGTCGTGTGTGTAATGAGATAACTACGGAAAAATAACCACATAGACAAGATATAAAAGGGGTTTGCACAAGAATTATGTCTAGAACACAACTACACTACAGGCAGTATTTAGTACTTGTATTACACAACAAAAAGAATACAAGTTATTTGCCTTATAGTCGACGACGAGAACGAAGCAAGAACAAGAATAACGGGAACGGTTCCCCGGGCATGAACACCACCCAACGAATGGACAAATACACGAACCACGAGCAAAAATCACGAATAGCAAACCACGAGATCACACGCACACCCAAAGACAACACCCACACATAAGAACTCAACGATGGCAAGCCCCTGCAACGCACAGCGTCAGGAGAATGACGACGCAGCAAGGATGCTGCCGCTGTTGCTGTGCTACCTGCATCAGAGAGAGAGAGCAGCACAGTGGGTGCTGCTGCCGGAGGAGGGTAAGGCAGCGCTATGGGGTTGCGACGCGATGGGAAGAGGGAACCAGGGAGGCACCGACTACTGGCTAGGGCAGAGAACAGGGAGAGGGTGATCGGGATGATGGAGGATGGTGGGAGATGGGTTTAGGTTGGAGGGGAGCTGTGAAGGTGCTAGGGAGGAGCACAGGGGAAGAGGTCGTGGAATCGGGATCGGGATAAGGGTTTCGGAGGTCAGGAGGATGCTGAATTGGGAGAGAGAGTAGGGCGGCTGGTTAGATGAACAGGGGGGGTGCAACATGGGTTATATATATAGGTAGTTGGTTATGAGGGTGTAACACCCCGATTTCCATATACTGGGAAACCGTGACATGAGCCAAGACCTTTCCTTCAATAAGTCACAAAACACAGAAAACAGGAAAATTTAAAACTTTTTATTAACTCAATATTACAGGCCGAATGTTCCCATAAATACACTAGATTACATTAGAGTATACATGAAATAGTTATTACAGCGGAAATTAAAACTTGACGTTGACTCCTCACTTTCCTTGCCTTGAGTCCTCCTGAATCTCGCACCTGTATTTTTGCGGTCCAGTACCTATGGAAGTGGGGACGTCAGTATTCACTGACGCTTAAAGGCTGATCATATAGCAGCGAATCTCAAGCCAAAGCGACCCTTCCTTTATACTGAACTCTGGGGCTTTACCTTCGTTGACTAGCTGCTTTTGTGCTTCAATCTCTGCATCACCCCATTGAGCCTTCTTGACTTGGTCATTCAGACTCGGACGAAGCTCTAGATTTGCCAAAATGGCGCTTAAATCTTCAACAACTAGTTCAATGCCAGCTTGTCTGATCTCCTCTTGTAGCTCTCGTCTCATCACAGTGAGTATGGCTACAATTCTTTTTCTGCTGAGCGCATCGGCCACGACATTGGCTTTTCCTGGGCGGTATAAAATTTCTGGTCTTATGTCTTCCAGAACCTCCAACCATCACCTTTGCCTGAGATTCAAGTCTTTCTGTTGGTAGATATACTTCAGGCTTTTATGGTCGGTAAACATTTCCACCTTCGATCCATAGACATAGTGCTGCCATAATTTCAGAGCAAAGATTATCGCGGCTAATTCCAAGTCATGTGTCGGGTAATTCTTCTCGTGAGGTCGAAGTTGCCTAGATTCGTATGCTATGACTCTTCCTTCTTGCATCAGAACACATCCGAACCCCAAAAGTGAAGCATCACTGAAGATTACGTATCCCTTGTCTGGTTGAGGCAGAACCAAAACTGGTGCAGTAATCAGTCTGTTCTTTAGCTCTTGGAAACTATCTTCACACTTCTCAGTCCAATCAAAACTTACGTTCTTCTTGGTCAGGGCAGTAAGTGGTACGGCAATTCTGGCATAGTTCTGGATGAACTTCCTGTAGTACCCTGTCATGCCTAAGAAGCTTCTGACCTCCTTCACAGTTCTCGGATGAGGCCAATCTTTTACTGCTTCTATCTTCTGCGGGTCTGTAGCCACTCCCTCCTTAGAAAGGACATGGCCCAAGAAGGCCACTTCTGACTTCCAGAACTCACATTTCGTCAGTTTGGCGTATAGCTGGTGCTTTCGTAGCTTGGTCAATACTGCAGTTAGATGCTCGGCATGGTCCCCTTCTGTTTTTGAATATACCAAGATGTCGTCTAAGAAGACAACCACGAAGGAATCGATGAATGGTCGCAAGATGCGGTTCATCATGTCCATGAAGATTGCTGGAGCGTTTGTCACTGCGAATGGCATTACTAAAAACTCGTAATGACCGTGCCGAGTCCAGAATGCAGTCTTGGGTATATCTTCTTCTCTGACCCGAACTTGATGATAGCCCGAACGCAAATCGATCTTTGAAAATACAGCTGCTCCCTGAAGCTGATCAAACAGGTCATCGATCCTGGGAGTGGGGTACTGATTCCGAATAGTCACCTTGTTCAATTCCCGATAATCGATGCACATTCTCGAGGTTCCATCCTTCTTCTTTACTAGTAGCACAGGTGCTCCCCAGGGGGAGGCACTTGGCCTGATAAACCCTCTCTGTAGTAGTTCTTCAATTTGCTCCTTTACTTCCTTCTGCTCTACTGGTGCCATTCGATAGGGTGTTTTTGACACTGGTGCGCTACCTGGCTGGATAGTAATGCTGAACTCGACATCCCTGCGCGGTGGGAGTCCAGGTAATTCTTCCAAAAATACGCGGGGAAATTTTCGTACGATCGGTATCACCTTGACTTCACTTGGCACTAGTACCTTAGTTGCTGCTGTAAGAATCTCTGCGTTCTGTTTCTTCCTTCCTTGGAACACAAGCTTCGGCCCTCCGGATGGGGTAATCGTTACCCTCTTTTCCTTGCAATCGATGCTAGCCTTATGCCTGGCCATCCAGTCCATCCCGATAATTACGTCTGTCCCTACAAAGCCCAATTCTAGTAAGTCTATGCTCAGGGTCTTTCCGCCAATCAAGAGATTGCATCCCTTGTAGCATGAATTTGTAGGGAGGGTTGCTCCCGATGGGGTACCCACCAACAACACTGATTCCGGAGTTGCCTCCTGGGTGCATTTCGGCTTCTTGGAGAATGTTCCAGACACGAAGGAATGTGATGACCCACTATCAAACAAAACAGTTGCCTGGATTTCATTTATATTAATCCAACCTATTTACAAAAGTGGTTACATCGATACTTATCTTATGCCAAAATATTCAAAATACTACAAAAGCTTAACCATACTCCTTCACCTACCGGTGATAACTCCCTCGTCTTCATTGGTGTCTTCTTCTGTGAGCGCAAATACTTTCCCTTGGCGGTTTATCCCTTCTTGTTGGCCCTGGGAGCCGGCCCACCGTTGCCCCTGTGAAGTTGGGGGCAGTTTGGCCGAACATGGCCAACCTTCCCGCAATTGTAGCAGGTGCGGGCATCACTCTGAGGGTTCCCATTCTTGGGGCATTGGTTCCTGAAATGCCCTGGCTCACCACATGTAAAACAGTTCCCTGTCTTGATGTTGCTGGTGCTGCTAACCTTCTTCTGAAATTTTTGGTTCCCACCCTGGTTTCTGAATCCTGACGCTGGTGCATGCCTTTTTCCCTTGTTCCATCCTCCAGTGTTTCCTTGCAGTTCAGGCCCCTTATTCATGTCTAACTCCGTCGTAGCTGCTCGACGGACTAGCTTCTCGAACCTCCGGATGCAAAGCGGTATCATCTTGGTCCGAAGTGCTGGCTTAAGCTCTTGCTCAAACCTCTTGGTCTTTTTAACTTCATCTTGTACCATTTCCGGAGCATAGCGGGAAAGCTGGGTGAACTTGGTCTCATATTCTCGGACCGTCATGCTTCCCTGCTTTAGGTTGTGGAACTCCATGGCTTTTTCCTCTTGCACGTCTAGTGGGAAATAGTGTTGCCTGAATTCTGCCAGAAAATCCTCCCAGGTAATGGGCCCTTCGCCCATGCCTCTCTTTACTGATTGCCACCAGACTCCGGCATCTTTTTCTAGCAGAATGCTGGCTAACCTGACCTTGCTATTCTCTGGCATCAGCATCACCTCAAACACTGTCTCGACTTGACGAATCCAGTCGTCAGCCGCTGTCGGGTCTGCCTTGCCTTCAAAAACAGGCGGCCTCATCCTTCGGAATGATTCGACCATCTTAACAGGGTCGGTAGCTGCTGCTCCCCGATTACCCCCGGGTGCTCCTGGTTGCTGCACGTGGTTTCGGCTTGCTTCTGCGAGGTCACCCAAGGCCTGGTACATACGAGCAAATTCTGTCTCCAAATCAAGACCTGTACCATTGCCTCCACTGCCCTTGCCTTCCAGATTGTCTGTCCTACCACTCCTGGTCCTGCGTGACATCTGGCAGAAGAGAGTAACGGAATACACAGGGCATCATACTTGTTACAAAAATAACATTCATTCAATTTATCATGCACATAAGATTTGCAGAAAACATAAGGCTAACTTCATTATATCATAACCCCAGGTCTTACATAGCCATTACCTTCCTTACATTTATATCTCACAGTAGGAAGCAAAATATCCAAAATAACAAAATAGCCTAGGGCGCCTAACTACCTAGTCAGTACTACTAGAGGTCCCGTCCCCTTCACCAGGTGGTGCCAACAGTGCAAGTAGCTGTGAAACCTGTGCCTGCAGCTCCGCGCATTTGCGCTCCAGGCGCGCAAATTGCACACGGTGGGTGTGCTTCAGGATTACTATCTTGCGGTCTGCCCTTGCCCTTGCCCTCCTTAACTCTGCTATTTCTTTCTCATTGTTGAGGACTACGAACTCACAGGAGTCCATTCTGTTTTCTAGGCAGACATGGCACCATCCCCATGTTTCCAGATCCTGAAAGACCTGGTCGAAAGCTTGCTGTACTAGGTTAGGCGGGGGAGGTGGTGGTGGTGGTGCTGGGTTCTGGCCATTGGCAGGGGCACCCCCTGCTGCGGCAGCTGCAGTGCCTCCATTGGCCAATCCTACTCCAACTGGTGACTCGTCCCCATCTGTGAGGGGTTCCAAGTCCGAGCCCACCTCGATCGCAACTCTGTGTGTCACTCCATTTCCTGGGGGAACTGCTCCGTTCGACATCCTGTATGGAGTGGATATGGAAATTAGCATAGGTATAGAACATCATAATACATAAGTTGAAGGAACAACAGTATGAATTATAATTGTCTACAACCAGCTAAAAGGAAGCCTAACCCCTACGACGTTCCTAAGTGTATTTTCCTTCTATGTTTGGACTATAAATTGAAGTCGACTCTGATACCACTCTGTAACGCCCCAATTTCCATATACTGGGAAACCGTGACATAAGCCAAGACCTTTCCTTCAATAAGTCACAAAACATAGAAAACAGGAAAATTTGAAACTTTTTATTAACTCAATATTACAGGCCGAATGTTCCCATTAATACACTAGATTACATCAGAGTATAAATGAAATAGTTATTACAGCGGAAATTAAAACTTGACGTTGACTCCTCACTTTCCTTGCCTTGAGTCCTCCTGAATCTCGCACCTGTATTTTTGCGGTCCAGTACCTATGGAAGTGGGGACGTCAGTATTCACTGACGCTTAAAGGCTGATCATATAGCAGCGAATCTCCAACACAATATATATACAATAGAGTGAAGTATGTCGGTGTAGTTTAAGTGTTCGTGAGTGCAGTGATTAGAATATAATACATGTCAATCAAACTAGAATACCAAAGCACTGCCAACTAAACTAGAATACTAATGCACTGTCAACTGAGCTAGAGTACTAATGTACTATCAACTAAGCTAGGATACTAATGCCATGTCAACTAAACTAGGATGCTCATATTCTAATATCAGCATGTCTCCGAAGCAACATGCAGCCCATACTACATGCGACCCCATCTCAAGCCGTTTCTCCATATATAGGGATTGAACCCGCGTTATGAACTCTAATTGCACTCAACCTGTTCCTGACACCTACACGTGGCTAATGAGGTTGCAGGCGTGGTCAAGTCCCACTATTGCATTTCGCCAGTGGTGTCTATGTTCGCCACTGCGACCCGGCCAACCGGACCTCTCTCATAATAGACAAACCCATTGTATTGGGCGTCATTCCAAAATCAAACTATAGGGTTTCACAAGCGCAGGGTAGCACGAAGCCTACCCTATGGCACCCTCTGGGGTATCGCAAGCGCAGGACTGCACAATGCATCCTGTGGCACCCCCAGCCACTGTACTTCAGGAATTAACAGTGCGAGATACGTAACCTGTGTCCTCAACTTGTGAGACGGCACCGTACGTATCCCTTTGACAGGAAGGCGCAACCCAATAACACCACCTAGTCTGCCTCCAGGGACGAGTTAGTCATAAGGTGCCCCCTACAACCGACTCCCCTCTTCCGGCAAGGGTCTATGTAATGATTCTATAAGTCACTATCCTAATGATGTCACTATCCTCATGCGATCTCCCATAATTTCCAACTTGGATTATTATGGTCCGACTCGTGGTCACTCGATCCAAGACTCTGGTAATAAAATCTCTCTCACTCATCCCTACCCCTAACTCGGATTCTACCAACACTCTCGGCCCACGGTCAAACTACATCGGTTAAAATCCGTTGACGTCCGAGGTGAGATCTATCCATTTTATTCTAAGGGGGTAGGACGTGGTCTTGATGGTCGATGACCCTTAGGGTAATTGAATACCCTAAACTTAGCTTCTTATCAAGCTACAACTATTAGAACTTCTCAACCCTTATTACTATGAATGAAGGGTGCTCATATGCCATGGTTCCACTTAAATTAGAACCTACTCGATTAGAGTCCATGGGTTCTCTTCCTAACCCACATAAACATCGATACCTATCCTCATGCAACTAGGATGCTATACTATGCCGTCCAAGCATGTATGGTGCCTTACTAATATCAACTACAACAAGGTAGTTATGACTACAATTTTAACAAGGCTCTTTCTTATTATTTTGCCTATGGCGATTCAATCATGGCATGCAATTGCAAGCATCAATCTATGACAATTAATCATGGCATATATGACATAACCATTAACTCACAATGCTCTTAATTATGAAGTGATTTAGCATGCTCTTGTAATAAGTCTTAAGCATGGATATATAACTAGTATGAACATACAATCATCCCAAGGCATGGTAGGTATTTTTAATTTAAATCCTACAACACTCTAAACATAATAGATTAAACTAGATATGGTAGGAAATTCTTAGAATGAATCCTACAACATTCTAAGCAAAAATAGATTGAACTAGACATGGTAGGAAATTCTTGGAATGAATCCTACAATCATTCTAAGCGAAATAGATTGAACTAAACATGGTAGGAATTCCTTAGAATGAATCGTACAACATTCTAAGCATAATTAGACTAATCTAAACATGGTAGGAATTTTAGAATCAATCCTACAACATTCTAAGCATAATTAGACTAATCTAAATATGGTAGGAATTTTAGAATCAATCCTACAACATTCTAAGCAAAAATAGACTAATCTAAACATGGTAGGATTTTTAGAATCAATCCTACAACATTCTAAGCAAAAATAGACTAATCTAAACATGGTAGGAATTCTACAACTTCTTAAGCATAAACAAAGTAGTCTAAGCATGGCAGGATTTTTAGAATTAATCCTACAACATTTGAAGCATGAATATTGCTTCTAAACATTTTTAGAGATGATCCTACAACATTTGTAGCATGAATATGGCTTCTAAACATTTTTAGAAGTGATCCTACAACATTTGTAGCATGAATATGGCTTCTAAACATTTTTAGAAATGATCCTACAACATTTGTAGCATGAATATGGCTTCTAAACATTTTTAGAAGTGATCCTACAACATTTGTAGCATGAATATGGCTTCTAAACATTTTTAGAAGTGATCCTACAACATTTGAAGCATGAATATGGCTTCTATACATTTTTAGGAATGATCCTACAACATTTGAAGCATGAATATGGCTTCCAAATATTTTTAGAAATGATCCTACAACATTTGAAGCATGAATATGGCTTCTAAACATTTTTAGGAATGATCCTACAACATTTGTAGCATGAATATGGCTTCTAAACATTTTTAGAAGTGATCCTACAACATTTGAAGCATGAATCTCATCCCTAAATATGATATAATACATCTACTATTACTACTTTAGTGGAAACATACATCTACTATTAATAGAAGCATACATATCTACTACTACTACAACTTTATTAGAACATATATATCTACTACTACTACTATAAGCATCAACTAAAATTTAGCATAATATCTACAACTAAATTACTACAAAAAGAGATCTTTATTAGCATAGGTTTCTTACTAGTGGACATAAAAGAGATCTCCTTGATCTTTTTACAACTAGTGTTTAGAAAAGAAAGATCTTTTTATTTATTTATTCTACACTAGTGATTTAGCTAGTTTCTTTTTCTTTTCATACTTTAAGATTAAAATTTGAACAATAATACAACAAATAAGAACACTTCACTTTATTGGGGTTTAATCAACATGTGTTCTCTTTTAGTCCAAGGTTCAACATAGGTCCTACAACCTTACATGGTTGTAAACAAATTCATATGCCTTATGTATGGTTCCACATTCAAGTCCTACAACCTTACATGGTTGTATGCAAAAGCTTATGTGTATGTATCCTTTTAGTCCAAGTAGTTAACTCATTATCATACAACAACAAACAAGAGAACTCTTTTAGATGATTCATACTACAACATACCATATAAAATTTCACATCAAAATGAGAAAGATAAACAAGAGGGTAAGAAGAAGAAGAACATCAAAAACCATCATTCAATAAACAAACAAACCACAAATAAATAAACACAAACCTAGGAGAACCCCCACCTTGTTTTCTTTCCTTGATGAAAGAACTAAACTATCCTCCTTTCTCCTAGAACTTCTACCAACCTACAAAATAAAACTCTCAAGTTAGATCACTCATTCTTTTCCTTTCTCTTTTTTTTCTTTGATATTTCTAAAGTGAGATTATGGAGAAGGAAGGGAGTATTTATAGGAGGAGAGAAGGGAGGATATTGCAATTGTGCACCCACACAATTATCCAAAAACCCTTCCCCTTTTTGTGGGCCGGTTTCACCTAGTGGAGGGAAGGATGAGGTGGAGGAATGGTGAGGGTATGGGTCATTGGTGAGGTGGAGGGTGATGTGGAGGAGAGAGTGTTCTAGAAGGATTATTAACCCTTATGTCTTTGTAACCCTAGGTTTAGCTACAACAATTCCTAATTACCCACTAAATTGCCATGGCTAAAAGATAGCACAATGGGGAAAGAAAAATAAAATAATCAAGTAGTCATACATTAATAAAATAATATTATTAATAGTCGATCGGGATATTACAGATGGTTTTGGTTATAATGGGTTTGGGTAACGGGTAGGATAGGTTATTGGTTTAATATGGTTTAATTTGCATAGTGGATTTTAATGGGTTTATATGATATAAAGGATCCAATAGGAATGGGGACAAAAAGAGTAAATAAAATAGGGCATGAACAATATAAAATAAAGCAGATAAAAAATAATAGCTCGATCAAAAAGTGACGAAACATTAGACTGACAAATTGAATCAAGAAGAGCAAATAAAAAGATGATGAAATCAAATACATGGATATATAGTAAAAGAAAATCAAATACATGGTCCAAAAAGAAATACATGCTGAATAAATACTAAAAAAAAGAAAATACATTCAAAAATACAGAAATGGAAAACAGGGGTTACATGCATATTGATCAACCGTTCCCACACATTGGTAACGGCCTCAAGCCCGGGATGATCATCCTATGGACGAGAAGTGGAACCTCTGCGAGCCATGGTCTGCACAAGATAAAAAACAATCAGCATCCAGATCAAAGTTGACTATAATTAATTCATGTATGCATGGTCTGTGTATTGTTGAGCCAATCCCAGATCGAGCCAAGCTTGTATAATATATCATTCAAACTAATACATTATCCAAACCTGACCTCTGATACCACTAAAAACTTTGTCATGCTCCGCTTTCGAAAAGGAAATAAGGAATACGGATACGTGACTAAGTCCAACGAATGATTTTCATCATCCATAAGCTGTCAGGATCTTTACAACATTTCAAAAGAATAATCAGAGTAGGAAGTAAGAGAAGTCAACCACGCATGCATAAATAAATCAATATATCAAAAGAATTTACTTGAAACAAAATTTAATAATCTTAAATAAACTAGATCTGGAAACAAGTCAATAATTCTGGGTCACATTGCCCAATACAAATAATCCAAGTAACATATACAATTATGCAAATAAGCAACATGAAATAATAATAATAATAGCCAGAACTCCATGAACTACAATCTCATATTACCTACTTCCATCGGGCAGCTGATCTCCATAATTTGCAATTTAATAAATTGTAGGAAAAAGGAAAAAGAAAATAAAATGCCTGTCAATGCAAGTTACGGGCCGCTTGTAGTACTGGCACAAGTACAGGGAAAGAATAAACTGTAACGCCCCGAATCCCAAATACACTAAATTCGAGATGTTCTACAGGATCTTTCCGCTTTCTTCAGTACAATTTTACAAGGAAATTTGAACTTTTCACTTTACATCAGAATTTACATGATTACATTACACTTTACATTGCACAGCGGAAGTAAACTTTACAACAACGAAACAAATGTACAACAACATTGAATAATCTTTAAGCATTTGTTCCTCTTTAATCTGTATCAAGCTATTTACCTGCATATAAGACTGTGGGTACGTCAGTTTATTCAACCGACGATCATTATACACGGCCATCCTCTCTATGCCGGAAATAGTATAACTTATTTTCCATATTTAGCAAACACAAACTTGTCACATATCAAACTAAAGGGACTACCCTATTGATGTCGTGTTGTGATTGTGCACGTAGTCCTTAATGCAATTATTTATATTAGATGACACTAATGTGCACTTGTTCGGATTCTATGCATCCCATACTACATATGTCCGAGGACAAGCCTCTTAATCGTTCTTCATCTTGTAGGGTTCAATCCCTCGCCATGATTTAATCTACTACTGTAACTACGGTAAGTATCCTAGATAGTTTCTGACCTACGAACTCATGTCTAGATGCCCTGGAGGGAATCCCATCGCTGACATGACTCATCATACAGACATCCTGTAGTAATTCAGCTCCTACCATAGACATGATACCATCCGTAGTCTTCAAACATCCCACGAGCGTCGCCACCGGGACGGTACTCTGGAGTAGTATCCTCGCCCAGACTCATCATGGGACATCCTGGTATACGCTCTCGCCGCTATCCAGTGGTCCTCATACTCAATGTTTTTCTCTTACTTTCATCACGTCTTCACTATGTACTAATCCTTAGGTTTTATTAAAATCATGAACAAAATCAAAGCTCTAGAGTTAGCCTCTCCACTAAACCGGACTTATTCATTATTCACACATGACCACCTTGGTCTTTCTTTTCAATTTCCATTTCATTTATTTCCAAATGTCGGGGGAGACTTAGCTACTCTTTTTGTTTCAATTTTCAATTCACATTTTCCAAAATGAGCATTTCCAACTCATAAATTCATTTATTGATTTGTCATACTCAAAAGTATTTCTCTTTTCCAATCATGATTTCTAATTCGTTCAAATAATTCATAGCTATAAAACTCAATTATTCATCATGTAACTCATGAAATGTTATTTTCACATAAAAACCCACATCACTAATTATTCAATCAAAAGTGAACCCTTACACTTCATAATTCTCACACTATTCTCAACTGAGAATAATTTGCATCACATCACAACAATATAATTTCTTTTTTGCCACATTAATCTTCTAATCCTTCATTTCAAATCATTTTTGCAAGATATAATTTCACAACCATAAAAAATATAGATCCATAGTTCTATTTACACATTTTCTTCTCAAATCATGTCTTATTTCATGCAAATAATCCCCAATTTATTTTTATGAAGTCCTACATATTTTTAGAAGAATTACCATATTTTTCTCATAATTTTTTGACAATTAAAAATCCCAAAAAAAATTGTTTTTCAATCTTGCTGAGGGCAAGATTCGAACCCAGCACCCCAAAGAACACAGCCAAAGGCACCGACCACTAGGCCAAAGCAGGCGTCATAAAGAGAAGACAGAGAATATTTAATGCTCTCGGTCGCTGATTCTTATATTTTTAAAAATTGTGAAACAAAATGTGTGCCACAGGGATTCGAACCGGTCACCACAGGGAAACCAACCGCACACTATGACCACTTGAGCTACGTGCTCAGGTTGTCACTAGTATAATTTCAATTTCATTTAATCCATACTCTCTGTTATTTAGAACATTTCGGCGTTCAACAAAATTGCATATCACATTGTTCCTACTAATATACTGTAAAAATCCGAATTAATCATTTTCCATCATGAATTTTATTCCAGTAGTATGAACGGCAAGTTCATTGCATCCGGAAAGAAGGGATGACTGAAGAAGAAGGCTCCTCCCCCCCCTCAACCACCACCACCTAACCTTCGTCCGACATCTCCTCCCCTGCTTCTTCTTCTCCCCCACTCTCATTCTCAGGACCAATACAACCCACCTTTCTCTTTCTTCTTCTTTGCTCCTTCTCAACTATTCAGTATCTCTGACACTTCTCAGCCTTCCTGCCACCCCAAACACCACCCCAACCACCACACTGAGCCATGCTGTCACTTCTTGAGTTGAGTGGGTGCGGGCCCAATGAGAGGGTTCGCCACCCACCCACCCCAATCCCTTCAAACACCACTGTGCTGATGCCTGAGTCAGCTGGGGTTTCTGCAGACCTCAAAGTTCATGCCGCTGTACCAACTCAAGGTGCACCGCCCCCTACATCTGTCCGTACAGTGTCACTGGCACCCTCCTCTTCGTTGGTTTCCATCCCGGAGGATGGAGAGCTCCGGGAGCTCAGACGGGCGCACTCCCCGACGTATGCGCACATGCGTGCGCCTCCACGTCGTGTGGGGAATGATCGCGGTCATCATCGCTCGACTGATGAGAGCTTCAGGGGCCAGGAAACGCATCGAACACATGAGGGCATTGAGAGGAGGGCCCAACGAGGGGGTCCTCCTACTGGCCGTTTGAGGCGTCAGAGAACCCCTCCCAAGGAGCACTCCCAGCAACGCAATGAGGGACAGTACCGGAGCAGGCACAGAGAGGTTGAACAGAGACCTCAAACTCACTACCAAGCATACAACAAATCCACCAACTCCTCTCACCACCGACGCCAGCAAACAAATAACTACAACTACCTTCCCAACGCCAATCGAACATACAACCAACATCAACTTCGCCCTTCCAAAGACACAGCAACAGGTTACAACAGCCCTCTCAACGACACTTCTGTGCTACCTTCCCAACCTCCTAACCCCAATAATCGCACCACCTATCAACTCTCTGTCCAACCTCCACCTCATCTCAAGCCACCTTCGCTGGCCGAGCAAAACTCTCTTGAGATCTCGCTGGACGAAACGAGAGGGGCTGTGAGTGCGGGTGAGGAAGACGGGGAAGGGGCAGTGGATCAAGGGGGGTTCAAAACTAAAAAAGAGGATGGGGAATTATACTCACCAAGCTTCTGGCCAAGCAAAGAAGCAAAGGAAGGGGAAGCGCCGGCCGGCACCGTGCTTTAATTGCGGTGAACTGGGCCATTACAAGTCCGAATGCACCAAGGAACCCCGTTGCCTCAAGTGCATGAAGTGGGGCCACCTATCTTATGCTTGTTCAAATGTCATTGAGACTAACAGTGATGAGGATCGACCTGTGAGTAGGGGGAGATCGCCGGAAAACCCATCAGTGATACGATTGACAACAAGCTTGAATATCATTAAGCATGAAGAGGAATGGTTGAGGAAGTGGTGTGCCACTGCGAGAGTCAGGAAAGGGAGGCCGTCGGAGAGCCATGTCATGCAGGCGCTCACAGAGAGGTGGCCCATGAGTGCCCACGGTGACTGGGTCGCCAAAAAGCTCTGTCACATGCAATTCCTCATCTCATTCCCGTCAACAGAGAAGCTGGCGGAAGTGATCAGAATGGGGAACGTCGATTTTGGTCACTTTGTTCTCGAATTCACGGCGTGGTCTCCGACGTTTGGAGCGGAACTCCCACAAGGTGAGAAATTTTGGATTTGGATCCATAACGTTCCTCTTCATTTTTGGAAGAAAGAAGCCCTCCAAGAAATTGTGTCGGATTTTGGATCGGTGGTAGAGATCGACGAGAAGACTGTCCGGCGCTCAGAACTAGTTTTGGCTAGACTTTTGATCAGATGCAGTGATATCACTCGGATGCCAAGATTTGCCAAGATCTATTCATTCGATGATTCCTATCTCGTCAGGTTCATCCTCGACAAGAAGGTAGAGGAGCCAAAGGAATTGCTGCCGACCAATTCAAACTCCAAACCCTCGGCTCGTAGGGACGAAAGGTCTTACAGTGAGGTGGTGTCGCCGAGGGAGGTTCTCACTATCGATGGGTCTCATGAAATTGAGAGAGCGCACAGGGACATCATCAGGGCGGCACACGCGGCGGGTACGCTAGCTTTTCCGAGCAAGGCTGGTAGAGCCAAGGCTCGTCCCGAAGAATCTAACGGTCAAAAGCCACTTAGGGGTTTCAACTACGTTGATTCAATGGTGATCCTTAACTCCCATCCTGATTTGGAAAGCACAGCTTCCGAGCGCAGGTGTAGTGTCATTAGTGGGGCACAAAATGAGGGTCAAACCCTGCAAAGCACAAAGGCGAAAGGTACTGGGGCTCAGAAGGGTGAAACGGGGATGGTACAACCGAGTGTTGACAAAACTTCTTTGGGTAAAAGCTTACTGGCTCCGAGAGTAGGGTTGGTGGAAGATTTTGCCACTCTGGGGAAGAAGACAGGTGAACGGCCCATGTCTACCAAAGAGTGGGTAACCAAAAGTTGGTTCCCACTAGATAAAGCGATGGGTGCTTCTGAGGAGATGGGGGGGCTTAAGACAGCGGCCTGTTTTGGGAAAGCTAAAGAGGGGGTAGGTAGGGGAGCCCAGAGCGCAGAGCGTATGGGGGTGAACGCTATCGGTGAGGAAGGGAGGGGATCAAAGTTTACACTTTTGAGGAGAGCCAGAAATGGCATAGAAGACAAAGAGGAAGAAGATGGCGTTGTAGAAGAGGAGTCTGTTTTCGGTAATGGAGGGAGTGAAGAAAGAAGGATTAATGCGCCTCTGCTCTTGAACCAGGAGTTTATCAAGCCCACCGAAACACCCCCCAGTGAGGAGTGTCCACGTGGAATGGGAAACGGTTCGAGTTTCACGCCTACCTCTGAGAACTCTTCGATCGAGATACCAACCGCCAGAGCATCCAATATGGGATTGCCAGCTGTCCTTGGCGGTAATAATACCGCCTTGGACAACGCTATTAGTGGGGGGGATATCGAGACAGGGGTTCAGCTGCTCTGCGGAGTAGCGAACCCGTATCTGGTGGAAGGGTTTTCTCGAGGCTTGGGTGCGGAGCGTTTTATAGATGTGGTTGGGCCCACGGAGGGGCCCAAGGGGCAGCCCACATTACAGACGACTGGCAATTTTTTGATTGGGCCCACTGAGGGGACCAGTACAGACAACCCTAGTTTTGTTACTGACCCGACTAGCTGCGGGCCCACAGAGGGGTCCGTGGGGAAGGGACTCTCCGCACTTCAACAGGAAAAGCTCCACTCTGATAGTGAGGATGAACGAGAGGGGCGGCTCAATTTGGATGTAGACTTTTCATTTTCAGAGGAGGACTCAGAAGAGCTTGAGTTTATTGCAAACACTCAGAGAGATGTCTTCCCGGAGGTGGTGCTATCCACATTACCTGAAACAACTCCCGCGTACAGCTCCGGAGTGTCTCAGAGGATAGTTGGTTTTCGAGTACACCGCTCGCCCAAGAGGGCTCATGGGGAGTCCCTGGATGACTATCTTGAGGTGGCAGCGGCTGCCAAAGCTGCTAAGCTCAACAATGGAGGTACGACTAATTTTTTAGCTTCCATTTTAAATTTCATGTCAGACAATGAGGTTTTTTTTACTTGCTGAAACATGTGGGTTAGAGGTTTGGGACTTAGATCGCAACGCGCTACTCCTCAACAAAATTAGGGGTTGGGAATCGGATAGGGTAAACTCAAGTTCGAGTAATGCCCTTCGCGATGGCGCAGGGCCAACTACCATCCTCGAGGATGTAGCCGGCCCCACACCCTCACCAACGATCTCTCTTGATAGTGTCCCCCTATGAATACACTCTTCTGGAATGTTCGGGGACTTGGGGTGAGAGGTAAGAGAGACATGGTAAGGGACTTCATTAACAACTCTAAGGCGGAAATAGTTGGCCTGCAAGAGACCAAACTCCAGCACGGGCTCAAACTCAAAAGAGTTGGGGGTACTAGAGTCAAGGAGTGGTTGCTACGCCCCTCTGTCGGTGCCTCAGGGGGGATTGCCATAGGGTTTAATTCAGATCTTCTTTCCTGCGAAGAGGAATTTTGTGGAACGTTCTCCTTGACCGCCCGACTTAAGAGACGTTCAGATGATTGGATGCAGACGGTGACTGTTGTCTACGGGCCAAACGTGGCCACAGACAGAGAGGCTTTCTGGCAAGAACTGACCGACATCCGTCAGCGCTGGTCGGGACCTTGGATTGTGGGTGGGGATTTCAACATTACTAGATTTGCTTTTGAGCACAAAGGTAGAGGAGCGAGCGATAGGCACCGAGAGGAATTCAATAGAGTTATCACGGATCTTGAACTGATTGATATCCCAATCAATGACAGACTTTTTACTTGGTCTAATTTACAAGCGGATCCGATTATGGCCAAATTGGACAGGGTTCTAGTCTCTATTGATTGGGAAGCCTTATTCCCGCTCGCTTCGGCCAGAACCATCCCTAGACCAACTTCTGATCACACCCCGATTCTCCTCGATGTGGGAAGGCGGGGATCCCGCAAACCTAGGAAATTCAGATTTGAAAAGGCATGGCTGGATATTCAGGGTTTCCATCATATGGTTATGGAAAATTAGGCACTCCCAATGGCCGGCAGGGATGCGGCGTCTCGATGGTGTGGCAAAATTCGTAGACTGAGAAAGAGGCTGGGGAGATGGAATCGAGCTAGATTCGCGACCATCTGGCGCGATAAAGAGTCCTACCTGGAAGGTATTGATGAACTTGAGAGGATGGAAGAGACTAGAGTCCTCTCGCAGGATGAGCGGAACAGGCTCTTAGAGCTCCGTAATAACATTGCCCATCTGTATAGACTGGAAGAGATCAAATGGCAACAGAGGTCCAGGATCTCGTGGCTCAAAGAGGGAGACGCGAATACGGCCTACTTTCACCGAGTTGCAAGTGCAAGAAGACGATCCAATTTGATCCTTTCAATTCAGACAGCTACTGGAACATCACAGGATGAAAAGGTGATTTCCACTACCTTCCAGTCATTCTATAAGGGTCTTTTCGGGAAAAAGAATGATTTCAGGAGTCCAATGAGGGCAGACTTCTGGCAGGAGTACCAGAGTGCTCCAGGTCATAACTTGTCCTCCTTGGAGGAACCTTTCACGGAGTCAGAAGTTAAATCGGCCATTGACCAGATGGGAGCTGACAAATCACCGGGTCCAGACGGATTTCCTATGATGTTCTTCCAGGTGTTCTGGGAAGAAATTAAAGGAGAATTTATGGATGTGATGGTGGAATTTTATCACAATAACCTCAGGCTGGGTATGTTCAACTTTGCAGAAGTTGTGTTGATCTCCAAACGGGAAGACTCTAAGTGCGTGGGGGATTTTAGACCAATTAGCCTGATAAACTGCTCGGCTAAAATCATCACTAAGGTCCTAGCCATCCATTTGGGAGGCATCATGGACAGTCTTATCAGCAGAACACAGACTGGATTCATTAAGGGCAGATGTATCCTAGACTACGTGGCCACAGCTGAACAAGTTATTCACCACTGCCACAAGAGTAACTCCAAGAACTTCCTCCTCAAACTGGATTTTGAGAAAGCTTACGACTCTGTGGACTGGGAATGTTTGCTAGAGGCTCTCAGGGGGAGAGGTTTTGGGGACAAATGGATAAGATGGATTAAACAATGCCTACACTCTAGCAAAACGGCAATTTCTGTGAATGGGAGACCTGGTCCCTCGTTCCCGTGCAAGAAGGGACTCCGTCAGGGGGACCCTCTGTCCCCACTTCTATTCACTATCGTAGCGGATGTGCTCAGAGGAATGCTTCATAATTGTCAAAGAAAAGGATGGATCTCGCCTATGGCCAGCAGCAATGCTAATCAGGGATGCACTATCCTTCAATATGCTGACGACACCCTTATCTTTGGCAATGGGACTAGAGCGGAATCAATTTGCATTAAAGGGGTTCTTTACTGCTTCGAAGCCTGGTCAGGCCTAAGGATTAATTTCCACAAGAGCGCGCTTGTTCCTATTTCACTCTCAGAAGCTGAAATTCGGGAACATGCCACCATCCTCAACTGCGCGTTAGAAGAATTCCCGATCAAATACCTAGGGCTTCCACTCCGTCCAGGGAGGCTCACTAAAGCCGACTGGTTGCCTTTTATCGACAGGGTGGAGGACAGACTGTCCGGATGGAAAGGCAAATCACTCTCTCTCGGGGGCAGAGTGGTACTCATCAATTCTGTGCTATCCAACCTGCCCATTTACTACATGTCCTTTTTTGAACTGCCTAAGTGGGTGATCCAAAGGATCGATCGTATCCGGAAAAGATTCCTCTGGAAAGGCGCAGATTCAAACAAGGGAGGGTACCACCTTATTAAATGGAATATTGCATGCATGAAAAAGAGGCACGGGGGGCTAGGCATCATTGATCTCAAAGATATGAATCTGGCACTCCTGGGAAAGTGGTGGTGGAAAGTGTTCCATCACGGCGGAGAGGGTTGGCAGGACTTTATCCAGCCTTACCTACGAGGGAAAGGGACTAGAAGTCTAGGCTTTCCTGTAGGATCCAAAGTTTCTCGCTTCTGGAAAGGAGTTGCTACAGCTAGTGGGCCTTTCAACTCAGCAATCTCGTCTTTGATCGGCAATGGTCGAACCACTAGATTTTGGTGGGACAAATGGTGCGGGTCTCATTCACTTAAGGAGGGTTTCCCAGAGCTGTTTGCTAAAACGAATCGACCGAATATTTCGGTGGCGGAAACATGGAAAAGGGGGACTTGGAGGCTGTCGTTCCAAGGAACTCTTTCTCCAAGTTTGCTATAGCAAATGCAGGAATTGCAAGCGCACATTGTCCAGTCTGGGGTGATATGTGCCCAAGGCCCAGATCACATGTGCTGGGGACCCGAGAAAAAGGGAGGGTTCTCAGTTAGATCACTGTACAACCGGATTCACTTCCGAGGATGCAGACCCAGCTGGGCAGCGGTTCTCTGGAAGACAAAAACGCCTCTGAAAATTAGAGTCTTCCTCTGGCTTGTGCTTAACAATGCCATTCTAACGAGAGAGAACCTCGCCAAGAGGCAGCCTCACATTGCGACCAATTGCGGATTCTGCAACGTCCACGTGGAAAGTCTGAATCATCTGTTTCTTCACTGTACTAGAAGCAAAGCCATCCTGATAGAGGTGCTGAGAGCACTAGGAACAAGTGACTACCCAAGAGACTATGAGGAACTATGGGTTGGTCCCAGATTTGCAGCAGTCCGTCACGATATGAAAAAAGCATGGTTTATTGCCATTACGGCAACCTCTTGGGTGTTATGGCTAGATAGGAACAATTTTTATTTCCCTGCTTCTTGTAATTCTGTTTCTAGTAATCTTACTCATATCATGCATCTAATTTCCTTTTGGGCTACAGCAGCGGCTTCAGGAGCAAGGGGAAGGATCGCAAGGGTATTCCAGGTGGATGAGTTCGATGACGAGGAGATAGAGTTCGGGCCAACTCTAGACTGAGGAGTGGACCAGCGCCCCACGTTTACTTTTCTGTATCAGGCCTTGTATTTTGTATTTGGTTTTTGGTTGCCTTTAGGCTGGATGAAGTAACCCACCCCCCAGGGTTTTGTTGGGGGTTATGTTTTATTTCCTGCACTGCACATTTATTCTCCCGGGTCTTCGGGGTTGTTTATTAATTACTTATTAATGAAACAGGGTGGCTTTATCCCACCTTTTTCTCAAAAAAAAAAAATTTTATTCCAGTAGATGAAAATAATTTTCTTAAAAAATTAAACATAATTTTCTCCATAATTAACACATTTCTACCATACAATTTGGCTAATGTGACATACTATTAATACATTTTTTTTGACATTATAATTTCATCAATCTCTATACTAATTCTCTACTCTTATACATTTTCCAAACATAAAAATTACATCTTAATTTATTCGTTACGACGCTATACAAAGTTTCCAATTTAGCACATAAAAGTGACATAGTCGATATACTAATTTTTTTGCACATAATTTTTCATGCTACTAACAAAGGTTTCTTCACACAACTTATAACCATATTCATATTGCACACAATCTTGAATTTTACTAATAGCAACACACATAATTTGCATATCAATAATTCAATCAATTAGAGATCATCTTTTCAATTAAATGTGCACTCTTATTAATCATTTTCATGCAACATTTTGCTAATTAAATCTAGCATGCATTCCTATGTTAGAAATAGGAAAAATTTACCCACCTTGTATGGAGAGAAAAATTAGAACTAGCAAATCCCTAGACGAATGTCCTTGCGGCGAATGGCTCCTCCTTGAACACGTGCACACAAGCCTCCCAAGCACACCCAAGCCGAGCTCCCTCTTGATGAATGCCGGCCTCCCCTCTTCTAGTTGCAAGCAAAGATCCCACACACTCTCAATCTTTTAACTCACAAAATCACCACTAGATAATATAATTGAACTACAGGTTTGGAAGAGAATAATTTTACACAAGAATAACTAGCCATGGGGGGGGTATTTATACTAAAAATCAAGGAGAATGGAGGGCTAGGATCAATTGGTTGGTTGTAAGATGGAGGGTCAAGATGAAAGTAGGAGTTGCAATAACTACCCACAACCAAGTAACCACCACACCATGATCACCATTACAATTTTCATTTCCCTCCAAAAAGATTACAACCGGCCTAGTTGAAAAAGTGCATATTGCACGTGTACGTGTAGTGCACGTGCATGCAACTAGGCCCAAAAATTGTACATTAAATTTTTGTATAAAAATAAAATAGTCTTTAAATTGTATTCTATATGACAAGTTGTATAAAAATAGATTAATCCATGGGCTTTAGTTTATGGGCCAAAATACTTATTATAAAAATAATAAATTTAATTAACTTTGGGCTTTTAAAAGAAAAGGTTTTTTGTCTAATTGAAAGAAGGCTTTATAGAAAAAATAATTAAAGGCACATATTAAATATCTTTACTCATCTTGATGAAAATATTTGCAAAAATATTGCACGTGCACACTACGTGCAAAATAAATAAATTTCCCATTAAATAAAAAATCAGGGCATTACAACACTCCCTCCTTAGAATAGTTCCGTCCCCGGAACTACAGTCAAGAGTGAGAAACAAAAACACAACACTCACAACAAGAACAAAAGATACAAAGATACAAATCAAGCAAAAAGCTCAGGATAGTCCTTCAACATCCTCTCCTCAGACTTCCAAGTAGCCTCTTCAACCAAATGGTTTCTCCAGACTACCTTGACCATCGGTATCGTCTTATTCCTCAAGACTTTCTCTCGACGATCAACAATCTCGACAGGAGACTCGATGTAATTCAGATCCAATTACAAACCATCCGGCACTTCAGGCAAATGATGACTCGGATCTGGAATATAACCTCTCAGCATAAACACATGAAAGTCATTGTGCACCTGAGATAACTCTTCCGGTAACTCAAGCCGGTAAGCAGTTTTCCCGATCCTTTTCAATATCTTGTACGGGCCTATAAACCTCGGGACTAACTTCCTGCCTTTGCCAAATCGAACCACACCTTTACTGGGTGATACTTTCAGAAAGACGAAGTCACCAACCTCAAATTCAAGGTCCCTTCTCCGGTTGTCTGCATAGCTTTTCTGCCTGCTCTGAGATTCTACCAACCTTTTCCTGATCAGATCAATCTTCTCAGAAGTTTGCTGCACAAGCTCAGGACCAAACAACTGACGCTCCCCAACTTCAAACCAACAAACCGGCGTTCTGCATTTCCTGCCATACAAAGCTTCGTACGGCGCAACCCCGATACTAGTCTGAAAATTGTTGTTGTAGGCAAACTCTACCAAAGGTAAATGCCTTTCCCAACTGCCTCCAAAGTCTAGTATACAACACCGAAGCATATCCTCAAGAATACGGTTGACTCTCTCGGTCTGCCCATCAGTTTGGGGATGAAAAGCAGTGCTGAAATCGGTCTTGGTACCCAAAGCTGTCTGAAGACTCCTCCAGAAATGCGAAGTAAACTGCGCATCTCGATCAGACACAATAGTTGACGGAACACCATGAAGTCGGACAATCTCGCCAACATACAACTCAGCCAACTTGTCCATCGAAGCAGTGAGTTTTATCGCCAAAAACTGAGCGGACTTGGTTAGTCGATCGACTATAACCCAAATCGCATCATTGCCTTTAGAACTCTTAGGCAATCCCGTAATGAAATCCATACTAATGTTATCCCACTTCCATTCCGAAATAGGTAACGGTTGTAATAGACCTCCGGGTCTCTGATTTTCGGCTTTGACTTGCTGACAAACCTCACACTTCGCCACAAATTCAGTCACATCCCGCTTCAAACCTGACCACCAGAAATGTTGTTTGATGTCTTTGTACATCTTAGTACTCCCAGGATGTACCGACAAAAGAGTAGCATGCGCCTCCTTAAGAATACTCTCTTTCTGGTCCGCCTGATTTGGAACGCACAGTATATCTCCGAACCATAGCACTCCATCCCTGATTTGAAATTCGGGCAACTTGCCAGCACCTACCTGCTCCTTCATCTCCAAGATATCAGCATCAACCTCCTGACTTGCAATGATCCTTCCATTCAGTGTAGGCTGAAGCCTCAACTGAGCCAAAGATGCTCCCAATCCGTGCAAGACAACCTCAATACCTGCTCGATCCAATTCCTCAATCAGATGCTTCTGAGTCGTAATCAAACTGGCTAAACTGCTCTTGCAACTAAGTGCATCAGCAACAACATTAGCCTTCCCAGGATGATACTTGATCTCAGGTCGCATGTCCTCAAGAACTTCCAACCATCTCCGCAGCCTCAGATTCAGATCCCTCTGCTGATAAATGTACTTCAAGCTCTTGTGGTCCGTGTACATGTTTAATTTTTCACCGTACCCGTAGTGCCTCCATTGCTTCAGGGCAAAGATAATCGCGGCCAACTCCAGATCATGAGTCGGGTAATTCTTCTCATGTGATCGTAGTTGCCTAGACCCATAAGCAATTACTCTTCCTTCTTGCATTAAGACACAACCATGCCCACGATGTGAAGCATCGCTATAAACGTCGTACTCAATACCTGCTCTAGGCAAAGCCAAAATAGGTGCAGTAGTCAGTTTCTCTTTTAACTCCTGAAAGCTCACCTCACATTGCTCAGTCCACTTGAAGTTCACATTCTTCTTGGTCAGTCCAGTAAGCGGCACGGCTATCTGAGCATAACCTTGAATGAATCTCCTGCAGTATCCAGTCATTCCTAGGAAACTTCTGACTTCCTTCACTGTAGTAGGCCTAGCTCAATCTCTCACTGTCTCTATCTTCTGAGGGTCAGTTGTCACTCCCTCCTTAGAAAGGATGTGACCTAGGAATGCCACTTCAGATTTCCAGAAATTACACTTGGATAACTTGGCATACAACTTCTGTTCTTCCAGTTTCTTCAAAACTACTGCCAGATGCTCGGTGTGCTCCTCCTCTGACTTGGAGTACACGAGAATATCGTCGATAAACACCACGACGAAAGAAACAATGAATGGCCTCAGAACTCTATTCATCAAATCCATGAAGATTGCGGGTGCATTCGTCACTCCAAATGGCATAACTAAGAATTCGTAATGCCCATGTCGAGTTCTAAATGCAGTTTTGTGCACATCTTCAGCCTTCACTCGAACTTGGTGATATCCTGATCGAAAATCTATTTTGGAGAAAACAGCTGCTCCTTGTAGACGATCGAACAAGTCGTTAATTCGAGGAATAGGATACTTATTCTGAACAGTGACCTTATTCAGCTCCCGGTAGTCGATACACATTCTCATCGATCCATCCTTCTTCTTTACCAAAAGCACTGGTGCTCCCCAAGGTGACGCACTAGGTTGAATAAAGCCTTTCTCCAACAGTTTCTCAATCTGCCGTTTCACCTCATCCTTTTCCAGTGGAGCCATCCTATACGGTGCCTTAGAAATGGGTGCACTTCCCGGTTGAACAGTGATGCTGAACTCTACATCACGATGTGGGGGTAACCCAGGAAAATTATCCAAGAACACAGTCGGATAGTCCCGAACTACAGGAATCCTTTGCACTTCTATAGAAGTCTCTTCCTTGCGGATAGTTGCCACCAGCCTAGAGCACTTCTTCTTCCCTTGAAAAGTGACTTCAGGTCCACCTGGAGCCTTCACTGTTACCGTCTTGGTCTTACACTCGATGCTTGCACTGTACACCGACATCCAATCAATGCCAATGATAACATCGACTCCCAAGATAGTCAGCTTGATCAGATCAATCCCAAAGATTCGACCTCCAATCACAATCTCGCAATCCGCGTAGTACCGATCAGTGATTAAAGTTTCTCCTGATGGAGTAGCTACTGCTAAGATCTTGCCTGGAAAAATCTTCGGTTCAACTCCCAACACTTTAGCAAATTTAGGAGACACAAAAGTATGAGAGGATCCAGTATCGAACAACACAACAGCTTTCATTCCATATTCTGATGTAAAAGGTCCATCAAATTCGAAGTATGAAACATGATCTTTCAAGTCAATATTTCCATTTTATTGAATTTCAAACTTTATACATTCGAATTGAAAAACATTTCTTGACATCAGAATGAAAGATAGTAGAGGCTACAACAGTCTAACTCCTTTGGTTCCTTTTCGCTTCTCGAAGTTCTCCCCGTAGTTCATCAACTTCATCCTTTAGTACATCAGTCAGATTCTTCCTCTTCTCGAGTTCCCATATACAATGACTGAGAACAGAATAGTCATCCTTTTGCTTTGCCAGCTGAGCCTCCAATAATCCGACTTCCTCTCGCAGTGTTTCTACCTGCCTCTGAAGAGAAGTCACAAGACTATTTGGAACTGGTTCTTCTTTTTCGTCAGAAGAAGAGTCATCAGATGAATCCGGAGGTGGGGTGATCTCTCGGGATTCAGGTCATTCTTCTCCGTCAGAATCTGCTTGCCCTGGGTAGTACTCCTCAAAATCTGGCTGTCCAGGATGGTACTCTTCCTCAATGATATGCCAGTCGTCGACTCCAGCAGGGTCGAAGTGATCAGCCATCTTAGAGATAGAGGGAAAAAAGCATAAGTCATAGAGCAACACAAATGTAAGTCACTTACATTTAAATCTCTAGACTCAAACACACACTCTAATGTCTACTTCTAGGGTGTCGTTCCTTATAAATTTGTACAAGTGTGGAAAGCGTGGCTCTGAATTCACTCTGTAACGCCCCGAATCCCAAATACACTGAATTCGAGATATTCTACAGGATCTTTCCGCTTTCTTTAGTACAATTTTACAAGGAAATTTGAATTTTTCACTTTACATCAGAATTTACATGATTACATTACACTTTACATTGCACTGCGGAAGTAAACTTTACAACAACGAAACAAATGTACAACAACATTGAATAATCTTTAAGCATTTTGTTCCTCTTTAATCTGCATCAAGCCATTTACCTGCATATAAGACTGTGGGTACGTCAGTTTATTCAACCGACGATCATTATACACGGCCATCCTCTCTATGCCGGAAATAGTATAACTTATTTTTCATATTTAGCAAACACAAACTTGTCACATATCAAACTAAAGGGACTACCCTATTGATGTCGTTTGTGATTGTGCACTTAGTCCTTAATGCAATTATTTATATTAGATGACACTAATGCGCACTTATTCGGATTCTATGCATCCCATACTACATAGGTCCGAGGGTAAGCCTCTTAATCGTTCTTCATCTTGTAGGGTTCAATTCCTCGCCATGACTTAATCTACTACTGTAACTACGGTAAGTATCCTAGATATTTTCAGACCTACGAACTCATGTCTAGGCGCCCTGGAGGGAATCTCATCGCTGACATGACTCATCATGCAGACATCCTGTGGTAATTCAGCTCCTACCATAGACATGACACCACCCGTAGTCTTCAAACATCCAACGAGCGTCGTCACCGGAACGGTACTCTGGAGTAGTATCCTCGCCCAAACTCATCATGGGACATCCTGGGATACGCTCTCGCCGCTATCCAATGGCCCTCATACTCAATGTTTTTCTCTTACTTTCATCACGTCTTCACTATGTACTAATCCTTAGGTTTTATTAAAATCATGAACAAAATCAAAGCTCTAGAGTTAGCCTCTCCACTAAACCGGACTTATTAATTATTCACACATGACCAACCTTGGTCTATCTTTTCAATTTCCATTTCATTTATTTCCAAATGCCGGGGGAGACTTAGCTACTCTTTTTGTTTCAATTTTCAATTCACATTTTCCAAAATGAGCATTTCCAACTCATAAATTCATTTGTTGATTTGTCATACTCAAAAGTATTTCTCTTTTCCGATCATGATTTCTAATTCGTTCAAATAATCCATAGCTATAAAACTCAATTATTCATCATGTAACTCATGAAATGTTATTTTCACATAAAAACCCACATCACTAATTATTCAATCAAAAGTAAACCCTTACACTTCATAATTCTCACACTATTCTCAACTGAGAATAATTTGCATCACATCACAACAATATAATTTCTTTTTTGCCACATTAATCTTCTAATCCTTCATTTCAAATCAATTTTGCAAGATATAATTTCACAACCATAAAAAATATAGATCCATAGTTCTATTTACGCATTTTCTTCTCAAATCATGTCTTATTTCATGCAAATAATCCCCAATTTATTTTTATGAAGTCCTACATATTTTTAGAAGAATTACCATATTTTTCTCATAATTTTTTGACAATTAAAAATCCCAAAAAAAATTGTTTTTCAATCTTGCTGAGGGCAAGATTCGAACCCAGCACCCCAAAGAACACAGCCAAAGGCACCGACCACTAGGCCAAAGGCGCCAGGCGTCATAAAGAGAAGACAGAGAGTATTTAATGCTCTCGGTCGCTGATTCTTATATTTTTAAAAATTGCGAAACAAAATGTGTGCCACAGGGATTCGAACCGGTCACCACAGGGAAACCAACCGCACACTATGACCACTTGAGCTACGTTCTCAGGTTGTCACTAATATAATTCCAATTTCATTTAATCCATACTCTCTGTTATTTAGAACATTCAGCGTTCAACAAAATTGCATATCACATTGTTCTTACTAATATACTGTAAAAATCCAAATTAATCGTTTTCCATCATGAATTTTATTCCAGTAGATGAAAATAATTTTCTTAAATAATTAAACATAATTTTCTCCATAATTAACACATTTCTACCATACAATTTGGTTAATGTGACATACTATTAATACATTTTTTTTGACATTATAATTTCATCAATCTCTATACTAATTCTCTACTCTTATACATTTTCCAAACATAAAAATTACATCTTAATTTGTTCGTTACGACGCTATACAAAGTTTCCAATTTAGCACATAAAAGTGACATAGTCGATATACTAATTTTTTTGCACATAATTTTTCATGCTACTAACAAAGGTTTCTTCACACAACTTATAACCATATTCATATTGCACACAATCTTGAATTTTACTAATAGCAACACACATAATTTGCATATCGATAATTCAATCAATTAGAGATCATCTTTTCAATTAAATGTGCACTCTTATTAATCATTTTCATGCAACATTTTGCTAATTAAATCTAGCATGCATTCCTATGTTAGAAATAGGGAAAATTTACCCACCTTGTATGGAGAGAAAAATTACAACTAGCAAATCCCTAGGACGAATGTCCTTGCGGCGAATGGCTCCTCCTTGAACACGTGCACACAAGCCTCCCAAGCACACCCAAGCCGAGCTCCCTCTTGATGAATGCCGGCCTCCCCTCTTCTAGTTGCAAGCAAAGATCCCACACACTCTCAATCTTTTAACTCACAAAATCACCACTAGATAATATAATTGAACTATAGGTTTGGAAGAGAATAATTTTACACAAGAATAACTAGCCATGGGGGGGGTATTTATACTAAAAATCAAGGAGAATGGAGGGCTAGGATCAATTGGTTGGTTGTAAGATGGAGGGTCAAGATGAAAGTAGGAGTTGCAATAACTACCCACAACCATGTAACCACCACACCATGATCACCATTACAATTTTAATTTCCCTCCAAAAAGATTACAACCGGCCTAGTTGAAAAAGTGCATATTGCACGTGTACGTGTAGTGCACGTGCATGCAACTAGGCCCAAAAATTGTACATTAAATTTTTGTATAAAAATAAAATAGTCTTTAAATTGTATTCTACAAGATAAGTTGTATAAAAATAGATTAATCCATGAGCTTTAGTTTATGGGCCAAAATACTTATTATGAAAACAATAAATTTAATTAACATTGGGCTTTTAAAAGAAAAGGCATTTTGTCTAATTGAAAGAAGGCTTTATAGAAAAAATAATTAAAGGCACATATTAAATATCTTTACTCATCTTGATGAAAATATTTACAAAAATATTGCACGTGCACACTATGTGTAAAATAAATAATTTTTCCATTAAATGAAAATCAGGGCATTACATAAACACCATGACATGGAATAGACATGGCAACAAAATTGAACAACTAGGATGAATCATGAACAGAATCAAGTAATGTGGTAAGATAACCGGTGTATGTGACATGTAACGTGTAACAGGTATCATACAAGCAGGTAAACAGGTATACAGATAGCATGTATAGGTAAGCATGTAACAGGTATCATGTTATGTCAAGTCTGGTATTATTACTATCTAGGTAGCACTTCATGCGTCCGAGGTTTTTACCACATGGTTGCTACATTCAAACGAGTTCGCGTTTAGATTTCATAGTGGAGTCTACAGGGCCGTGTACTCAGGGATCAGGAAAACAGGAACAGGAAAAGGTATCATGTAACAGGAAATCATGAATCAGGTAGGACTACGTCCCCTCCAAGTACTCCCTCCCGTAGGAAGTATGTAGTTGGGTAACAGGTCGGAAGCACGGGCCCTCTTCTGAGTACATCCTCTAAACGCGAACTTGTTTGAACGTAAGATGCTGCCTGAACATGTAACCAGGAAAGAATGAAACTATACACATAGATATACACATAGATACTTTGATTATAATATATCATGTGAATTTGCGTTGGAACCGACAGGAAGTCTAGTTTCTGGAACCCCTGACAGAACTTGATTTACTTTCGTGTAGCAACGGAAAAGTTAGTTTTTGTACAGAAATGTCTTATTGTCCATAATGTGTGTTTTTGAGTTATTAAGTATATCCATGTTTGATTTTGCATCTAATGAATACAACTAATTATACCATGCATTGCATAGCCTGGACACCCTCTTGACATCGCCTCGATACTTCTGTACCATTGCTTATCCACATTTCAGTATAACAAAATAATAACAAGCTGGGATAATAAGGGTCGACTTGGTTATGAACAATTAGAGACTGTACTCAAAGAAGGGTCCTTTATTGTTTGGTTGATTATTGCTTTGGATTGTGAGTTGTTGATTGTCGATTGTTGATTATTGATTATTTTGCCGAGTACACGATCTGTAAAGTTCACAACTATAGTCTAAACCATCACTGTTTATATGCACCGAACCTGTGGTATAGGACACACAATTACGTGCATTAAATAGGATAATAAAAGACTAATGGACTTAGGTTGACACTGGCATTCTTGATCATGATTGTTGTTATTGACCTTGAATCATTGATCGCAGTCATTGATTATTGCATCGTTAATTCTAGACCTTTAAAAAATGACTAGGAGTACAATAGCTAGAAAATGTATAATCTTGAGAATATTTGGCATGGAATGATTAGAAATTTAGATCTTTGTGCCATGATAGAATTTGAGGTTGAAAATTTTACAGTAGAATCTCACTTATGTCCCAAATAATTCCACCAAAATTTGTAATTTTTTAGTATGGTTTGTTGTTTTAATTGAACACGACATTAGCTGAAAGGGAACCAATTTTTCTATTCTATTGAAACTAGCATGCTTGATTTCTAAAAATCATATCTCCATGTTTTCCATGAATACATAGCTGAAAGTTTTACTATAACTTCTCATACATTGCCCCGATGATTCCACCAAATTTCATTGTTTTTGAAGGGAGTTTGATAATTTTAGAAAATGCAAAATCTACACTGAGCAAGAAGAGGACTGAGTTGTTTCGGTTGCGTTTGGTTTGTTGTTTTGAAAACAGTTTTCTAAAAACAGTTTCTGAAAAGAGTTTTCTGAAAACAGTTTTCTGAAAATGAGAGTGTAAAAGCTGTTTGGTAATAATTTTTTATGAAAACAGTTTTTTGAAAATAAGAGTATAATGTATGTATATGTTTGGTTGTATGTATATACTGTATACAGTATATATACTCTGACATATACATACATACTGATATATAATAATATAAAATGTTTTATTATAATAAACATATTTAATAATATACATATATATAATAATATATAATAATTATAATAATATATAATAGTAATATATAATAATAATAATAATATATTAGAATAATGGAGATATATATTATAATAATAGATTATTATAATAGTATATATAAAATAGTATATATATGAAATAATAGTATATATAAAATAATAAAATAAAATAATATATATATAATATTAATATAATATAATAATAGTATATATAATAATAATATAATATAATAATAGTATATATAAAATAGTATATATAAAATAATAATATATATAATAATATTATAATATAATAATAGTATTGATGCGGTTTGTTTCTGGGAGACGTGTGGATGCACCAGGTGTGAGTTCGGACTCGATTTTTATTGAAGGAGAATGCTGCTCGTCTGTCGACCCTCGGCTGACCGGGCGGTACCTGCGACGGGCTCGGAGGGAGGTGGATGTCTGGGCTCGGATCAGAGGGTTCGGATCCGAGGTCTTGTGTACCTGCAGACGGTCCTGAAACACAGGGGTTTATCCCGGTGGCGGACCCTCCGACGATCTAGTCAGTCTCTGTGAAAGAGTAGCAATAACTAGGGGAATTTAAGTGGCAAAAGATTGGTCACCTCAAAAGGTGGGTGAGGGTCTAATATTTATAGAGAATTCCAACCGGGTTTGGATCCGCTTGGGGGCCGGGTCTGAATCCGAAAGCCCATGGGCCTGACGTGGCAGAAGGCCCAGGGGGTTTAGGGCAGACGTGGCAGTACCAGGAGTGCTATAGGGCTGAAGTGGCAAAACCCTTGGTGGTATTTGGAGCTGACATGGCTGATCATGGGTCTCCTGTGCCTCTGGGAGAATCGGAGGGCCTAGGCTGTGCCAGGTCATCCTCATGCCTCGCCAGGATGGGGGGACGGCCCGTGGGGCTGTCACGGATCGGAGGCCAAGGACCATTGAGGCTCGTCGGATACGAGGAGACCAATTCTGTGGGGGTGAACTTGAGGCTCGGCGCCGACCATTTAGTGGCTCGAAGCCGAACGAGATTGTTGTTTTTATCATTTTTGAGTGAGAGTTGTATTGGGCCCTGGTTGGGTCCCAAGCCCTTTTTACCCCACCACACAAGCCCCCCACTCCTGCGGGGGTGCGGGAGCTAGCCGTGGAGGAGTGTTTATGGTTGTAGAAATGGGATGGCGGATCACTGGGCCTTCATGAGGGGGTAGTCCTGATGTTAGAGCGATCCTCGAGCCGGCGAGGGTCTATGGATCGGCAAGGGTGGTGGCGAGCCGTTGACACTTTTTGAGAAGATTACCCTGGTGCTAGACCTGACCTCGAGCTGGCGAGGGATTACGGGTCAAGGAGGGCGATGGTGAGCAGTTGAGCCTTCCTGAGAAGACTACCCTGGTGCTAGACCTGACCTCGAGCTGGCGAGGGATTACGGGCCAACAAGGGTGATGGCGAGCCGTTGGGCCTTCCTGAGAAGACCACCCTGGTGCCAGACCTGACCTCGAGCTTGGCGAGGGATTACGGGTCAGCAAGGGTGATGGCGAGCCGAGGAGCCTTCCTGAGAAGACTACCCTGGTGCTAGACCTGACCTCGAGCTGGCAAGGGATTACGGATCAACAAGGGTGATGGCGAGCCGTTGGCCTTCCTGAGAAGACCACCCTGGTGCCAGACCTGACCTCGAGCTTGGCGAGGGATTACGGGTCGGCAAGGGCGATGGCGAGCCGTGGAGCCTTCCGGAGAAGACTACCCTGGTGCTAGACCTGACCTCGAGCTGGCGAGGGATTACGGGTCAACAAGGGTGATGGCGATTCGTTGGCCTTCCTGAGAAGACCACCCTGGTGCCAGACTTGACCTCGAGCTTGGCGAGGGATTACGGGTCGGCAAGGGCGATGGCGAGCCGTGGAGCCTTCCTGAGAAGACTATCCTGGTGCTAGACCTGACCTCGAGTTGGCGAGGGATTACGGGTCAACAAGGGTGATGGCGAGCCGTTGAGCCTTCCTGAGAAGACCACAATGGTGCCAGACCTGACCTCGAGCGGGCGAGGGATTATAGGTCGGCAAGGGCGATGGCGAGCCGTTGAGCCTTCCTGAGAAGACTACCCTGGTGGTAGACTTGGCTTCGAGTCGGCGAGGGATTATGGGTCGGCAAGGGTGAGGGCGAGCCGTTGAGCATTCCTGAGAAGACTACCCTGGTGCTAGGCTTGGCCTCGAGTCGGTGAGGGATTACGGGTCGGCAAGGGTGAGGGCGAGCCGTTGAGCCTTCCTGAGAAGACTACCCTGGTTCTAGACTTGGCCTCGAGTCGGCGAGGGATTACGGGTCGGCAAGGGTGAGGGCGAGCCGTTAAGCCTTCCTGAGAAGACTACCCTGGTGCTAGACTTGGCCTCGAGTCGGCGAGGGATTACGGGTCGGCAAGGGTGAGGGCGAGCCGTTGAGCCTTCCTGAGAAGACTACCTTGGTGCTAGACTTGGCCTCGAGTCGGCGAGGGATTACGGGTCGGCAAGGGTGAGGGCGAGCCGTTGAGCCTTCCTGAGAAGACTACCCTGGTGCTAGACTTGGCCTCGAGTCGGCGAGGGATTACGAGTCGGCAAGGGTGAGGGCGAGCCGTTGAGCCTTCCTAAGAAGACTGCCCTGGTGCTAGACTTGGCCTCGAGTCGGCGAGGGATTACGGATCGGCAAAGGTGAGGGCAAACCGTTGTGCCTTAGAATGTTTGAGCGGGGTAGCCCGCTGTTTTTGCGGGGCATTGAAGGCGCTCTGGGATCTATGTGATGTTCCAATTTCCCAGGGGCCTTAAATGCGCCGCCTAATAAATGCATGGCGCATGGGCTTCCGTCGTTTGGCTTTCCCCATGTCATAAAGGCCGGCCTATGGGGGAGGCTATAAGTACCCCTCCCTCCGCAGCGGGTTTGATCACAGCAAGGGTGGTCCATTGGCCATCAAAGGTGTCTGCTCTGGCGGACGCCTGTCTCTTGCAAAATTTTACCCCTGGTCGTGTCGGAGAGGTGGTTACTCTGCCGTCCGGATCTTCTCTTGGGTCTGATGGCTCTGATACGGTAGCCAGATCCAGGGGAGATCAGGGCGAGAGGGGAAATGACCGAAATCCGGACCGGTGGATAAGGAGCCTCGGATTGGTGGTGGCTCTGCCGTCTGGATACTTTTTCGGGTCAGACGACCCTGACACAGTTGTTTGGCCCGAGAGAGATCCGGACGGGAGGGGCACCAACCGTATTCCGGACTTGGGACTGAAGAGCCTCAGATAGAGGGGTCGTCTCCGATTGGAGGTTGGCCAATCTGTCTTCCGATAGGGCTCCAGGTGATGGTGGTTTCTGTCCCACCCTCGAACAGTTCGGGGTTTCGGCTGCCGAGGCTGTAAGCCCCGAGCTGCTCGTGGGTGAGAGGGGAACCGACCGAGCGCTGGAGCCCGGGGCGTCTGTCGAAGGACGGCGCCTTAAATCTTAAGTAAAATGTTTTCTCTGCCGAATACTCCATCTGAACTGACCCCTGTGTCTGGCTGCCAGCCTGGCACCTGATGACGTCAGCAGCGCACGTTTTGAGGACGTGGCGTGATTTTCCAGGCGGCAGTTGCACGTCAATCGGTGAATAGTAATTGCGGAAATCGAGGAGTCGTTTTTATCCTCTATAAGTATTCCCCCCTCTCCCCCTCTCGCCCACTTCTTTCTCGCTGCTTTCTTTCTCAAAAAATCTTCCAACCCTTCAGCGCTCGTCCCTGCAGTTTGCTGTACTAGGCTCGTCCTTCCGAAGCGACCCCAGGTTAGTTGGTAAGTCTGTTTAGTTTAGGCACAGATGGATAGGGCTCAGTCTGGCTCGTCAGCATCGACATCTAGGGGGGAAGTGAAACCTGCCTCCAAATCGACGTCGTGGGAGGATCCCGTGCTTGAGGATGAGTCAGTACACGCTGCGGAGCCTTCCGATTCAGTTTCGTGGGAGGAACCAGTAGGTGAGGGGGAGGTGGTACACAAGGTGAGGCCGTTACGCTCCCGACATCCCTTCGTGGTGGAGAGTAGCGAGTCGGAGGAAGCCAGTGATGGTTCGGACGGTTTCCGTGTACTGGAGTTGTCTTCGAGGAGGAGGGAGGCGAGGGCGACACAGTAAGGAGATCCACCGTTCAGGGTGCGGGTTCGAGTTCCATGCCGACTGGTCTGGGGCCATTATCTACCCCCTCGTCGGAGCGAGCCAAGAAGAGGAAGAGGGCTCCGAGGAAGGCAGGGTCGAGGACTGGTGGTTCGAGCCAGGCGCCTGTTTACCGCAATTTGATGACAGGTTCGCCCATACCGCCGAAGCCTTTCCGTCAGTATCCCGACGACCTCTCTGACAAGGAGCTCTTCGGTGTGCAGCCCTCTTCGCCCATACAGTCGGAAGAGGGTGATGATGGACGCGATCCCGACCGTCTTGGAGGGCGGGGACTTGGAGGGTTTGCAGCTGGCGTACCACATAGGGCCCGACTACGAATTGTTGTTGCCGAGCTCTACGCTGCGCCCCACCGATCCCCTTTCTGCTTGGTATTGCGTCTTCCCAGTGGACGCCTTCATCTCCGGGCTGAGGCTGCCAGTCCACCCGTTTGTTCGGGATGTGCTGAACTGGGCCTCCTTGGCGCCGATGCAGTACGGACCGAACTCTTGGAAGCAGATTATCTGCTTTGTGCTGATGTGCGAGGAACAAAAGGTACCCCTACGGCTGAATGTGTCCCGAGCGATGTTGATGATCAGCTTGGCGGCTGAGGGTGTTTACTACATCTCTCCCCGGAGTAAGGGGAAGGTCGTTCACAGCCACCCGGACTCCATCAAGGATTGGAAGAAAAAATATCTGGTGATCCGGAGTGAAGAGCCCTGGGACATTCCCACTCGATGGAACCACTCCAAGCCGAGCTATCAACCGCCGAGGCCGAGGGATTTGACGGCCGAGGAGTGGGGGTTTGTCGAGCGCCTCCGTCTGTCACCTAGTATTGATTGGACGAAGGTGACGGAGGCCAACCTGGCGACCATTGGACTGAGCCCAGCCGTTCTGTGTATGTAGTTGTTTCTTTTTTCTTGATCTTTTCGTACTTTCTTGCTCATTGCTCTTAACGGATTTTTCTGCAGATATGGATGAAGCATCAATCAAGGCAAAGAGGCTCGCCCTGAAGAAGGAGAAGGCCGAGAAGAAGGGGGAGGCGGCGAAGAGGCCGAGGGGGTCGTCCTTAGTCATCTCGGAGGCCCAGCTCGAGCTGGGGACCAAGAGGATTCGCTCGGAGACGAGCAAGGGGGCGGCTACTTCGAAGGGCCAGGGCCAAGCGAGGGCATCCGATCTTGACAAGGGGAAAGGTCCCTTGGTCGAGGTCGAGGAAGAGGACCCGGTGGTGGAGTTGCTGCGGCAATGGTGGGCACCGGACTGGTCGGTTCGGATGGGGGACTGTCTGACCGAGGAGGCCCAGGCCGTTGAGGTGGTGGAGAAGTTGGCAACCCCTCGCGACCGTAAGGCGATGGAGAGCGAGCCCGTGGAGGTGGCGTTCACGCGCCTGGCGCAGGCCACCGTGTTGGTAAGTCCGTCGACCCTATCCCCTTGTTAATTTTTCTACGAAAGTCTTTTCCTTATCTGCGCTTATCGGTCGCAGGCTTGCGTGCAGGGGGCTAACATGAAGAACCTCTACGAGGCGTCCCTGGCACAAGAGCGAGCTCGGGCGGATAAGAGCGAGCGGGAGATGAAGGAGATGCGGATCGAGCTCGAGGGTTCGCACAAGAGGGAGCAGCAGATGAAGCTCGAGCTCGAGGCCAAGGATGCGGAGTGGGGGAAGAAGGTGGCCTCCTTGAAGAAGAAGTTCGCCAAGGAGAGGGAGGAGTTGACGAATGCGGGTCAGATGATGGTGATCGAGGCCCAGGACGAATGTTATGCGAAGGCCTTCAGTCATGTGAGGCACTTCTACCCGTCCCTCGATTTGTCCAATTTTGAGTACGACATGGAGATCGAGGGGTCACCGAAGACTCCTGGCGAAGAAGGGCCCGCTCTCGACCCGCCTGCCGACCCCCTGTGAATCCGTCTGTCGACGCTGAGGTGGGAAAATAAGTTGTATAATTTTGTCTTTCTTTTTCCCTCTCTCGACTGTATTTGTCTCCCGCGGACTGGCCACCGCATTTTTTGTAAGAAGCACCTAAATTTATAGAAAAAGATTTTTGACCGGCCAAGTGTTTTGACCTCGGATATTTCCGAACCTTCTTGTGTATGTGTGTTGAGTTGGCTGGTTCTCTTGTAGGTTGCAGCTCCCCTTCCCGAGGTGGACCCCCGTCCGTTCCGACGTGACGTGGCTCCGGAGCAAAGTTGAGGCCCTGGAGGCCGCGTTGGTTTGCTACCGAAGGGGGGCTCGTGACACTGATGCGGCTTTTAACTATTATCGGAATAAGTCTGAAGCCTTAAGTGAGGAGGCGAGCCGGCTGAGGAGGGCGGTGGTGGATCGGGAACTCGGTGGTGCGAGCCTTGGACAGGCCGTGTCGAGTGCCTCGGTGCAGAGGCCCTGTTCAGAGAGGTTACTTCGCGATGTCTTTGTGGAGAAGGAGATGGAGATACACCGTTACAAGATTATGCTGGGTGTCTCGACATCTTCCTCAGTGGGTCGGCAAGCGGAGGGGGTTCCCTCTGCGCTGCTGCTGTTCCAGCGTATGCGACCGGATGACGCCCAGAGCTCCGTGGCTGGGGTGTCGACCGTGGCTGAGCCTAAGGACCATCATAACGAGGAGAGGGCTCCTAGTCGCTCGGTCGGAGTAATCCCGCCCTTCGTCGGACCCGAGGGGCCCTAATATGGCGACTTCCTCTAGTTTGAGATGAGTGGAGTGGTCCTGTAACGGTCTTTGTTTGTTTTCTTAGAACAAAATAAAAGGGTATGAATAAAGAATTCTTTTCCTTCTTTGCTCCGGCTAGTAGTGTAGCGAATGATGGCGGAGGCAAGGTTCGGCTCCGCCGATCCGCGAGGGATCGAAGGCCTTAGGAAGAGTCCCTAGTCTGGATTCGGGTTGAGCCTACCGAGGCATTGGGGACGATACCGGAGTGAGGACTCAGGTGCCGATCCCATTATCCGGCGTTAGGTCGGATCTGCCGAGGCGTTTGGATTTTGACAAAAAGAGATCTATTTCGTATAAGATAGGGAGGGCCGCTAAGACGGCCCTTTACACATGAGTGCTTACACAAAAACATATTTACATTTAGCCAGGCTAGAACCTATGTTCGTCCCTCAAGGAGCTTCATTAGGTGCTCGGCGTCGACTAGGACCTCCTCCAGCTCGATGACAGGTTTGGGAGCAGGGCCGTCCCTCTCAGGTTTGAATTCGACGGCGTCGAGGGGGAACACACCTCCCCCGACGGTGGTCATGTAGCACGATCGCGCTGCTTCTTGGCTGCCTCGGACGATGCCGACTCCTTGCGGGGTGAGAAATTTAAGTTTCAGATTGTAAGCCGAAGGCACCGCTTGGAGGGAGCATAGTCCGGGTCGGCCGAGTATGGCGTTGTAAGCCGCCTTGACGTTGACTACCATGAAGTCCATGGACTCGGTCCTCTTGACAAGAGCCGATCCTGCGGTAACGTCGAGGGTCACAATCCCTTCTATCACGACAGGGACACCGGAGAACCCATGCAAGGTGTATCCGGCCGGCTTGAGTTTGCCTCTAGGTAACTTGAGATTTTCGAAGGCTTCGAGGAAAAGAATATTAACCGAGATGCTGTTGTCGACGAGGATTCGGCGAACTTCACAATTAGCCATGTGGAGACTAATGACGAGGGCATCGCAGTGGGGTAGGCGCATGCCTTCGAGGTCCTCTCCTAAGAAGGAGACCGGCATCGGTTGTAGCTTGGGCGAGGGGTTGTCTTGGACAGCATTCACCTCTCGGGTGAAAGCTTTTCGGGAAGTATTTGATTCTCCTCCCATTGGCCCTCCGTGGACACAGTGCAAGATGAATGGCGTATCTACGGCTCCTTCGGACTTGGGATCCCGACCCTGGATGCGGTTCGGAATAGGGTTCGGAGGCGAGAGCCTCCGGTTCTTAGTATCTCGCCGATCCCGTGGGCCTTCTCGGGTAAATTCTCAGAGGTACCCTCTTGAGATGAGTTCCTCAATTTCGTCTTTCAGGGCCCGGCACTGGTCGGTTTCATGCCCGTGATCTCTGTGGAAGCGGCAGTAGAAGCGCTGATCTCGATTCTTGTTGTTATTAGATCGGGGAGGTAGTCGGACAATGCCTTTGTCTTCGATTTCTAAGAGGATGGCGGATACGTTATGCGTCAAGGGAGTGTACCTCTCGAAGCGGGGGACCAGCGGGACCTTCTTCATGGCCCCCGCGTCCCTCGGAGCTTTCTTTGATGGTTCGACTTCTTCGGCCTTTCGCTTTCCCTTCCCGGTGGCCTCCCTGGCATCTTCGGGGTTGAGGGCCTCGTCTGCCCTAATGTATTTCTCGACCCTGTTGAGGAGGTCGGGAAAGTCGACGGGGGGTTTCTTCGCCAGAGAAGCTTCAGTTGTCCATGACGAACGTTATGCCGAAATGCCACGGAGGCGATGCCAGGATCAAGGGAGGAGACCGACCTTGCCTCTGCGGTAAACCTCCGGACGAACACTCTGAGTGACTCCCCTCTATCTGTCTGAGCCCAAGTAAAGAGGCGCTGGTTCTTTCGGCCTTCCGGGGGTGAGCTTCGAGAACCATTCACGAGCCGGGGGTGAGCTTCAAGAAAATTGCCCTCTAGTTGGTCGAAGGAGTAAATGGAGCCGGGGGTGAGCTTCGAGAACCATTCACGAGCCGGACCCCGAAGGGTGGCAGGGAAGGCTCGGCACAGCAGGGGATCCGAGGCGCTGTGAATCATCATGAGGGTTTTGAAACCCTCCATGTGATCAGCAGGATATCCCTCGCCGTCGTAGGTCTCGAATTGAGGTGGTCGGAAATTTCTGGGTATTTCCGCTTGGAGGATGGGTGCGGAGAAGGGAGGACGGACAGGTCCGTACCCATGAGCCGCTCGGTGGTCGCCATCTCTTATGTGATCGAGGCGATCCTCCATTTCTTGGAGGCGCCTTAGGAGTACGCCATCGTCCTCTGGCTGGATTGTTGATGGGCGGGACACGCTGGCCTCGGCGTCCGACCCGGTTTGGGAATGGAGGGTTTCTTCCCTGGGGGCCCGTCGGAGAGCCCCAAGAATTTCTCTTCGGAAGTCCTGGAACTCCTTGTGAGTGACGGGGGCTCCCTCGACCCTGTTCGGTCGGTCTGAAGGTTGCCCTCCGACACGGTTGAGCGCTGGCCTCTGTCCCTCGGGCGGCGGTCTTGGATGGTTCGGGGCCGGGTTGGAAGTGGCCCTTCCCCTACTACGGTTAATCTGTCGGTTGACGATTATCCCCCGTAGGTCGGGCTGGACTTGACGGGTGACGCTCCTTTGGGACCCCTGATGGGAAGCCCTGTGTTTTGAAATGCGTGGCCCGGCGTTAGCAGTTAGTGGGGGCGAGTCCCGTCGGTTGACGGAGGAAGCAGCCCCCTTGCCCTTGGAGGCCATGAGAGTTCGGTTGTCGAGGTCCCTTGATGGTCGGGCTCGGGTCGGCTTCTGAAGCAGTGTTCCCACAGATGGCACCAACCTGATGCAGTTTGTTTCTGGGAGACGTGTGGATGCACCAGGTGTGAGTTCGGACTCGATTTGTATTGAAGGAGAATGATGCTCGTCTGTCGACCCTCGGCTGACCGGGCGGTACCTGCGACGGGCTCGGAGGGAGGTGGATGTCTGGGCTCGGATCAGAGGGTTCGGATCCGAGGTCTTGTGTACCCTCCGACGATCTAGTCAGTCTCTGTGAGAGAGTAGCAATAACTAGGGGAATTTAAGTGGCAAAAGATTGGTCACCTCAAAAGGTGGGTGAGGGTCTAGTATTTATAGAGAATTCCAACCGGGTTTGGATCCGCTTGGGGGCCGGGTCTGAATCCGAAAGCCCATGGGCCTGACGTGGCAGAAGGCCCAGGGGGTTTAGGGCAGACGTGGCAGTACCAGGAGTGGTATAGGGCTGAAGTGGCAAAACCCTTGGTGGTATTTGGAGCTGACATGGCTGATCATGGGTCTCCTGTGCCTCTGGGAGAATCGGAGGGCCTAGGCTGTGCCAGGTCATCCTCATGCCTCGCCAGGATTGGGGGACGGCCCGTGGGGCTGTCACGGATCGGAGGCCGAGGACCATTGAGGCTCGTCGGATACGAGGAGACCAGTTCTGTGGGGTGAACTTGAGGCTCGGCGCCGACCCTTTAGTGGCTCGAAGCCGAACGAGATTGTTGTTTTTATCATTTTTGAGTGAGAGTTGTATTGGGCCCTGGTTGGGTCCCAAGCCCTTTTTCCCCCACCACAAGAATATATAAAATAATATATATATAATAATAATATATTATAATAATTGTATATTATATAATATTATGAAATAATTTATTATGATAAACATACTTAATTATATACATATATATAATAACATATAATAATTATAATAATATATATAATAATATATAATAGTAATATATAATAATAATAGATTATTATAATAGTATATATAAAATAGTATATATGAAAAATAATATATATTATAATAATAGTGTACATATATATAAATAAAAATAATAATATAATATATATATAATAATAATAATAATACTAATAATGTATATGTAACAATAATATATTGTAAATATATATATAACAATATTTTATAATAATAGTATATTATATAATAATAATATGATAATATATAATAGTAATATATTATATATTAATATATATAATAATATGTAATAATAATATATAATAATAATAATATATATAATAATAATATAATTTAATAATAGTACATATAAAATAGTATAAAATAGTATATGTAAAATAATAATATATATAATAATATTATAATATAATATAGTATATTTAAAATAGTATATATAAAATAATAATATATTATAATAATTTTATATTATATAATAATATGAATTAATTTATTATAATAAACACATTTAATTATATACATATATATAATAACATATAATAATTATAATAATATATATGTAATAATAATCTATTATAATTATGTATTAAACAATTTATTACAATAGTAATAAATTATATAATAATATATAATAGTAATATATAATAATAATAATATTTATGATAATAATAATAGATTATTATAATAGTATATATAACATTGTATATATGAAAAAATAATATATTGTATAATAATAATAGTGTGTATATATATATATATATATATATATATATATATATATATATATATATATATATATATATATATATATATATATATATATATATATATATAATAATAATATAATATATAATAATAATAATAATAATAATAATATATGTAACAATAATATATTTTAAATATATATATATATAACAATATATTATTATTAAAGTATATTATATAATAATATATATTATAATATATAATAGTAATATATTATATATTAATATATATAATAATATGTAATAGTAATATATAATAATAATAATAATATATATAATAATAATATATATAATAATAATATAATATAATAATAGTATATATAAAATAGTATATATAAAATAATAATAATATATATAATAATAATATAATATAATAATAGTATAAATAAAAAAGTATAAATAAAATAATAATATATATAATAATAATATATATAATATTAATAGTATATATAAAATAGCATATATAACATAATAGTATATTATAATAATTGTATATTATATAATAATATAAAATAATTTATTATAATCAACATATTTAATTATATACATATATATAATAACATATAATAATTATAATAATATATTATAATAATATATTAAATAATAATAAATTATATAATAATGTATATAATAATATATAATAGTAATATATAATAATAATAATAATATATATTATAATAATAAGGGAATATTATAATAGTATATATAAAATTGTATATATGAAATAATAATATATATTATAATAATAGAATATATATATATATATAAATATTAAAAAATAATAATAATAATAATAATAATATATGTAACAATAATATATTATAAATATATATATAATAATAATAATATATATAAATAGATTTAGAAAGAGGATGTGAAAAAACAGAAAATATGTGAAGTTGAGTTTTGTGAAAATTGTTTTCAAAAAACAACATAACCAAACGGGTTTTGGAGTTTTGGAAAACAAAAAAAGGGAAAAAACAACAAACCAAACAGACCCGAATTCCTTTTTCTGTCATGATATTTTGGGTTAGTTTAAAAATTCATTCCTTCTAGAATACATATATTCCTAAGCTGAAGTTTTTATGTGTAACTCTTCTATGTATCTATAACGACTCCACCAATTTTAATAATTTTTAAATTTGGTTTGATATTTTAATAAAAATCATGTTCATTACTGGAACATAACTATTTTATTTTCTTGTCTTATTATGCATGTCTGGGTTTTGGAATTCATAACTCTGTCATTAAATGAAGTTTGAGGCTAGTATTTTTACCAAGTTCCATGACTTTTAAGTATCATTCGATATTTATGCAAAACACAACTTGTTGTTGTTGTAATGAAAAGTGTGGTTACTGACTTGTAATTTACGTCAAAATTGAAATAATATATCTTCATGTATACTTGAAATTCTTAGCTAAATATTGGGTACATTACGATTCCATGTGTCTAGGACATCCCTACCAAGGTTTATAATTTTTTTTGATCATTTGTTATTTTAAATGAGTTTTATTGAGCAACCGGTTAATAGTTCTATCAGTTATGGAAGTTTTACATGTTCCTCAGTTTTGGCTATTTTTCTTCTCCAAAATGAAGTATTTTGAGGAAGTTTTCAATTTAGAAGTTAAAGTAGACTTAATGAGATTTCTAAAGAATCTAAGAATTGAAATTTCATTGAGTATGTGATTAATAATGATTTTTCCAAAACAGGACAACTGCAGGTTGAATAGTTAGCTCTTTGTTTGTATGTATATAAGCTACCATCATCTTAGCGCTTTAGAATAGGCCTAGGATAATGTTTATACAACTCATGAATCATGTTTATTCAAGTTAAAGTTGTGCGAGTATACCTCTAATGTGGTTAAGATTAGAATACTCATTTACCTCATTTTTGCCAATTGGTGCAACTTACTTGATACTCTAATTTTCTAACTTGCTTAAGGTTAGAATAGCCTTGTACTTGTTCAATCTGATGTTTGGGATGACTCACCCAAGAGTGTTATTCACTTGCTGATGATTGAGGTAGATTGTGCCCTATGACCTATTAATACCACATGATTACTTGGGTAGATAGGAGCCCATGTCACCTCAAGTGCAACAGATGAAAACAGTCTCTGTTCGCCGACAGGATCACTATTCGAGGAGGGATTGATCGCAGGCTGAAGACATGGTCAAAATCCAAGTTAGACAACGATCGACAAAGGTCGAGTCGCTGGGTAGAGTTCGGGCCAAGTTGGGCCAACTCTTGGCCTGGTTTGGTGGCCAGGTTGGATTCCACTTGGGACAGTTGAGTTTGGATAAAAAGACTAGGTTTATTAACTATGAAGCAATCATCTTGTTTTTCACTAATCCTTCTACTAATAAATCATAGCTAGTTGCTCTAAAGCAAGGCCCATGTGTAAGTTATGAGTTATGACTAGTGAACTAGTGGTAGTGTCTTAAAGACCAGAATAGAATACGTCATTATTTTTAATTGTAAGAATAAGCACTTGTCGGGAGGTCACACTCGTCTGTCAAGGAGCATGTTGTAGCGCCCCGAGTTCCGTACCAAGAAAGCTCGAGACACAAGCCAGAATCTTTACTTCAAATAGTCTCACAAACCCAGAAAATATAGGAAATAAAAAACCTTTATTGCATCCCAGAATGTTATATTGTACAATATAATTTTACATAAATTTTTCATCATGAATTACATCAATAATATGTACTATACAAATTTACTATCTCCACTTGGACGCTCCTACGCAGCTCGAGTCTCCTGCTTTCACGTTCTATTGGCCCTGCAACTAAATAGAATGTGGGCCCGCCAGTTGAATGCAACTGACGTAATGTTGATAAAACCAACGACTTTCCAAATTCGACAATCAATAGTTGATGCAAAAAAAAAAATTTGTAATCAAATCACAAGTGTTAGTGTACGCCATTCCCTAGAGTCTAATGCACAATTCCAAATGCACACAATACACTAACTACAATGCAATTTATTTGGAAACGTATGGATCCCATACTACATACTTTCCAAGGAGTTCGTAACCTCTAAATCACAAGGTTCGATCCCTCGCTACGCATCCTACTCTTGTACTTAAACCAGTACCAGACAGTTAACTAGTGACTGATAAGGTTGCAGTTGTTCGGTCTAATTCCGCCACTGCAGTCAATAGTGGTATCCAAGTTTTCCACTATTCCCCGGTACCCAGACCTCACTCAAAAGTTGCTACGAACATCAAGGTATCCTGCAAGCTCACCAAGTGGTGTTGAGACACGTAGAGTCGCACTCTAGTTCTTTATCCGTACCCAACAACATAGACCTTGACTGATTTTGTTGGGTCCATTCCCTACTTCCGACAGGAGCACCTCCCGTTCTTATCACAGTACTTCAGGAATTAACAGACGAGACTATGCATCCTGTGATCCCAGGCAAGTAGGAAGACACCACACGTGTTCCGTTGACAGGCGAGTACAACCACCCGACTAGTGCATGTCCTAAAAAAATTGACATTTTTTTTGTCTTCGGATAATACCATTCGCTTATCGACCCTAACTTGGAACATACCCACTTGTCTTATTTAAAACAACAAATTATCTTTTAGTAGTGAGATGATTAGTGAAATACCAAACGACTGCTTCCTAGTTAATCAACCTAGTCCTTTAACCAACTCAAACTGTCCTAAGTAAAATCCAACTCAGCCTCCAACCCAGGCCCAAAGGTTGGCCCGACTTCACCTCAACTTGACCTAGTGACAACACTGACTTGACCTCCTCAATCGCCGTCCGCCCTCTTGCTTGGAAATTGACCCTGTCTTTGGCCCGCAATCAATCCCTCCATGGATAACGATCGTGTAGGTGCACGAAAACTGCCTTTGTCCACTGTGCTCGAGGTGACATGGGCTCCTATCTACCCAAATGAACAATTTGTACAATAGGTCATAGGGTACAATTCACTATCCTAAGTCATTCAAGTTAATAGCACCCCCGGCAAAAAAGTTCATTCTAACATCAATTTAAGAAGTATGTGGCTATTCTAACCCTTAGCAAGGTAGAAAATTAGAGTAACAAGGAAGATGAATTCGTTGGCAAAACTGAGTTAAAATGAGAATTCTAATCTTAAACCCGTTAGAGGTATACATGCACAACTCTAACTTCATCGGACATGGTTAAAGAGTTAGATAAACATCATTCTATGTCCATTCTAAAGCCCTAGTGAGGTAGGGTAAAAATGACCTGGGGCCCAGCGTGGGCCCAGGATGGCTCTCACTCAAGGGCAGGCAAGCTCGGCCCCGGACCATCACAGGGTCGGTGCCGAGCCGTTAAGTCAATACCACGAAACCCTCATCCTCGTTTCGACAACCCGCCATGGCCTTCGGTCTCCGATCCTCGGCGGCCCCACGGGCCTTCCACTCATCCTGGTAAGGGACGAGGATGACCTGGCACAACCCTGGCCATCCAATTCTCTTAGAGGCACAGGGACCCCACGATCAGCCATGTCAGCTCGGAAACCACCTAGGGCTTGGCCACGAAAGCCCTAAACTGCTCCTGAGGCTGCCACGTCTGCCCTAAACCCCCTGGGCCTCCTGCCACATCAGGCCCATGGGCTTTCGGGTCCAGACCCGGCCCCCAAGCGGATCCAAAGCCGACTGGGACTATCTATAAATACCAGGCCCTCTTCCACCTTTTGAGGTAACCAATCTTTGCCCACTAAAAATCCTAGTTACTGCTACTCTCTCTCAGAGACTAACTAGACCGTCGGAGGGTCTGCCACCGGGATAAATCCCGGTGTTCCTAGACCGTCTGCAGGTACACGAGGCGAGGCGATCCGAGCCGATCCTCCGGTGCCGAGGCAAGCCTACCGCTTACCGTCCGTTACCGCATCCTTCCACCACTACAAATTGAGTCCGAACTCACACCTGGTGCAGCCACACTCCTCACACTCCTCCCAAAAACAAGCAGCATCAGGTTGTCGCCGTCTGTGGGAAATCTATTTATTCGGTAAGGACGACAGTCTGAGCCTCGCCGCAGACGCTCACCCTCCGATCCACTCTCCCATGCCTCCCAGGGCCCAGAGACTGGCTTCTTCCGCCCACCGAAACGGGCCTCCTCTTCAGGACGCCCTCGACGGAAGGCAAGGATCAAATAATCCGGGGGCGAACCCCAGACACCAACAAGGCGAACCACACGTCGAGCAACCCGACCTTCGTCGGGTCATTGTCAACCGAAGGGCTAGCCAGGCCAGGGGAGGGACCGCTTCCAACTCGGCCCTGAACCGTTCTGGGCCTGCGCCCGAAGGGAGGCCGTCGGCACTCAGCCGCATTGGCCGAATTCCTATGCCCCCTTCTGACCATGGCGCGGTCACCAGGGCCGAGTTTCGGAGCTTCCGGGATGAGATCATGGAGGCTCTTCACGGAGCGCCAAGGACCGCGACGCTCGACCGACCCCGTCAAATGAGAGAAGGAAGGAGCTACACTCGTGCGCCACCTCCTCCACCAGAGCGCACAAACCAGGTACTCCGTCGCCTCATGGAGATGGAGAATCACCTCGAACGCATCGGCGACGGGAATCCGGACCCCGTCCTAGGCCGAGCGCCTTCCCAGCCGCCATTCTCCGTCAACATCTTAGAAGCGGAGATCCACCGATACTTCCGGCCTCCGCAATTCGAGACTTACAACGGCGAAGGTGATCCAGCTGATCACATGGAGGGCTTCAAGACCCTCATGATGATTCACAGCGCCTTGGATCCCCTGCTGTGCCGAGCCTTCCCGGCCACCCTCCGGGGCCCGGCCAGGGAGTGGTTCACCAAACTCTCCCCCGGCTCAATCTTCTCGTTCGATCAGCTGGAAGCCAACTTCTTGGGCCACATCGTCACCAGCAGGAAAGCCGAGAAGACGAGCGCATCCCTGCTCGACCTCTGCCAGAGGGAGGGGGAGTCACTCCGCGACTTCGTCAAAAGGTTTACAACCGAGGCAAGATCCGTCTCTGCCCTCGATGCTGGGGTCGCCTCGGCAGCCTTCTGACACAATGTCCGGCACAACCAGCTGAAGGTCTCCTTGGCAAAGAAGCCACCTCTGGACTTCCCCGACCTTCTCAATCGAGTCGAGATGTACATACGAGCAGAAGAAGCTCTAAACCCAGAGGGCAAGGGCAAGCGCAGGGCGGATGAGATCGAACCTGCCCGAAAAGCGGCAAAGGAAGGAGTCGGAGCGAGGAGGGCACCTCCGGTCCCTCGCTTCGAAAGGTACACTCTGCTGACACAGAACGTGTCCGCCATCCTCTTAGAAATCGAAGACAAGGGTCTCGTCCGACTTCCTCCCCGACCAAGCAACAACAAGAAGCGAGACCAATGCTTCTACTACCATTTCCACAGGGATCATGGGCACGAAACCGACCAATGTCGGGCCCTAAAAGACGAAATCGAGGCCCTCATCTCACGAGGGGACCTCCGGGAGTTCACAAGAGAAAACCAATAGGATCGGCGAGATACCAGGAACCGGAGGCCTTCGCCACCGAACCCTACTCCGAACCGCATCCAGGATCGGGACCCCGAGCCCGAGGGAGCCGAAACCCCGGCAATTCTACATTGTGTTCACGGAGGACCGATGGAGGGAGAGTCAAATACTTCTCGAAAAACCTTCATCCGAGAGGTGAACGCTGTCCAAAATCTCCCCTCACCCCGTTTACAAATGGTGCCTGTCTCTTTCTCCGGAGAAGACCTCGAAGGCGTCCGCCTCCCTTACTGCGACGCCCTCGTCATTAGCCCCCACATGGCTAATTGTGAAGTACGGCAGATCCTCGTCGACAACAGCAGTTCGGTAAACATCCTCTTTCTCGAAGCCTTCGAGAATCTCAAACTGCCCAGGGGTAAGCTTAAGCCGACCGGATACACTTTGCACGGGTTCTCCGGCGTCCTTGTCGTGATAGAAGGGATTGTGACTCTCGACGTCACCGTGGGCTCGGTTCCTACTCAGCAGACCGAGTCTATGGAATTCATGGTGGTAAACGTCAAGGCGGCATACAATGCCATACTTGGCCGACCGGGGTTGTGCTCCTTTCAGGTGGTGCCGTCGGCCTATCACTTGAAGCTAAAATTCCCCACCCAGCAAGGGGTCGGTGTCGTCCGAGGCAACCAAGAGGCGGCGCGGTCCTGTTACATGACCGCCATCGGAGGGGGTGTCTTCCCCCTCAACGCCGTCGAGCTCGGGCCCGAGAGCGACGGTTCCGCCCCTGAGCCCGCCAACGAGTTGGAAGAGGTCCCGTTCGGGGCCGCAAACGAGTCAAAATGGTTCCGAGTGAGCCGCTCGCTATCCGAAGGTTTGAAGGCGGGCATAATTGACTGCGTCCACCGCAACGTCGATCTCTTCGCCTAGAAGCCCTCCGACATGCCCGGGATATCTGAGGACCTGATCATGCACAGGCTGAGCGTCATCCTGGGATCCAAGCCGGTCGCTCAAAAGAGGCGCAAATTCGCTCCAGAGAGGCAGCAAGCTGTGAAAGCAGAGGTGGACAAACTCTTGTCCGCTCGGTTCATTTAGGAGGTCAGCTACCCCGAGTGGTTGGCCAATGTCGTCATGGTTAAAAAGGCGACCGGGGGATGGCAGATCTGTATAGACTTCACGGATCTAAACAAAGCATGCCCTAAAGATCCTTTCTCCCTCCCCAGCATCGACGCTTTGATCGACGCGACCTCGGGACACGAGCTGCTGTCCTTCATGGATGCCTTCACAGGGTATAACCAAATCCGGATGTTCCCGCCTGACATTGCGAAGACCTCGTTCGTCATCGACCAGGGTCATTTTTGCTATCGCGTTATGCCCTTTGGGCTGAAAAACACTAGAGCCACCTATCAACGGCTCGTGAACCGGATCTTCAAAGACCTAATCGGCCGCAACATGGAGGTCTATGTCGATGACATGCTCGTCAAAAGCCGGGCTGGGCCAGATCACGTCGCCGACCTCGAGGAAGCCTTCAGAATCCTCGGACGTCATAACATGAGACTCAACCCGGCCAAGTGCGCATTCGGGGTCACCTCGGGAAAGTTTCTGGGGTTCGTCGTCAGCCAGTGCGGCATCGAGGCGAACCCAAAGAAGATTCTGGACATAATAGACATGGCCCCACCCCAGAATGTCAAGGAGGTTCAGAGACTCACGGGCCGATTAGCGGCCATCGGTCGCTTCCTCTCCAAATCAGGGAAGAAATCTCTCCCCTTCTTCAAAGCTCTGCACAGAAAAGGGGGCTTCGAGTGGGGTGCCCCTCAACAAGAAGCCTTCGAGCAGCTGAAGCAGTACCTCGCCAACCCTCCTCTCCTTAGCAAACCCGAGCTGGGTGAACCCCTGTGGCTCTACCTCTCTGCCTCGGATAGCGCCCTCAGCGCCGTCCTCGTTCGAGAAGAGGACGGGGTTCAGAAGCCGCTGTATTATGTAAGCAAGGTCCTACTCCCCGCCGAGACGAGGTATGCAAAGATCGAAAAGGTGGCCTATGCTCTGGTCATGGCGGCCCGAAAGCTCCGCCCTTACTTCCAAGCTTACTCCATCCATGTTCTAACTGACCAGCCCTTGAAAACCGTCCTCTACAAGCCAGAGAACTCTGGCTGCTTGGTCAAGTGGTCAATTGAGCTGAGCCAATACGACATCGGCTATCAGCCGAGGATGGCGATCAAAGGTCAGGCCCTCGCCGAGTTCATCACCGAGTGCACAGCTTCTGAGCAGCCAAGTGTCAAAGGGTCGGATCCGATCTGGGAAGTCTATGTCGACGGATCCTCCTGTGAAACCGGGAGTGGTGCCGGAATCATCCTCCGGGGTCCTGACCAATTCCTCCTTCAATACTCCCTCCGCCTCAACTTCCCGGCCTCTAACAACGAGGCGGAATACGAGGCCATGATTGCCGGACTGACTTTGGCACACCGAGCCGGAGCCAAGCAGATCCGAGCATTCAGCGATTCTCAGCTCGTGGTCAATCAGATCACCAGAGAATACGAAGCTCGCGACGACCGGATGATACGATACTTGGCCGTGGTCCGACGACTCCTAGCATCCTTCTGCTGCTCCACAGCTGTTCGGGTCCCAGAGAGCAGAACGCCCAAGCAGACGCTTTGTCAAAACTCGCCTCTTCTCCTTCGAGGGTCTCGACCAAACGGTACTCATCGAAATCCTCTTAAAACCAACTATCGATGACCAAGGCCAGGAGGCAATGTGTGTGCAAAGCGGTGCCAGTCCGGACGACTGGACCGCCACCATTAGAAAATTCCTAGTCAGCACCGAGCTTCCCGAAGACCGAGCCGAGGCAAGACGGGTCAGGATCCGGGCTGAAAGGTTCATTATGATTGGCGACATCCTCTTCAAACGCTTGTACACACTGGCCGACGGAAATTCGTACCTCCGCTGTCTGACCAACGACGAAGCTAGCTATGCGCTGAAAGAGCTTCATGAGGGGATCGGTGGATGCCATATGGGGAGCAGATCACTCGCTCGTAAAGCCCTGAATCAAGGGTACTATTGGCCAACCATGCTGCAAGACTCTCACGAATTAGTCAAGAGGTGCGGCCCGTGCCAGAGATTTTCCCCCATCAAGAGGCTCCCTCAAGCGAACCTCCGATCCTTGGCTAGTCCTACGCCATTCGCCATGTGGGGCATGGACCTGGTGGGTCCCTTCCCCGTAGCAACAGGGCAAAGGAAATTCTTGATAGTCGCCATAGACTATTTCACAAAGTGGCTCGAGGCCAAACCACTGTCCAGCATTACCGAGCGCCAAACCCAGCAATTCTTCTTGAAGAACATCATTTGTCGGTTCGGAATACCCCAGGTCCTCGTCACAGACAACGGGACCCAATTCACAGGTCAAAACTTTCGAAAGTTCTGCGAGGACATCGGCATCCAGCAGCGCTTCTCCGCTATATGCCACCCTCAGTCCAACGGCCATGTGGAGAACGCAAATAGGCAAATCCTCGATGGCCTCAAGAAGCGCCTCGACAGTTCCCCCAAAGGGCTGTGGGTAGAAGAGCTGCCCAGCGTGCTATGGGCACACCGAACCACCAAGAGGATCCCCACGGGAGAGACACCGTTCAGTCTGACCTACGGGACGGAGGCGGTAATCCCCGTCGAGGTCGGCCTACCCTCTCCCCGGATCATGGCCGTCGACGAAGTCGATAACTCCTCCGGCCTAAGGGCCAACCTTGACCTCGTCGCCGAGGTCAGGGAGAAGTCTTCTGTTCGAAGGAGCATCTATCAACAACAGATCGAGAGGTTTTACAACAAGAATGTCCGCCCAACAGATATCACAGCCGGAGACCTCGTGCTGCGCAAATTGTCCGTCTCCGATCCGACCAAGAAGAGGAAGCGGGCCCCCAACTGGGAAGGCCCATACAGAGTAGCCGAGGTCATATGCTCCAGCACATACCGACTGATGGATATGGAGGGTCGAGCGGTCAAGCGACCCTGGAATGCCGAGCACCTAATGAAGTTCTTGGAAAAGCGGATATAAGTCCCTTCTGGGCTAATGTAAATAATGATTTTGTAAGCTCTCTCATGTAAAAGGCCATAAGTGCCTCTCTCTCTCCATATCTATGAAAGGGACCTCTTTTTGTTATACTTCAAACGTATTGATAGGTCCGACCAAATGTCGGACAAAGGGATGGCTTTGTCAAGCTGCGGCACCCGAGTTATCACTCCGGTGCTGACCCCCCGAGGTCTCGGCAGGTCTGGCCCTCATCTCAGCCGACCATCAACAAACAATTGGCCAGAGCAAAGAAAGAAACCCCTTATTCATACTCCCTTATTATGTTTAAAGAAAACAAATACCGTTACATGAACACTCCACTCATCTAAACAGAAAGAAACTACTAACCAACGGACCCCCTAGGACCCCTCGGGTTAGACAGAGGGTACAGCCACTCCGACGGAACGGCTAGGATCCCTCTCCTCGTCACGGGGGCCCTTTGGTTCTGCCAAAGTCGATACGCTGACCACAGAACTCTGAGCATCAACCGGTCGGGTACGCTCCAACAACAGCAATGCCGCGGGAATCCCCTCCGTTTGCTGGAATCTCGAAAAGGATCCCGTCCCCGTCCCAGACATTCCTAGCATCGTCTTATAACGGTGTATCTCCATCTCCTTCTCCACTATGACGTCACGAAGGAGCCTTTCAGACGATGGCCTCTGCACAGACGCGCTTGACATGGTGTACCCGAGACCGGCACTTCCGAGGTCCCGATCCACCATTGCCCTTTTTAGCCTCGCCGCCTCCACACTGAGAGCCTCGAACTTACCGATAGTAGTTAAAGGCAGCATCCTGATCGTGGGCCCCCTCGTGATAGCGGACCAACGTCGACTCCAGGACCTTGATTTTACTCAGGAGCCACTCCACGTCGGAGCGACGAGGGTCCGTTTCGGGAAGAAGAGCCGTTACCTAAAAGGAAACCATCCACCACTCAAAACAACACAAGCAAAAGGCTCCGGAAAGAACCGAGGTCAAAATACTTGGCCGATCAAAAATCCTTTTTTATAAATCAAATCTTTCATACAAAAATGCGGTGGCTAGTCCGCGGTCGGCAAATACATCAAAAAAGAAGAAAAAATGAACAAGGGGGCGAACAACCTATGTTGTCACTTCAGCATCAGCTGGGTTCACGTGATGGTCGGCAGCCGAACCCACGACCGGAGCTTCAGCATCAGGAGTCTTCGGTGGTGCCTCGATCTCCAAATCATAGTCGAGGCCGGACAGATCGATGGTCGGGTAAAAGTGCCTCACATGGCTGAGGGCCTTCGCATAGACCTCGTTCTGGGCTGCGATCACCATGTCCTGCCCCGTCGTCGTCAGTTCCTCTTTCTCCTTCGCAAACTTCTTCTTTGGGCGGCCACCCTCTTAGCCCACTCGGCCTCCTTGGCATCGAGCTCGATCTTCAGCTGCTGCTCCCTCTTGTGCGAGCCCTCGAGCTCGATCTTCATCTCCTTCATCTCCTGCGAACACTTGTCCGCCCGTCGTCGCTCCCGATCCACAGCCTCCTCGTAGAGACTCTTCACTTTAGCCCCCTCCAGATAGACCTCCGGTGACCCAGCACTGCTCAGAAATACCTCCAACAAAAGTTTTTATCAAGAAAGTCGGGTCGGCGGACTTACCAGCACGCTCGCCTGCGCCAAGCGCGTGAACGCCTCACCCACGGTCTCGCCACTCATCTCCTTACGGTCCCGGGGAGTCGCCAGCTTCTCCAACACCTCGATGGCGTTGGGTCCACAGGTTAGGCAGTCCCCCTCCCGTATCGACCAGGCCGGCACCTACGGCCGCTGCAACTCATCTCCTCCCTCGGGTCCGACCAGAGGGGCCTTCCCTTTACTGCCATCGGCCACCTTGGACTGGCCCGGGCTCATCTGGGCGACCACCTCCTTGCTCGTCTCCGAGCGGGTCCTCTTACCCCTCGGCTAACCCGCTGCCTCGGAGACGACCTGAGTCGACCCCCTCGTCCTCTTCGTCTCTCCCCCCTCTTCGGCCTTCTGCTTCTTTAAGGAGAGCCTCTGAGCCTGGATAGATTCTGGGTCCATACCTGCAAGAAAACCCATTAAGGACAATGAGCTCGAAAGAATAGTAAAACAGGAAAAAAGAAACGACAACATACTAGACACGGCCGGGCTCAGTCCGACGCTGGCCAGGTGACCCTCCGTCACCTTCGGCCAGCTGATGCTGTGCGACAAACGGAGGCGCTCGACTAATTTCCACTCTTCGGCCATGAGATCCTTCTACTTCGGCGCTTTGAAGTTCGGCCTGTAATAGTTCCAACGTGTGGGAATGTCCCAAGGCTCCGCGCTCCGGATTACGAGGTATTTTCATTTCCACTCTTTAATGGAGTCCGGATGGCCGTGGACCACCTTCCCCCAACTCCGAGGCGATATGTAGTAGATCCCCTCTGACTCCCCCGACGAGCTGATCCCCAGCATCGCCCGGAACACACCCAACCGGAGCGGCACCAGCGGCACCTTCCTCTCCTCGCAGAGCAGCACAAAGCATACTATCTGCTTCCATGAATTCGGCCCGTACTGCATCGGGGCCAGGGACGCCCAATTAAGCACATCCTGAATAAATGGGTGAATCGGCAGCCTCAGTCCGGAGTCGAAGGCGTCTACGGGGAAGATGCAGTACCACTCTGGTAACGGGTCGGTAGGACGGAGGCATGGGCTCGGCACCATCACTTCGTAACCGGACCCAATGTGGAAGGCCGACCGAGCCACCTCTAAATTGACTGCCTCTAAGATTATCGGCAGCGTATCCATCTTTATCCACTTCCGACTCGGCGAAGAAGGCTGCACCCCATACAACACCTTATTGGAGAGGTCGTCAGGGTACTGCCTAATCCTCTTCGGCTGCACCGGTGAGTCCGTCACAATGTTCCGAACGGGGGACGCCTCGCTCAGACCACCAGCCTTCGCTCCCCTCTTCCTTGGTACCCTCTTCTTCTTGGCCCTCTCCAGCGAGGGGGTGGCTAGGCGCTCGAGACCGGTCGCCGTAGAAGAGGAACCTACGCCCCGACTTCGCCCCCGAGCCGAGAATTTTCTCCCCGTACCCTTCCGCCGAGCCTCAGCCGCTTCGGCCTTTCCTTCTCCCTCACTGTCGCTACTACCCTCCTCTGACTCCGGATCTAATATCCGCACCGAGTCTGAGCTATCACTCCCCTCCTCCTCGGAGCCGCTACTCTGGACCACGAACGGCCTCCGGACACGCAGGGGCTTCACGTCATACACCGGGGTGTCTTCTTCCCACGACGTCGAGTCTGATAGCCCTGCTCTAGGGTTTTCTCCCCCATTCGAGGTCGAAGCAGACGAGCCAGACTGAGCCCTAGACATGACAACGAAGTAAAGCTAAAACTAACCTGTGTTGCCTCGGAAAGACGAGCAGGAGCTGCAAAGACAGAGTGCGAGCGCCAAAGTGTTTGTGTTCTTGAAGAAAGAAAGCAGCAAGAGAGAGACAAGCGGAATAGGAGAAGAGTGGGGGGTATTTATAGAGGAAGAGTTGACTCTTTGATTTTCGTGATTACTGTTCCTCGATTTGCATGAAACTGCCCCTAGAAAATCGTGCCACGTCTCCTAGAAACGCGCGCCAGTGACGTCACCCAGTTATGCGGTTGGCAACCCTCGGTTCGCGCTCAACCGCTACCAGGCACAAGGGTCGGTCCGGAAGGAGGACTTCGGAAACCGGACACCCCCACAACTGTCAGCAGAGAATGTTTTGTTTAAAAGTTCTAAGGCACCCGCCCTCGGCGAGCGCCTCGGGCCCCAGGAGTCGGTCGGCTCCCCTCTCACCCACGAACAACTCGGGGCTTACAGCCTCGAAAGCCGAAATCCCGAATTTTTCCTGGGTGGGAGAAAAACCACCATTGCCTGGGACCCTATCGGAAAACGGATCGGCCCGCCTCCCATCACTGTCTCCTCCGGGCAGACAGCCCTCAAAAACCGTCGGCCCGGAAGGAAGACAGTGATGACAGAAGGGCCATCCACCCGAAGCTCCCTATCCCCCGGGCCCGGACTTCGGTCGGTATCCCTCCCGTCCCGATCTCTTTTGGGCAAACGACCTCATCAGGGCCGTCAAACCCAAGAGAAGATCCGGACGGCAGAATAGCCACCAATCCGAGGCTCCCAGGGCTGGAATTTTTCAAGTATCAGGCGTCCGCCCAAGGCAGACACCTCAGATGGTCGGTGGACCACCCTCGATGTGATCGAAATAGCAGTGGGGGAGTGGGGTATTTATAGCCTCCCCCAAGCAACCTGCCATCATGGCCCTTGGGAGGCCAAGCAACGGAAGCCCAACCGTCACACCTAGGAAATTGAAGCGCCCTGCATTTATTAGGGGACATCATTAATGCCCCCGGGAAAATGGAACATCGCACAAGCTCCGGAGCGCCATTAATGCCCCATGAAGACAGTAATCAACTAAGCGCAGCCTCCTCACGAAGGCACCACGGTTCGCTAACGTCCTTGCCGACCCGTAAACCCTCGTCAGACCGAGGTGAGATCCAGCACCAGGACAGCCTTCTTACAAAAGGCACAACGGTTCGCCAACGTCCTTGCCGACCCGTAAACCCTCGTCAGACCGTGGTGAGGTCAGCACCAGGACAGCCCTCTTACAATGGCACAGTGGTTCGCCAACGTCCTTGCCGACCCGTAAACCCTTATCAGACTGAGGTGAGGTCCAACACTAGGACAGCCTTCTTACAAAGGCACAACGGTTCGCCAACGTCCTTGCCGACCCGTAAACCCTCATCAGACTGAGGTGAGGTCCAGCACTAGGACAGCCTTCTTACGAAGGCACAATGGTTCGCCAACGTCCTTGCCAACCCGTAAACCCTTGTCAGATCGAGGTGAGGTCCAGCACCAGGACAGCCTTCTTACAAAGGCACAACGGTTCGCCAACGTCCTTGCCGACCCGTAAACCCTCGTCAGACCGAGGTGAGGTCCAGCACCAGGACAGCCTTCTTACGAAGGCACAACGGTTCGCCAATGTCCTTGCCGACCCGTAAACCCTCATCAGACCGAGGTGAGGTCCAGCACTAGGACAGCCTTCTTACAAAGGCACAACGGTTCGCCATCGCCCTTGCCGACCCGTAGACCCTCGTCAGACCGAGGTGTGGTACAAACACCACGGCAGCCTTCTCACGAAGGCACAACGGTTCGCCATCGCCCTTGCCGACCCGTAAACCCTTGTCAGACCGAGGTGAGGTCTAGCACCAGGGCAGCCCTCTCACAAAGACACAACGACCTCCGTAAGACACTCCTCCACGGCTAACTCTCGCATCCCCGCAGGAGTGGGGGGCTTGTGAGGTAGGGTAAAAATGACCTGGGGCCCAGCGTGGGCCCAGGATGGCTCTCACTCAAGGGCAGGCCAGCTCGGCCCCGGACCATCACAGGGTCGGCGCCGAGCCGTTAAGTCAATACCACAAAACCCGCATCCTCATTTCGACGACCCGCCACGGCCTTCGGTCTCCGATCCTCGGCGGCCCCACGGGCATTCCACTCAGCCTGGTATGGGACGAGGATGACCTGGCACAACCCTGACCATCCAATTCTCTTAGAGGCACAGGGGCCCCACGATCAGCCATGTCAGCTCCGAAACCACCGAGGGCTTGGCCACGTCAGCCCTAAACCGCTCCTGAGGCTGCCACGTCTGCCCTAAACTCCCTGGGCCTCCTGCCACGTCAGGCCCATGGGCTTTCGGGTCCAGACTCGGCCCCCAAGCGGATCCAAACCCGATTGGGACTATCTATAAATATCAGGCCCTCTCCCACCTTTTGAGGTAACCAATCTTTGCCCACTAAAAACCCTAGTTACTGCTACTCTCTCTCAGAGACTAACTAGACCGTCGGAGGGTCTGCCACCGGGATAAACCCCGGTGTTCCTAGACCGTCTGCAGGTACACGAGGCGAGGCGATCCGAGCCGATCCTCCGGTGCCGAGGCGAGCCTACCGCTTACCGTCCGTTACCGCATCCTTCCACCACTACAAATTGAGTCCGAACTCACACCTGGTGCAGCCACACTCCTCCCAAAAACAAGCAGCATCACCTAGTATGATGAAAACATATATTTAATCTAAATAGTAACCTAACTACTCAACCAGCGGCTTGTGCTATTTTGGAAAACCATCATTAATCACATACTCAATGCAATTCTGAGTTGTTAGGTTCTTTAGAAAGATTATTAAGTCTACTTTAACTTCTCAGTTGAAAACTTTCTCAAATACTTCATTTTAGAGAAGAAAAATGGCCATAGCTGATGAACATATAAAATTTCTAGAACTGATAAAACTATCAACCTGTCGCACAATAAAATTCATTTAAGATAACAAATGATCTCAAAAATAAATAAAATTTTGTCAGAATGTCCCAAACACAGAATCATCATATATCGAAAATTTAGTTAAGAATTCTAAGTATACAGGAAGATATGATAGTTTGAACTGTATGTAAATTATCAGACAACAACAATATTGTTTCTTAACAACAGCAGCAAGTTGTATTTTAAAGAGAACAATTCATATTCAAAAATTATGAAACTTAGTAGAAATGTTCCACATTGAGATGGAATACTACTGCAAAAAAACTCAAGTTCAAATTCTTTTTTACCATAGGGTTATGTCTTTCAAGGTAACAAGTATTCCTAATGAAAACAAAGCTGAAATACTTTTATCCCAGTATAGAAACATGATTTTGTTAAATATCAAACCATCTCAAAAAATTACAAAAATTGGTGAGATTGCTTTAGACACCTATTTGAAACATGCATAAAAATTTCATCGTAAGAATCCTTATAATTTGAGATGTATGAAATTCCAAACTGAACATTAAATTGTTAAGAGAAAACCTCACACAGTTGAATATTTTCCTTACCCAGTATAGATGTAGCATTTTCTAAAAAAATACCAAACATTATCCAAAAATTATTATAAATTGTGGAATTGATATAGACATGCATAAGAACCTACAATAAAAATTTCAACTGTAAATTCATGAGAATCATGGAGATATAATTTTTGTAAATCAAGCATGTTATATTTAAATATAGGATAAAATTTATCTCCTACCAGCAACATGATTGAATTAATTAAAATACCAAAATATATTTCAAATTTACTTAATTTTGTGGAGTTCAGGGACATAATCAAGATGCTACTGTAAAAATTTCAAGTCTAAATTCCATCATAATAAGAAGTTATGATTTTCTAACTTATTATGCTAAGAGCCTTCCAAATCACTTCTTTTGTTCATCACAAGCATTCCTAGCTCTAGTTTTGAACTTATGAGTATAACGTGCCTACATCCATCACAATATAAATTCCATAACAACATTTTTTTCCTAAAATTAATTAAGCACAAGTTTAGAATAGACTCACTAGATGAATTGATCCTCTTGCTTCTCCTTCTTCAAACCTTCTCATCCAAGCTCCTTGCTCTCCTCCTTATGCCAAGCTTGAGAAAATATTTTTGGGAGTGTAGGAACAGATAAAAGGGAAATCGAGGAATTTGGAAATATGAGGTAGACTGTATGCTTTTGTAAAATGCAAGAAAAAATGGCTTGAAAATAAAAGCTATGGTTTTTATAAAACGTGGGGGATGGGGGGTGACCATACCCCATTAGAATTCATGAAACAAGCCAATGGTTTTGTTTAATTGGCCTATGGTTTAATTCTTAGGGTTAGAGTTTAATTAGAGGTTTAGTGTTTTAATTAGGGTAAGTATGAAGATATGTACATATATACATACACACACACACACACACACACACACATATATATATATATACACACACACACCTACATAGATTCTTACATACAAAAAGACAAATGCATCCACATTATATTGAGAAAAGTACTGGCCTATAAACAACAATATTTTTATTCAAAAATAATCTTTAGTATTTTTCGAGATTCTAATTGAGAAAGTTTCATTTCTACGTGCGACTCTCAAGCGTACACGGATTAATGCACAAAATAGTTATATACTATTTTTGCGAGATCTTACACACGTGCGGCCGTATCTCACCTATCAGGAAGCACAAGTGGCGTAGTCTCGTCTATTAATTCCTCAGGTCTAGTGATAAGAATGGGAGGTATCTCCTGTCAGATGTTTGGGGAATGGACCCTAAAGTATATGTCTGGTTCTAAGTTGTTTAATGCGGACAGGAAGCAAGAGCAATACTCTAAGAGACTCGGTGGGGTGAAAGTACCGAAGAACCACCTTATGTCCTTCACAACTTTTGGTAAGGTCTGGGGGTGGAAACAACCCGTAGGGACCGGCATTGTCTGGGGCCAGAAAACGGGCCACATGGACCGGGTGGAGCAAATTATTTCAAGACCAGTTGGTGGAAACAGCCCACAGGGAAAGGCATTGTCCAGGGACGGTAAATGGTTCACAGCGTTCCGACATCATGGCATAATAATTTGACCATTTTTTACTGCAGAGGCAGAATGGACAAAACATCTTCTACTTCATCATTCACTAGATTAATGTCAGGAACGGAAAAGAGTACAAGAGTAGGCTGCATGGCGAGGGATCAAACACTACAATTAGCAGAAAACGAGCTTGATTAGTATGTATGTAGTATAAAATGCATATGTTTCCAAATCAGTTCATTAGAATAGGAGCATCATGTGCATTTGAATATTGTGCATTAGATTCTAAATCAAGCCATACATTGACACTTGTGATTTGACCACACTTTTCCATTACATTAAATATTGGTCGTTGAGTTTTGGGAAGTCACTGATTTTATCACCATTACATCAATTGCATCCAACTGATGTGCCTACATTCTGATTAACTGGTGTCACGCCCGACTTTCCATTATACGGAAACACGGGCACGCAACTGAGGCCTAGCGGAACATGGATACATCATCCATAAGCTATAAAGTTTAACTCAACAAAATGTAATATAACAATAATTACACATGCAATAAATATCACATAAACATGAATAATCCATGAAGTGCCTCATACATAACAAACATCTGGAATGCAAATAACTTGGGTCAATAAGCCCGGAATACAAAGTACGAAACTATTAAAAGGTTGGAAATAAAAATAACATGAAGAAAATAACTATGACTATCAAATCCACTATAATCTTTAGTAGGTCAGTTCTCCAAATCCTTCAATTGCTTCCTCCATGATACCTGTAATCTCAGGATCTAGAGATTGGAAAAATGCCCGTTAGAGCAAGCTACAGGCGACAAGTAGTAGCAAGCTGTAAAATAATAAATAAAGGATTATATAACAACAACAAGAATTTGGGACGATATCAAAGTCAACAAATGATAAACAATAACAAAATTAAAATTCAATAATCAATAATTCAGTAATCATTAATCAATGTTAAATAACCAGTATTCAGTATTAGTGTCAATGTTCAATGTTCATCTCACGTCTATAAGTCTTTTATCAATCCTAACTAATGCACGCAATCCTGCGTTTCATACCACAAGTTCGGGTGCATACAATCAAGTGAACATTTGACTATAGTGGTGAATTCTACAGGGTCATGTACTCGGGTCTTGCAATATCAATGACCAATGACAAATGAACGATGACCAATTACGATAAATCAGGATACTGTAGTAAGTAATCCACAATCAATCGATGACCAATATGACCGATAATAATGACCAATATGGGCTGTGACCAATATCCCCTTCCGAGTACACTCTCCTATATTGTCCATTACTAAGTCGACCATTATTATCCCGACTTATTTTCATTTTATTACGATTAATTATGGACATGCAATCAATACGATCAATGCTAACGGTGGTATCAATACAATATTAAGGAGATATGAAGGTTGTACAGTACACGAAATATACATAGTTCAATACATTAAATACTAGTAACATGCACGTACGATGAACGTTTTTATTAAAAAATTATTTTTTTATTTTTTATAGAGTAAATAATAATATGTAATTTGTCATCGAGCCTGAGACATCCATTTGCCCTCACAGTTGAGCTCCTCCCCTCACACAACCTGAGCTCCCTCCAAACCCAAGCTTGCTCACTGTCTTCATCCCGAAAATAAACAAAGTAACATTTGTTCAACACTATACGTTTCTTGCATTTACTTACATGTGAAGGTGCTTCTTCTAGACATTTAGATTCATTTCAAGACCCCTAGTTTTTACAATATATACCAACATGCTAATCCAAATCCTACATAAGTCAAACTAGTAAAACCAAAACTACAAACATAGATTATATACCTGGTCAATCACCGCATCGGTGATCAAGTCCCCGGCCACCTCCTTCTACTCTGTATCCACCATCAACTCATCGACCACCCACTTCCTCCCACTCCCCACTCGCCCCACCACCGCCCCGACAAACCTCACCAGATCCCTACACTCCTTCTGCACCACCCTTGCCACCTTCTTCCTCGCCACCGCCATCACCACATGATCCATCGCCTCCTCATTCATCACCACCTCCACCATCACCACATCCTTCTTCGGCATCACCAGATCCACTGCCCTCACAATCAGATCATGCCTCCCCTTCAGCTCCATCGTCGCTAGCAGCCCCTGATAGAAACTCCTCCCACTCGTATAAAATTTAAACACATCATATCCTTCCTTGAGTAACAGAAGAGAGTCGGCAGCGCCGTCGCCGGTGCCGAGGAGGCTGAAGTTTTTATCAAAGATGGAGTCTTTGGTGGCAAAGGCAGAGGCAAAGGAGAGGGCAATAAGCTCGTTCTGGCACTTGCCGGTGAAGTTGTTGGCGGCGAACATGAAGAGGAAGCTCATGCAAACGATCTCGATGGTGAAGGAGCGGATCGAAGGTGGTGACAGCAGAGATGACGTGGCTTTGAGATCGGACGGTGAGGATGGATCGGGGTTGGGGTTTTGGGAGGTGATGCCTTCGAACTCGTCCTCGTCCCAGTCGTCGAGGGCGGGGTTATAGGATTCGGCGGAGGAATCAGACGGCTGAGATTGGACAGGAGGAGGGAGGGGCGATTCATATTCGGCGGTGAGGGTTGAGATTGAGGATGGGGTTTTGGGGGGGGGGGAGGAGCGATCGTCGTCATCGTCGAGTTCATCGCCGTCCAAGCATTCGAAGTGGGCGGCCGCGGCGAGGAGGAGGAGGAGGAAGGGGAAGAAGAATGAGGTTGGTTTCGCCATGGCTAGAGAGAGAAAGAGGAGGGAGAGGGGATTAGATTGATCTGTTTTTTTAGGGCGGTGGGGATTTTGAGAGAGAGGGAGAGGAATCGACAGGAGGGGGGATTTTTTGAGAGAGAGAGTTTGATTTGAGTGAAAATTACGGTTGTGACCTTTGGGATCATGAGTAAAATTTGACAGAATTAACCCTACATTATTTTTCAGCTTTTTATATTTATGAGTGCATGATAGTAAAAAGCCGCCAAAATAGGGTTTTGCTTAATAATAGTATAGATGGAAAATACGGGTTTATATGCAAAATATAAAAATATATGGACTCAGTGTACTACAATTTCTATGTGTATGGTTTTAAGTTTCTATGTCAGGAATCAGGTCGAAACCTCAGTACAAACTCAGGCAAACGACAGGGCAGTATATTTGAATGTTCCATAATACAATAAATTTACGGTTCCGGTTTTCTTTCAATAGCAATGGCATGATAAGACGACTATAAATCAATAACATGATAGAATAAAGAGAACAATGGAGTTCAATTAGATACGATATTCAATTCGATTACAACTTGCCGGATTTCAAGAAGTGTTTTCTTGAACTAGAACAATAACTTTAAGTTCAAGAGACGCTTGCTTGTTAGAAGATGATTCTGAATATGAAAGAATAACGGGATAAGAATTCCGACGGCAATGCACGTGCAAACAATGTTGATGAACACTCCTGCGAACAACGAACAACGACACGTGTAAGCTACGTACAATGCACGAACTCGCAAAAGCACGTGCACACTACGTGCAAGCAATAACCACAGCAAAAACACAAGAGCAGCATGGGCAACTCACAACAGTAACACAGTAGTGAGAGCTCTAACACACAACAGAAATCAACAATCTTCACAACAGAAAACGGCGATCCCACAGAACAGCAAACAGCGTGCAAAATAGCATACAACCGATCAAACACAGTAACAGCAGCCTTCGGCTATCACACAGCAGACAGCGAAACGACGGCAAGCACGGTTACAATTGATGGGCGACGAGCACCGGGGGACGTCCCCGATAGCAGGGGATCAGTGGTCGAGTGCTATGGTTGACGGGATTAGCAACACGGCAGAGTCGCGGCAGTCGAGCAGTGGTGGAGCTCTGTTTTGTAAGAAAACAGAGGAAGGAAGGAGAAGGTTGCGGTTGAGGGTCGTGGCAGTTTCAGAGGTTCGACGATGAGGCCAGTGACTGGATGGAGACGAGGAGGGGCTCAAGGTTGTGACGGTGGAGGTTGCAGGCGACTGACAGTGAGAGGGTTTTGCGGTGAGTGGAACTGGAGGCAGGGCTGTCAAAGATGGAGCACAGGGGAACGAGCGTAGGTGGGGTGAATCTCGGGGTGGCTGACGTCGGTGAGGATGAAAGGCAGTGACGGGGGTTGCGAGGAGCGGTCGAAGGTGAATTGGGGTTGACTTTTAGTGAAGAGCGGGATGATGAAGAGGAGTAGCGGAGGTAGAGGATGGTGAATGGAGGTAGGTGATGACGAGGTAAAGAGGTCGAAGGGTACTGGCGACTAAGACGGGAGCAGGGGAGCAGCGACTGAGCGAATAGTGGATGAACATGAGCCTGAGGTGGAGCAGGTTGACGAAGACGGAAGTGGAAGATGGTTAGCACGAGGTTGGCAGGGAATTGGAGCACAGCGAGGGGCGACAGAGATAGGGAGGTGGAGGGAGGCGAAGGCGATGAGGAGAGTTGACGGGGTGCTCGACAAGGAAGGTGACGGAAAGGGGCAGCGACGGGTTCTGACGGGTGCAATCGAGGGATGGTTGGTGGTCACGAGAAGAGGGTAATGGCGAAGTGGGCAAGAGCGGAGGAGGAGCGAGGGGTTCCGGTGGTCGAGATCGGGGTTGATGATGTTCTGAGGCTACGGTAAAAGGAAGAAGATGATAAGGTTCTGTTCGTTTTGAAACAATAGTGGGAGAGAGTGTACAGGGAGAGAGGGAGCATGGGGAGGGGTTTATTCATATAATGATATTAAAATAATGGGTGAAAATAGGGGTAGTTAGGAGGTAGTGGGAACAAGGAGAGAGTTTAGAACGTGAGGGAAAATGAGCGGGTGAGTATCACGGCAGATAGAAAATATTGGGGTTTGAATACAAGTATATAGGTTTGAGTCTATACAAATAAATATGGGTACTAGGTTTGGATTTGGGCGTGGTGTATGGGCTCAAAACAATTTAATAAATTAGTTATAGGATTGGGCATATAATAAATAGTTAAACAATTGGCTTGGGCTTCTTGCAATAATTAAATGAAAATGATATATATATATATATATATATATATATATATATATATATATATATATATATATTAAAATAAATATAGAGTGTAATTGGTTTCTAACAAGTAATTGAATAAATAAATTGGTTTTTAAATAATTAATCAAAAATAAAAGATTCATAATTTGGGTATCATATCATTTAAATAATAAATGAACACAATAAAAATAAAGAAATTGTTCATAGGATGAAATAAGATTCCGATTTCATAATATAAATAAAGAATCTAAACGAGTTAAAATCATATAATGAAATACAATTCATCTTCAAATTCGATAATCATTTGCGAAGAATTATTTACAATAGACTAAGAATTTGAAATATAGGAAAATACACGAAAAATACGTAATAACAGGAACAAGGGTTACAATCCTACAAACCCTACAACAGAATTTCGTCCTTAAAATTTATTTAGGTGGATCATAGGATAGTACCCGAGGAATTAGGAGGTAGTGGTTTAAGTAAATGGATAGCATCGAAATCAAAGAGGATATGATAGTACAAATTGAACTAGCATGATAATGAATCGATGAATGCAGAATACCGAAAGGAATAAATGATGAAAGAAGGGAATATAAACGTTGAGAACAAAATGTAATCTATTGCGGAATACCTGTAGCCAAGCCTTCGGCAATCATGTTGTAAGCCTGACCACGCATTCCAGTCTGTCCATCAGTGGGAGCTGATCGTCCTGCTGGTGCATTGAACCCGTTCCTTTGGCAGTCTCGAACCATGTGATCACTTCCTCCACACAAAAGGCATTAGCCGTTGGATGCTCTATAGTCCTTGCATGTGTGTCCAACCCTATGGCAGTTGTTGCACATATGATCCTTCATTGGGGCTGCAGGCGAGTAGGATAACGTCCTCGCTGAAAGAGTTGAAGCTAGCCTCCGTATCGGTCCTCCTGATGGTCGGGTGGCTGCATTGTTAGCTGAGAAGCTTTCCTCCAGTTGTGAGCTTGTTCCTGGACTGCATCAAGAACTGCGGCATAGGTACAGCGCTGGTGGGCAACCAGACGATCCTAGATGTCGAAATCTAGCCACATCAGGAACCTCCGAGCTCTGTCTTCATCATTTGCCACAATGAACACTGCAAAGTGACTAAGCCGGGTGAACTCAGTGGCATACTTATCAACGGACCAGGTCCGACTAAGCCAGGTGAACTCAGTGGCATACTTTTCAACGGACCGGGTCCCCTGGGTCAATGAGAGGAACTGTCGCTCCATCTCAATCTTTGTGATTCTAGGGAAGAACTTCGTCAAGAAGCTCTCGGTGAAGGTAGCCCAAGTAATAGGCCTCTCCAACCTCTCGGTTTATGCCCTCCACCAAATCTGGGCAAGGTCCACAAGCTGGATGCTTACTACATCCACCCGATCGACATCGGAAATCAGTGCTGCTCGGCTTCCAATGGAGTCTCGGTACCCATGAACTTGACCGGGTGCAACCTCACAAAATCTGCAACTGTGCCAGCTCTCAGCGGCAATAACTCTAGAGCGGGTCCAACAGTGGTTCGGTTAACGGCCTCCATAATAGCCCTTCATAAGTTCGTTATGCTTCTATTGCAGTGCCATCATTTGCTGCAATGCCTAGAGGACAGCAGCATTGTCCGGCTGCTCATCCCTGGGACGGGAAGTAGAAGATCCTCTACGAGCCATGATCTGCATCACAATCAATACATGTTAATGTCTAGATTACAAATTGGTTATTGGATATCCATGTGATTAACGTGGTTGCACATCGTTGAGTTAAACTGGTTAGGGCCAGAATCTTGCTAACATATTAGCCAAACATGGCTAATATACTTGCCCAACCTGGCTAAACTCCAACATGGTTAGAATCAAACCTGGCTCTAATACCACTGAAAACCTGTGACGCCCCGCTTCCCATTATACGGAAACACGGGCACGCAACTAAGGCCTAGCGGATGATGGGTACATCATCCATAAGCTATACAGTTTAACTCAATAAGATGTAATATAACAATAACCATGCATGCAATATATATCACATAAACATGAATAATCCATGAAGAGCCTCATACATAACCAACATCTGGAATGCAAATAACTTCGGGTCAACAAGCCCGGAATACAAAGTACGAAAGTAATACAAGGTTAGAAAAAAAAATAACATGAATAAAATAACTATGACTATCAACTCCACTCCAATCTTTAGTAGGTCAGTTCTCCAAGTCCTTCAATTGCTTCCTCCGCGATACCTGTAATCTCAGCAACTACAGATTGGGAAAAATGCCCGTTACAGCAGGCTACGGGCGACAAGTAGTAGCAAGCAGTAACATAAGAAATAAAAGATTATAAAACAACAACAAGAATTTGGGACGATATCAAAGTCAACAAATGATAAGAATAACAAAATAAAAATTGAATAATCAATAATTCAGTAATCATTATTCAATGTTCAATAACCAGTATTCAATATTAGTGTCAATGTCCAGTGTTCATCTCATGTCTCTAAGTCTTTTATAAGTCCTAACTAATGCACGCAATCCTACGTCCCATACAACAGGTTCGGGTGAATACAATCAAGTAAACGTTTGACTATGGTGGTGAATTATACACGGTCCTGTATGGAGGCCTTGCAATATCAACGACCAATGACCGATGATCGATGATCGATGACCGATGACCGATGACCGATGACCGATGACCGATGATCAATATATGATAAATCGGGATACTGTAGTCAGTAATCCACAATCAATCGATGACCAATATTGGGTGTGACCAATATCCCCTTCCGAGTACACTCTCCTATACCGTCCACTACTAAGCCGACCCTTATTACCCCGGCTTGTTATCATTTTATTACGATCAATTATGGACATGCAATCAATACGATCAATGAGAACGGTGGTATCAATACAATATCAAGGAGATATCAAGGCTGTGTAGTACATGAAATATAAATAGTACAATTCATTAAATATAAAAAATACGGGTTTATATGCAAAACATAACCATATATGGACTAAGTGTACTACAATTTCTATGTGGAGGGTTTTAAGTTTTTGCGTCACGAACCGGGTCGAAACCTCAGTACAAACTCAAGCAAATGACATGGCAATATATTTAAATGTTCCATAATGCAATAAATTTACAGTTCAGGTTTTATTTCAATAGTAATGGCACGATAAGACGACTCTGAATCAATAACATGATACAATAAAGAGAACATTGGAGTTCTATTAAATGCGATATTCAATTCGATTACTACTTGCCGGATTTCAAGAAGTGTTTTCTTGAACTAGAACAATAAAAATGAGTTGAAAAGACGCTTTCCTATTAGAAGACGATTCTCAATATGAAAGAATAACAGGATAAGAATAACGACGGCAACGCACGTGCAAACAATGTTGATGAACACTCGTGCGAACAACGGACAAAGACATGTATGACCTACGTACAACACACGAACCCACAAGAGCACGTGCACACTACGTGCAAGCAATCACCACAGCAAGAACACAAGAGCAGCTAGGGCAACTCACAACAGTAACATAGCAGCGAGAACTCCAACACACAACAGTGATCAGCAATCTTCACAATAGCAAACGACGATCCCATTGAACAACAAACAGCGTGCAAAACAGCATACAGCTGATCAAACACAGCAACAGCGGCCTTCTGCTACCACATAGCAGATAGCAAAATGATAGGAAACACGACTGCAATGGATGGACGACGAGCACCGGAGGACATCGACGACAGTAGGGGATCGGTGGTCGAGTGTTGTGGCCGACGGGATTAGCAACAGAGTGGAATTGCGGCATTCAAGCAGCGGTGGAGCTCAATTTTGGAAGAAAATAGAGGAAAGAGGGAGAAGGTTACGGTTGAGGGTCGCGACAGTTGTAGAGATTCAACAACGAGGCCGGTGACTTGATGGAGATAAGGAGGGGCTCGAGGTTGGGACAATGGAGATTGTAGGCAATGGGCAGCGAGAGGGTTTTGCGCCGAGGGGAACTGGAGGCAGGGTTGTCGACGACGGAGCACAAGGGATCAAGCGCAGACGGGGTGATGCTTGGGGTGGCTGACGTCGGTGAGGACTACAGGCAGCGATGGGGGTCTCTCATGCCCCGCTTCCCAAAAATACGGAACACAAGCACCTGACATTGGTCCAGCGAATGACTTGCGTCATCCATAAGCTGTTTACCCATTCAGCTCAATAATAATAACAACACAAACCAATTGCGTTGGTAATAATAACAACCACATGAACAATAATACTTGGAATAAAACAATATAGAATATCCAAATACAATAATCCATCATCTAGAAACAAATAATAATATCCGGGTCATAAGCCCAATATAGTAATAAATCTAATCACAATAATAATAAGTCTCGATTCAATAAGTCCATTGCAATAATAATAAATAGAAAGCATAAATCTTTAGAAAGCTTGTTCTCCAATTCCAGCAGGTAATTCTCCATGATCACTTGTGAACACTTCATCTAAACAGAGGAGAAAATTTGTCCTTAGAGCAAGTCATGGACAGCAAGTAGAGAAAGCAAAGAAACAATGGAATAACGTTATAATAATGAATTCAATGGATTAATAGTAACCAATAACATGGGACAATAGCAATAATCAATATCATGTTAATCGATGCAATGGTTCAATATTCGATAACAATGTTCAATGGTTAATGTCAATAACACTTAGACAATATTCGATATCAATAGAAACAATGATGTACAATAACCAATGTTGATGTTGTGTCAATTCTTAAGTATATTAGTCATTTTAATCCTAACTAATGCACGTACAAGTGTGTCCCATATGTTCCATACCACAGGTTCGATGCATACAATCAATTTCGTTGAGACTCTGTTGGTGAATTTTATATATCATGTGTCGGTACGATTATCACTGATACGATAACAATATTGTTGTTTGATACATTATAATGATACACAGATACACTAATACACTGGTACAAACCACGAAAGATTGGGGTGTCATAGTCAGCGCTCCAACAATCAATCGACAAAATATTAGCCGACACAGTCCCTTTATTATTCACTACCCAAGTCAATCCCTTAAACCCGGACTTGTTGAATGTTTTATCAATGCAACAATATATTACGCAATTGGAGACATTAGAAGAATGCTAGTAACAATAGAAAAACAATAGGATGATAAATTTTGATAGAATGATGACAATAGCACATTAGGATCATGCAATGCAACGCATACACTTCAATTCATACAATGCAATGATGTATAGATAATTATTTTAAGGAAATCTGGAAAACGAACTTCTGGATTACAAGAGGTCACTGTACAAAAATTAGTTTTCCCACTGCTATAGAAATCAAAAACTGAAACCGTCAGAAGTTCTGGAAACTAGACTTCCACACGATTCCAACTCATATTTAAAATACAAAATCTGACAAAAGTAGCTAGGTCAAATACATCATTCTTCACAAATTACATGTTCAGACAGAAAATCGACTTCAAGTTGTTATATCTTTAGAATCAGCAAAAACTCAATTATAAATTCATTAGAAATATTCATTAGCCTCCTAAACATGTTAACTAACATTTTGAAAATTGTTAGAGCATTATTCTAACATTAATTTAGCTTTTTCATAGTTTAAACACGAAAATATGCATGGATCTGAAATTCTGAAAATAAAATACAGCAGTAGTAATATCATCATAACTTTTGCAATATAACTCGGAATTTAAAGATCTTACATATTCTGGAAACTAAAGACATAGAGGTACAACTCTTGTTCAGAAAGTTATTTATTTTGATGTCAAATACTTTGTCTAAACATCATACAATTTTCGGATAGCAAGTAAATATATAGATTTTTCATGTTTTTCATGAAATAAAGCGGTTAAACATGATGGGTTCCACTTCAATTAGTCAATATACTTCATAATTAGCATGGTAGGTATAATAGCATGGTAAACATCATTAAGAATACACACATACACTAAATGAACCACACAATTTATCAATCAATCATTCCAGTAATCAACCTAGTATTCGATTCTACGATAGTATCCTTATGTGATGATTATATGAATAACCCTATCACCAATACTATATGAATGCACGAAGTCGAGAATATTTTGACTAGCTCGTGTAAACCCTTAATATACTCAACGAAAGAGAAGAATAATACACGATACGATGAACAATTGGAACTACTTGCAAGAATTTCAGTAAAAACATGAATTTGATACAAGATTCAATTCTAAAGGAAAGTGACTTGCCTTATAGACGATTAATTCGAATACCAAAGAATAATGGGATGAGAATCCCGGAGCAACGAACGCACGATCAATTACATGCACAAAGAAACCAAGCAACAACAGCACGGTCAATTACGTGCACAAAGAAACCAAGCAACAACAGCAAAGAGCGGCAACAGCAAGAGGGAAAGGGGTTCGACATTGGTGGTGATCAGTGTCGAGCGGTGGTTGAGGTGTCGAGGTTGCTGTCAGCGAACAGAAACAGGGGAGCAACAGGGGTTAGGGAGCGGGGTGTTGGGTTGCTGGGCGTCGCTGGCGTCTCGACGGGACAGGGGCAACACCGGAGAGGCTGACGACGCTGATGGTCACCGGAGGTGAGGTCGGGGAAGATGAAGACGGGTTTGGGCTGGAAAACTAGGGTCGACGGCTGAACAGGAAAGAGAGAGGAGAAAGGAGAGAGAGATGGCTAGGTTTAGGGTTTGTATTTTGTGTTTTTAGGCTTTGCAATAGGGTTGATTTAAAGGATGCAATTAGGTTGTTGGGTTAATGGGCTAGGATCCAATAATAATGGGTTTGAGTCTAGAAATAATTGCAATTCGGTTTTAGGTTCAATAAGAGATGGATTTAAAGATAATAGGGTTCAATAAAATACTCATAATCAAATAAAAAATGGGATTGGCAAGAAAATAGCTCAACAAGAAAAACAAGAGTAATTCATGAACAAAATTAATTAAGATGATCAAGGAAAAATAAAGTATTTTATTCAAATGCAAAGAAAATGTTACAACGAAGGGGAAAAATGAATAGAACGGAAACGGTAGTTACAATCCTACCCACCTTACGATAAAATTTCATCCTCGAAATTTAAGCAAGTGGTAGCAGGGTAACCCCGAAGGAATGAAGAGAAATACACAAAAAGATGTGGAAACATTTTCTAAATCTTTTCCTCAAGCTCCCAAGTTGACTCACCTGGCGACTGAGGATTCCAAGTGACTCGAACCAATTTGATAACCTTGTTCTTAAAAATCTTCTCCCGTCGGTCAAAAGTTGAAACCAGACGGATCTCACCGGTCAAATCAGGCAAAGCAGTCACAAAATCCATAGTAATATTCTCCCACTTCCACTCTGGAATAAGAAGCGGTTGAAGAAGTCCACCAGTCCTCTGATGTTCCGCTTTCACATGCTGAAATGCAACTACAAATCTTGCAAATAGCTCTCTTCATACCATGCCACCAGAAATGCAACTACAAATCTCAATACATCTTCGTACCACTGCGATGAATAGAAATGGCGAACAGTGAGCTTCTTCGAGTAACTTCTGCCGAACTTCCCTCTTCAGAACACATAGAGGGGTCCCAAAGCGGAGAGATCCATCCTCATGGATCACCATATCAGTCCTCGAACCATCTTCTACTTCAGCTCGAAACTTCTGCAACTGCACATCACCAGACCATGCTTCCTAAATCTGATCCACCAAGGATGACTGCAACTGGAGCACCATACAACTCTGCTCGGAACCAAGAAAAACAACATCCAAATCTAACCTCCTCATAGCTTCCACAAGCTCATCATGCTCAGTAAGAACCATGGCAACCGATCTTCTGCTTAGAGCATCAGACACCAGATTAATCTTACTAGGGTGATACTGTAAAATGATATCATAATCTGCCATCAATTCCAACCATTGTCTCGCCTCATATTCAGCTCTTTCTGAGTGAACACATACTTTAGACTTTTGTGATCAGTGAAGATCTCCACTCGATCTCCAAGTAAGTGATGCCTCAAAAGATTCAAGGAAAAGATCACAACTGCAAGTTCCAAATCATGTGTAGGATAATTCCTCTCATGTGGCCTCAATTTTCTAGATGCATATGCGACAACCTTATCTCGTTTCATCAAAACAACACCCAAGCATCTTCCTGAAGCATCACAGTGAATTACAAAACCTCCAGATCAATCTGGTATAGTAAACACATGCACTGATGTTAGCCGATTATTTAATTCAACGAAAGCTTGATCACAGGATTCATCCACATAAACTTCTGATCCTTCCCAGTTAACTTGGCCAATGGCCCGAAAATCTTCGAGAAATCCCGAACAAACATCATGTAGTACCCCTCTAGACCAAGAAAACTCCGAACTTCAGATACTGATTTTAGTGTCGGCCAATCCTTAACTGCATACGGATCGACAGAAACTCCATCTCCAGAAATAATATGGCCCAAGAATGCCACACGATCTAGCATACTTACTGTAATATTCCGGACGGATATTACCTCGTATAAATTACTATTTTATTATTATTTTATTATTATTTTGTTTGAATTCCAAAATCAAATTATTTTGGTGATTTTTCGCCGGGTTGTCCACAAACATTGTCTACACGCATATATCGGTCGATGTACATCCGAAGTACATCAAATTGGTAGCGCGATCCTCCGAATTGATAATAAAAACTTATTTTATTATTATTTTCAAATTAAACTATTTATGGGGATTAGATAATGATTTTTTTGTATACACATACATGTACACATACATACATTGTATTATACTTAGTACATTATACAAAATATGTAGTATGTACTCTTGGACAATATACTCATCCTTGTCATGACAACATAATTAGATGATTAGGGTTTTATTTAAGTGGCTAAACTAGGGTTTGTATGCATGAGAAGATTAAAATCCCTTCTAAAAACCTTATCCCTTTCTACCATGCTTCCACCTCATTTCTAGGCCATACCCTACACCTTACCCCTCCCTCACCTAGAGCCATGGCCGGATTGCTTCTTCTTGGGGTTTTTGTGCAAAATGTGAGTGCACATTTACACTCTCCCCCTCCTCTCCCCTCCTATAAATACCCCCTCCTTCTCCACCTTGTCTCATTTTAGAAAACAAAAAGAAAGAAAGGAAAGGAAAAGAAAGAGAGAACCTCATACTAACAAGAGAGTTTTTCTTGTAGATTCCATAGAAGTTCTAGGAGCTAGGGAAAGGAGAAGTTTTAGCTAGCTAGTCCTTCCTACAAGTAGAACAAGGTGGGAGTTTCTCTTTTGTTGTTTGTTTATTTGTATGGTTGCTTTGATGTTTCTTCTTCTTCTTGCCTTCCTTGTTTTGTTTTCTTTGGTTTTTGGGATGGTTGTTGTGATAGTATGATGGTATGTGGTTCTTTCATTGTATGTTTGTAAATGTTAAAGATAATAACCACAAGAAGTGAATGGAAACAAGTAGTAGTGCTAAATAAACATAAAGATTAAATCTTTGTAGTTGTAGTTGTTGTTTGTGTTTGTTAATTGGACTAAAATGACATAAGGCATATGGACTTGTACATACAACCATTTGGGGTTGTAGGACTTGATGTGAACTCATGGACAAAGCATATAAACTTTTTTATACAACCATTTCGGTTGTAGGACTTGTATTGAACTTGGACTAAAAAGATAAGCATATGGTTGGTTGAACCAAATGAAGGTTCTTACCTTATTTTTATTATTGTTGTTTTCTTTTATAATCTTAAGTAAGAAAGACTCATTGTAGATATGAAACTAATATAATCACTAGTTGTAAAAGGATTAAAAAGATCTCTTTTATGTCCACTAGTAATAATAAGAAACATATACTAATAAAGATTGGTAGAAATGTTAGTAGATGTTCATATTAAAATAAAATGGTAATAGTATGTTTAAATAAAATAGTAGTATTATGCTTAAATAAAGTAGTAGTAGTAAGGATTAAAATAAAGTAGTTGTAGATGGTTATGATATGTAAAATGTTAGTAGCTATTCATGATTAAAATAAAGTAGTAGTAGTTGATGTTCATGTTTTAAGTAAAGTAGTGTAGTAAATGTTCATGTTAAATAAGTCGCATTAGTAGATGTTTATAAATTTGTATTAGATTTTCATGTTAAATAAAATTTTGGTAGAGGTTTATGTTCAAGTAAATTTGTAGTAGATGTTATGTTTCAATAAAGATAGTAGATGTTCATGCTTCATGCTAAGTTAGTAAGTATCATGCTTAACTATTATTCATGCTAAGTGTATAAACATGCTTAGAATGTTGTAGGATTTATATTAAAAATCCTTATCATGTTTAGGGATGATATTCATGCTTAAGATGTTATAGGATTTATTCTAAAATTACCTATCATGTTTAGGGAGGATATTCATGCTTAGGATGTTGTAAGATTTATTCTAAAATTTCCTATCATGTTTAGGTATGATATTCATGCTTAGGATGTTGTAGGATTTATTCTAAAATATCTACCATGTTTAGAAATGATATTCATGCTTAGAATGTTGTAGGATTTATTCTAAAATTACCATTCATGTGTAGGAATGATATACATGTTGTAGGATTTATTCCAAAATTACCTATCATGTGTAGGAATGACATACATGTTGTAGGATTAATGCTAAAATTATCTACCATGTTTAGGAGTGATATACATGTTGTAGGATAAATGCTAAAATTACTTACCATGTTTAGAAGTATATATATATATATATATATATATATATATATATATATATATATACTTAGGAATGTTGTATGTTCATACTAGTAGTTATCCATGCTTAGTAAGATATTCATGCTTAGTAGTTATTCATGCTTAATCGATTCATGCCTAGATGATAGTGGGAAAGTAGTACACCATGCTAGCTAAATTTGTCCATGCTTAGATGATTGTAAGAAAGTAGTATACCATGCTAGTTTCATTTATCTATGCTTAGATAGTTGTAGGAAAGTGGTATCTCATGTTAGATTAATTTATCCATACTCACATGCTTATAGGTAAGTTGTATACCATGCTAGATTAATGGTAGAAAAGTTGTATACCATGTTAGTTTAACTGTAGGTAAGTTGTATACCATGCTAGATTAATGGTAGGAAAGTTGTATACCATGTTAGTTTAATTGTAGGGAAGTTGTATACCATGCTAGATTAATGGTAGGAAAGTTGTATACCATGTTAGTTTAATTGTAGGAAAGTTGTATACCATGCTAGATTAATGGTAGGAAAGTTGTATACCATGTTAGTTTAATTGTAGGTAAGTTGTATACCATGCTAGATTAATGGTAGGAAAGTTGTATACCATGTTAGTTTAATTGTAGGTAAGTTGTATACCATGCTAGATTAATGGTAGGAAAGTTGTATACCATGTTAGTTTAATTGTAGGGAAGTTGTATACCATGTTAGTTTAATTGTAGGTAAGTTGTATACCATGCTAGATTAATGGTAGGAAAGTTGTATACCATGTTAGTTTAATTGTAGGGAAGTTGGATACAATGCTAGATTAATGGTAGGAAAGTTGTATACCATGCTAGATTAAATAAATATTCATGCTTACATGATACCCATGCTTAGATAAGTATATGTTCATGCTATGTTAGTAAATGATCATGCTTAATCATTATTCATGCTAAGTAACTAGGTGTCATGCTAATTATTATTTATGTTAAGTTAATGGTATCCATACTAATGATATTCATGCTTAGATTAAAGTAACTATTCATGGTTAGTTGTGGTGATTTTTATGTTATGTTCTATCCATGCTAGAATTGTTGTAGAAACTCAGGCTATGTTGTAGGTCGATACTTAACTAGTATACATGACTAGAATGTTACTAAAATGTACACCATGCCATATGTTAATGTTAAAGTTGCATACTATGTCTAGGAATGAGGCATACCATGCTAAAGTTTAAATACATGCTTAGAATGTTGTAGGATTAATGTTAGAATACCTACCATGCCTTGGAATGTTGTATGATCATACTAGTTACATATCCATGCTTGGGTTGTGATGATTAATCATGATAAGTAGTAAGCATTCACGCTCAAGTTATAACCTATGCATGACCATAGTAGACTTTATGTCTAGATCATAGTGATTTTCATGCTTAAGCTTGATATAAGTACATGCTTAATCATATTCGTACTTAGGACTATTGTGGTGAGCGGTTATGTTATATAATTAGATGGTCGTACGAAGATGCTTGCAATTGTATGCCATGCTTAAGGCACTATAGGTTGAAGTAATAAGGATTGGGAAGACCACTAGTAGTAGTCAGTTGATAATGGTTGTTATGTCGCCTTCGGTTTTTCATTGGTAGAATACCGATCATAGACTATTAGTAGATTCTTCTGTTGCTTCTAATAATAAAAGATCGAGTTTGCTAGTAAGCACTTTTGGTTGCTTCTAGGATTGATTACCTGTATGGTTGTTTGCATATGGTTGTGCTCGTACGTGGCTCGACTGGCCCGTATGTAGCTGTGGGTCTCATACGTAGTTTAATTGGCTCGTATGTAGGTTGTTGTCTCGTACGCGGCTCGACCGGCCCGTGCGTAGCTGTTGGTCTCATACGCGGCTTATTTGGCCGGTATGTACGTGGTTATCTCCTACGAGGCCCGCCTGGCTCGTAGGTAGCTATTGTTTCATACGTAGCTTATTAGCTCGTATGTGGTTGTTACTCATATATAGCTTGTTAATTAGCACACTGTTCGTTGTGCTCGTCTAGGGTGATATTACCACCCTAAGAGCTATCAACCATCAAGACATATGTTTTCTTACCCTAAGGAACTGTGGAGGAGTCACTCCTTGTGTACCGTCGAATCTTAACCAGGGTAGGTTGATCGAGGACCGGAGTATAGACGGAATCCAAGTTTAGGGTAGCGGCATGCACGTATATTCACACGGCCGAGGTCTTGGATCGATGGGCCAGGAACCGGATCCCGAAGGATTCTGGTGAGTCTAGGTTGAGCAGCCTAGTAGAGTTGTCTTGCGAAGCCTAATTTAAGGCCTAGCATGTTATGTTTATAATATTATTGTCCCTAGGATTGTCGAGTCAGGGACATCATTAAGGTAGTAATTTATAATGATCATTTTGCTCAGACCCTTGCCGAAAAGAGAGGAGTTGGTTGTAGGGGGCGCCTTACGACCAACTTGTCCCTTGAGGCAGGCCTTAGGTGGTGATAGTGGGTTGTACCTTCCCGTCAAAGGGATACGTACGGTGCCATCTCACAAATTGAGGACACGGGTTGCGTATCTCGCGCTGTTAATTCCTGAAGTGCCGTGGCTGAGGGTACCACAGGGTAGGCTTCGCGCTACCCTACGCTTGCGAGACCCCAGAGGGTGCCACAGGGTAGGCTTCGCGCTACCCTGCGTTTGCGAAACCCTATGATTTAGATTTTGGAATGACGTCCGATACATTGGGTTCGTCTGTTTTGAGTGAGGTCCGGTTAGCCAGGTAGCAGTGGCGAACATAGACACCACTGGCGTACTGCATCAGTGGGACATGACCACGTCTGCAACCTCATCAGTCACGTGTGGGTGTCAGGAACAGGTTGTGTACAATTAGAGTTCATAATGCGGGTTCAAATCTCTATATATGGAGAAACGGCTTGAGATGGGGTCGCATGTAATATGGGCTGCATGTTGCTTCAGAGACTTGCTGACATTAGAATAGGAAGCATCCTTGTTCTATTTAAATATCGCATTAGAGTCTAGTCATAGCACTCACGAACACTTAAACTACACCAACACCATTGCCATGTTTTTTATGTTGTTTGGGAGATTAGCTGCTTTCATATCAGCCTTTAAGCGTCAGTGAATACTAACGTCCCCACTTCCATAGGTACTGGATCGCCGAAGCACAAAGGCGAGATTCAGGAGGACTCAAGGCAAGGAATGCAAGGAGTCAATGTCGTATTTAGTTCCGCTGTAAAATGTGTGTTGATCATCTATTAGTTGGGAAGTACTCTGATGTAAGATGTTGAAGGTTGTAATACTTGGAAATGTAAAGGTAATATTGTAACTCTATTGTAATGTATCGCAGTGTATAATGTTAAGACTTGTAATGTATTTAGTGTTGAATAAAAAGTTTTAAATTCTCCTGTTTTTCTGTGTATTGTGACTAATTGAAGAAAAGACCCTGGCTCGTGTCACGGTTTCCCAGTATTGGAAATCGGGGCGCTACACTTGCTAAGCTTCTCATACAGCTAATCTCCCTCAATGTTTGCAAAACAGCATTCAAGTTCTCAGCATGCTCATCACGGTTCCGAGAATAGACGAGAATATCATCAATGAAGACCACAACAAACTTGTCCAGAAAGGGGAAGAAAACCCGATTCATCAAGCTCATAAACACATCTGGAACATTAGTAACTCCAAAAGGCATCACCAAGAATTCATAGTGCCCATATCTTGTACGAAAAGTTGTCTTCTGCACATCCTCAGCTTTCACTTTAACCTGATGGTAACCAGAACGAAGATCCAGCTTTGAAAATACGTAAGCACTTCCCATTTTATCAAACATGTCATCAATCCTTGGCAACAGATATCGGTTCTTCACTGTGACATTATTGAGCTCGCGGTAGTCAATACACAACCCTGCGACTACCATCCTTCTTATTGACGAACAGTACCGGAGCTCCCCAAGGTAAAACACTCGGCCTGATACAACCTCTATCCATCAACTCCTGAATCTGCTCCTTCAACTCAGCCAACTCCACAGGAGCCATTCTGTACGGACTCTTATAGATCAGAGATTTACCCGGCTGAACATCAATACTAAACACCACTTCACGATCTGGCGGTAATCCCAACAATTCCTCAGGAAAAAACGTCCAGAAAGTCTTGCACAACCAACGGTGCAACATCACCATCAGCACACACTTCTTTCATCACTTCAACTTCTTGACCACACAAGCAAGCAGTGTTTCACCAGCACAGAATTCAAATTCCTGACATCCTGGTACTCAAAACACCACCTTCTTCACACGGCAGTCAATTACATCATGAGTGACAGCAAGCAAATCCATCCCCAATATAACATCAAAACTAGAATTGTTGATGACAGTCAGATCGGCAACAAAATCAACACCACCAATAACCAAAGGACTCTGCCTACAGATCTGAGAACACACTACAAAACCTCCACCTGTACTAATATTCCATGCTGCTAGCATAGCGCTGCTAGCCAAGTGATGCAGATCGACGAAGCGGGAAAAAACAAAGGAATGTGTAGCACCAGAGTCAAAAAACTTGAGCGGGAAAGGAGTGAACAAGGATAATGCCTAGCAGGAAGTCAAAGATGAGAATACAATATGAAGAAGCAAAATGCAAGAAACAGACATGAATGGAAGGATAACATGATAAGACAACATAATAGAATAACAAGATAGCAAGGGGAAAATAAAATAAAATACAAATAAAGATATACCTGCAACAATGCCCAAAGCGGTTTCAACATCCTGCGCAGTCAGGTTGTAGGCCTGACCATGACCTGCTGGAAGATTATCCCTAGAAGTGGCTCTCCTCTGATCAAAAATGTGGCTCTGAGGTGGGAGTGGTGGTCCGCCATGACCACAAGCAACCGCTCCCTGCGGGGTGGGACCCCCAACTGGTGCAAGGGATCGGGACATAGGGCAATCACGAACCAAATGATCATTCCTCCACACAGAAGGCATAGGTGATTTTCTATCCGACATCCTGGTGCAAGTGCCCAGTCTTGTGACAGTACGAACAGATCAAGTGCAGCCTTTGATCCGTAGGTGGGTATGGCAATGCCCTAGTAGGAAGGGTCGGAACTGGCCTCCTAATATGCCCTCCAGAAGGTCTGCTAGAGACAGAGTGCGGAACAGACTTCTGAATGGCACGCTTCCTCATACTAGTCTGCTCCTGAATTCTGGCAGCATCCAGGATATCAGCATAAGAACGAAGTCGCAATGGTAGCAAGACTGTCCTGAATCTCAATATCCAAGTCCAACAAGAAACGAAGGCCTCTATCATCGTCATTCACTACCATGGAAGTAGCAAAACGACTTAGTCGAGTGAATTCCGTAGCGTACTTGTCCACGGTCCGACTCCCCTGATTCAAGACAATGTTTAGTTTAACATCGATACTTTATGAAATAATAACGAAAAAGCATGATTAAACACCATCTGACGAACCTAAGTTAATGAGAAAAACTGTCTTTCCATTTCATTCTTGGTGGCATTAGGGAAGAACTTCGGAAGGAAGCTCTCAGTGAAGATGGCCCAGTGGATGGGTCGCCCCAATCGTTCAGCCTCAGCTTACCACCAGATGTGGGCAAGATCAATAAGTTAGATGCTCACAACATCCACACGATCAACATCCGCTTTCCGGGCTGCAGTCAACACTTGCTCTGTACTAATAAGCTATTGCTCGGCTTCAAGCGGACCCTCAGTGCCTGAGAACTTATCTGGATGGAAATGATAATATCTTGCGTATAAGCCCAATACAATAATAAATCCAATCACGATAATAATAAATCGCAATACAATAAGTCCAATGCAGTAATAATCAACTAAAAAGCATGAATCTTTAGAAAGCTTGTTCTCCAATTCCAGCAGGTAATTCACCATGATCACCTGTGAAGACTTCCTCTAAAAAGACGAGAAAAATTGTCTTTAGAGCAAGTCAAGGACAGCAAGTAGAGAAAGCAAAGAAACAATGGAATAACGATATAACAATGAATTCAATGGATTAATAGGAATCAATAACAGGGACAATAGCAATAATCAATATCATGGTAATCGATGCAATGGTTCAATATTCGATAACAATGTTCAATGATTAATGTCAATAATACTTAGACAATATTCGATATCAATAGAAACAATAATGTACAATATGCAATATCGATGTTGTATCAATTCTTAAGTCTATTAATCATTTTAATCCAAACTAATGCACTACTACTATCTCCCATATGTTCCATACCACAGGTTTGATGCATCCAATCAATTTCGTTTAGACTCTATTGGTGAATTTTATAGATCATGTGTAGGTACGATAATCACTAATAAGATAACAATATTGTTGTTCGATACATTATAATGATACACTGATACCCTGATACACTGATATACTAATACGGTACACGAAATATTAGGGTGCCGTAGTCAGCGCTCCAACAATCAATCGATAAAACACTGGCCGACACAGTCACTATATTATTCACTATCCAAGTCAATCCCTTAAACCTTTGCTTGTTAAATGTTTTATCAATGCAACAATACATTATGCAATTAGAAACATTAGAAGAATGATAATAACAATAGAAGAACAATAGGATGATAAATTTGGATAAAATGATGACAATAGCACATTTGGATCATGCAATGCAACGCATACACTTTAATTCATACAATGCAATGATGTATATATAATTATTTTAAGGAAATCTGAAAAATGAATTTCAGACAGCAAGAGGTCACTATACAAAAATCAGTTTTTATGCTACCACAGAAATCATAACTGAAACCGTCAGAAGTTTTGCAACCGAGACTTCCACACGATTCCAATGCATATTTATAATTCAAAATCCGACAACAGTAGCTATGTCAAATACATCATTCTTTACAGATTACATGTTCAGACAGAAAATCGATATCAAGTTGTTATATCTTTAGAATCAGCGAAATCTCAATTATAAATTCATCAAAAATATTTATTAGACTGCTAAACATGTTAACTAACATTCTGCAAATTATCATAGCATTATTCTAATACTAATTTAGTTTTTTAATAGTTTAAACATAAAAACATGCATGAATATGAAATTCTGAAAATAAAATACAGTAATAGTAAAATCATCACAACTTTTGCAATACAACTCGAAATTTAAAATCATCATAACTTTTCTAGAAACTAGAGACATAGAGCTACAACTCTTGTCCAGAGAGTTATTTATTTTGATGTCAAATACTTGGTCAAAAACGTTATACAATTTCCATACATCAAGTAAACATACAGATTTTGCATATTTTTCATGAAATAAAGCGGTTAAACATGATGGGTTCCACTTCAATTAGTTAATAAACTTCATAATCAGCATGGTAGGTATAATAGTATGGTAAACATCATTAAGATTACACACATACACTAAATTAACCACACAATTTATCAATCAATCATTCCAGCAATCAACCTAGTATTCCATTCTACGATAGTATCTTTATGTGATGATTATATGAATAACCTTTATCACCAATACTATATGAAGGTATGAAAGATTTGTTCTTTTGAGTCAATAAAGGCACGAAGTCGAGAATATTTGGGTTAGCTCCTGTAAACCCTCAATATACTCAACGAAAGAGATGAACAATATACGATACGATGAACAATTGGATCTACTTGCAAGAATTTCAATAAAAACTTGAATTTGATACAAGATTCAATTCAAGAGGATGTGAATTCTCTTATAGATGATTAATTCGAATTCCAAAGAATAAGGGGATCAGAATCCTGGAGCAACGAACCCATGAACAATTATGTGAACACTACGTGCACAAAGAAACCAAGCAACAATAGCAAAGAGTGGCAACAGTAAAAGGGCAAGGGGATCGACATCGGCGGTGAGCTACGTCGAGCGATGGCTGGAGGCATCAATTTTGCTATCGTCGAGCGAAAATAGGGAAGGAGCAGGGGTTAGGGCGTGGGGTGTTGGGTTACTAGGCATCGCTGGCGTCTCGAAGCGACTGGGGCGGCGCTGGAGAGGCTGACGATGCTAATGGTTGCTGGAGGTGAGGCCGGGGAAGATGAAGATTGGTTTTGTCACATCCTGCTTCCCAAAAGGGAGATACAGAATACGGATACGTGACTAAGTCCAGCGAATGGCTTGCACCATTCATAAGCTGTCAGGTTCTTTACAACAAGCACAGGAATAATCAAGAGATAACAAGGAGAAATAGTCAACCACGCATGCATAACTGAATCAATATAGTCAACAAGATTACTTGAAACATGAAGCAAGAATACTGAATTTCAAATTATCATGTCTGGAACAAAACACAAGTCTGGGACACAAAGCCCAATACAAAATAATCCATGTAACCAAGTAAAATTATTCAGGATAAGCAACAAGAAATAAATAGATATAGCAAAAATTTCTAGCCAACTATAATCTTAGATCACCTACTCCATCAGGCAGCTGATCATCATAATCTACAATTTAACAAATTGCAGGAAAAAAAAAAGAGAAACAAAATACCCGTCAATGCAAGTTACGGACCGCTTGTAGTGCAGGCACAAGTACAGGAAAAGACTAAACTAGTAACAGCGGAAGCAAACATAGCATGGAATAGACATGGCAACAAAATAGAACAACTCGCATGGCAAGATGAACGAGTGCAAGTGGCATGTAACAAGTGTCAAGTAAGCAAGTATCATGTAAACAAGTAACAAGTAACAAGTGTCAAGTATCAAGTATCATGTACAAATAACAAGCAGCAAGAGTCAAGTATCAAGTATCATGTACAAGTAACAAGTAGCAAGAGTGAAATGATCATGTTCAAGTCTTGTATTTATTACTATCTAGGTAGCATTTCATGCGTTCCAAACTTTTATCATATGGTTGCTACAATCAAATAATTTTGTTTTAGATTTCATAGTGGATCATAGAGGACAGTGTACTCAGGGACAAGCTCCAAGTAATCAAGTATCAAGCTCCAAGTAACCAGATATCAAGCTCCAAGTGTCAAGTGTACAAGTGTCAAGTAATCAAATATCAAGCTCCAAATAACTAGATATCAAGCTCCAAATAACCAAGTATCAAGCTCCAAATTACCAAGTAGGATCTATGAATCTTCTTTCGAGTACACGTTTCTGTATTTTCCACTATTAGATCTTCCCTTTAAAACTCCGGCTTAGTTTCATATTATTATTATCAAACAGGCATGTGCATGTACAAAACATGGAAAGCGTAACATGGTATGAATATGTAACATGTTTAGGTTGAAGGATAAATATGTACAGGTAAAAGACAACTCATAAAGGATTAGGACAACGAGATTCGAGTTCAGGATAGCAAGACAATACTGCACTAAATCTGGGATTTTCGTTGCCACAAACATGCAATACTGGATCCGTCAGAAGATCTAAAAGATAGACTCTCGACCGAGTCCAGTAAGTATATATAAGTCATATGGTATTTCACAAAAACAAGTCTCATAGCAGATTTGTATCTAGAAAACATGTTCAGCCAGAAATCAGAAACTTATATTCCTAAACAGGAAAACAGAATAAAATATTACTGATTAAATCCATGAAAAATATGGGGTATTCCCTAGTATGTTTAGTAACAGAAAATAAAGTTTCATAATTTTCCAATATAGATAGGATAGTCAAGTAAAATCAGAAAGTAGCAAGATACATAAATTTTGTAAATCTAAAATTATAAACACTGCAGTACTAAAACAGCAATATTTAACAAAATATAAATCAAAATACAAATTCGTAAAAAGGGTGATAAAATATTTATAGTATGGTACAATTCATATTCACAAAGTTTTTATAGACCTCAAATAGAATCAGGTCAAAATTATATTTCTTTACTGAATAGTATGAGAATTCTGCATGTATAGTAGTTGTTTGTAAGCATAGAATCGTGTATAAAAGTTATCATTTAAATCTACAAAAATTAGGGGTTAATGCCAATCTACTCTAGTTGTACTCATAAAAATAATGGATCAAAATATTATCTTTCGCATCAGTAGAAAAATAATTTACCATAAAGAATTCATATAAATCTGGATCTGAAATTTTAAACACATCTGTAGTAAAATAGTCATAACTCACAACTCATAATTCAAAATTGAGATCTGTCAGAAAACCTGGAAAGTAGACAAAATTATCTATAATCCATATTCACAAATAATTTTCATATACTGACTTTAATAGGGTCTAAAATACTGATAAAAATCGGAGTAACAACAAGGACAGAATTGTTCTTCATGCATAAAATCGACTTAAATCATATGAAACTCATCCAAATTGTAACAAACGTGAAATATGGTATGCTAGATATCCAAGCAACATGGTATAGGGTATTTAGCAAGTCTAGACAAGTTATACTACTACCAACACATCAAGCATACAAGATTATACAAGAAGTCATGAATCACGAACAATATGCATGTACATAACAAGAAGTGATCAACTCTAAGTTATTTCATGTCATGAGTGCAAAGAGACACCTACAGGCGGGTCAACCCAATAGAGACAAGACGTAACTCCTATTTCACGTTTTCTGTATTTAGGGTGTATTTTTTTTTTCCCGTGTATTATCTGGGTTTTGGTCGTTTATAAAAATTTTCGTTCACTTTATTCTAAAAATATTTTGTATCTCCTGTTAAAATTTGTTCTATTCATTATTTATATTTATTATTATTTTCATACGATTTTTATATTATACTAACCCTATTATTCTTGTTATTATTTTCAGTATTATTATTTTTATTATTATTATTGTTATTTTGAAGTACAAACCAAGTATATTATTTGTATGTGACTGTCCTAATTGTTTGTGAAAAGTTAAATATTAATCTAATTGTATTTTTTAAATTTATTTTATTGAACACCGTAAAATTTTGTTTTGACCCTTGAGAAATTGTGAAATTTGTATTTTATAAATTTTATTTATTTTCCTATTGGATTTTTAAAACCAAATCCTATTATTTTTTTTATTGGATTTTAAAAACCCTAAACCCAAAAATACCCATACCCGTCATCTATTACCCGAACCCATTTAAAACTTCCTTTACCATCCAGCCGTCGCTTTCCCCTAACCCTAACATCTTTCTAACCTATTTATATAAACCCATCTACCCTGTTTACCTGTTCATTTTCTCCTTACCCTTCCGCCGCTCCTTTCCCTCTCCGGCGTGCTCTTCAGTCGCGCCGGCCCCCTGCCCTCGCGACTGCACCGCCCTCGTCGACACCTATCCTTCTCCCGACCTCCTACTCCCCTAGCCTCCCGAAGCCCTCCTATAGCACCAGTCGCGACCCCCCAAGCGACCTCCCCTTGTGTGCGCCCTGCATCCCGACTGTCGACAGCACCCCTCCCTGCACTGTGTTCCCCAATCGTCGGTGCAACCAGCAAGCCACCCCTCCGGTATTCCCCTGTATCACTCCGACCATCGGTGCGATCCCGTCGCCCTGTCCCCGTCCTGGTGTCGACCAGCAACAGCGAGTAGCCAGCAGCACAATAGAGTGTTGTTCTCCCTCGCTGCTTACCGTCGTTTCCCCAACCTTGTCTCTCTCTGTGTGTGTGCGTTTCTCGTGTTATTGGAATCATGAGAGTGAGTTCATTGTTCGTGGTTCGTTTTCGGGTTCGTTCGCTGTGTTAGTGCCGAAAATCCGTTCCCGTTATTCTTGCTTTTCCTTCGTTTCTGTCGTCGTCTCTCAGGTAAGTAACTTGTATTCTTTTCTTTGTGTAATACAAGTACTAAATACAGCTTGTAGTGTTGTTGGGTTCTAGAGAAAATTTGTGTGTATTCTTTGTTATCTATTGTCTCTATTGTGATGATTTGACAATAGTTGCCTCACAACATATATGACATGAAACAACCTAGGGTTGACCACTTTTGATGTATATGTTCATGCTACTTTGAGATATCTGTGCTTGAAGTCGTATTCGAGATATACTTGTCATGGACTTGTAAAATACCCTATACCATGTTGTTTGGACATCTACTACACTATATTTCAAGTTTGGTTTGATTTGGATGAGTTTTACTTGAACTAGATGATTTTGAGTTCGAAGAGGAAATTCTGGATTTTCTGTTACTTTGCTTTTGATCAGTTTTTTAGACCCTATTAAGGTCAATATTTGAAAATATTTTGTGAACATGAACTGTAAAGAATTCTGTCTATCTTCCAACCCTTCTGACAGATCTTAGTTTCGTTTTACAAGCTGTGAGTTATGCCTATTTTACTACTGAGGTGTATAAGATTTCCAGACTGCGTTTTCTATGAATTCTGAAGAGTAATATATTTTCATTCTGGTGTTAATATTATTATTTTGATATGAAATTCTGCTCAGTACTTCTCGACTTGAATGGGGTTTACCCATAATTTTGGTGGATTTATTTGAGGAGCTTTATTAATCTTTTCATGCTCGCAAATAATGATTTTACATGTAGAATTTTACTACAGTTCAGTAAAGAACCTGATTTTCGACCTAACTCTACTTGTTGTCTCTAAAACATTTCTGAATATGAAAGTTAGCCTACTATATATATTTTATTACCCTTTAGGCGGATTTTGATTTCGATTTATGGTTTGTGAGATATTGATGTTTTCGTACTGTAGTATTTATAACTCCAGATTTACAAAACTACTGCATCTTGTTGTTTTCTGATTTTTTTTGACTAAACTATTTATATTGAAAAACTATTATACTTTAAATTTTTATTTTACACATACAGGGGAGTACCTCAGATTTTTCGTAGATTTAATTAATGACTTTCCATGATGTTTGCCTGACCATGAATACAAAATACTGATTTCTGACTGAACACGTTTTTTGGATTCAAACCTCTTTTGAGACTTGATTTTGTGAAATACTATATGATTTATATATAATCGCTGGATTCGGCCAGAAGTCTATTTTTCAGATTCTTTGACGGGTCCATATGTGCTTTTTTGTAGCAACAGGAATCCCTATTTTAGTACGTTACTGTCTTGCTGTCCTGAACTAGCATTTGCATTGTTCTATTCCTTTATGAATTGTCTATCATCTGTACATGTTTATCTGTCACCCTGGACCTGTTACCTACTTATCCCACGTAATTCTTGCTCTGTTTATGACACATACATGCCTGTCTGATAATAATAATAAATAATCAATCCACGGTTTAAGGGAAAGATCTAGTTTTAGGAAATTATAGAAATGTGTACTTAGAAGGGGGCCCGTGTTTTCCATACTGAGCATCTGTTATGTGATATGATACTATTATACTAATTACCTAACTACACACATCCCTATAGGAAGGTGTACTCGGAGGAGGACCAATAGGTTCTCACTGTCTGATTACTGTTACTGACTACCTGACTGCACACTTCCCTAAAGGAAGGTGTACTCGGAGGAGGACCAATAGGTTCTGACTGTCTGATTATTGTTTAATTACTGATACCTGAGTACACGGCCCTATATGATCCCCTACGAAATCTAAACAAAACTGTTTGAATGTAGCAACTGTAACCCCTGTTTTTCATTTTATGTATTTTGGAGTGTATTTTTTATTTTTGTGTATTTTTATACCTCTTGTATTTTTCGGATCCGTATATTGGATTTATTTTCAATATATATTCTTTTTCTTTTCATTTGAGCTCCTTGTGTCGTTTGTTCGTCGTTTTTGTTCGTTTTCACCATTTTGAGTTCTTTTTCTCATTTTCTTGGCCTCGATCATTATTATTATTTATTTTGATGATGTGATGGATTTTCGGTGGTATTTTCCCAAAATTATTATTTTTGACACTTAAGGAGATTTTTAGGAGCCATAGAATTTATTATATATTGTATCCCCAATTGAAACCTACCTAATACCCATTACCCATTTGTATACCTATTAATTCATATTGATATCCAGTACCCATTAGTCCATATTAAACCCATATATATATACCCTAATCCCCTTTAAACCCTAACCCTAATTCTAATCTCTCTCCCTCTCCTAAAACAAACCGGCCTCTCCTTTCCTCTCCATATTTTGCTCCCAGCTTGCCCTCTTCCCCCTCAAAACCGACCCTTTCCATCAGCCTCCAACCCTACTACATCTCCTAATCCATCCATATACCACCTCCATACATCAAAACCCTACCTTTTCCTCTCTTACTTGTGGCCGGCATCTCCAAACAGCACCACCATCATCCAAAACAGTACAAGACTACTCCTTTGTGGTGTTTTTGAAGTGGGTATCATCCACTTTGGTTCGTACATCAAGGAGATCGATCGTGTAGACGTTTTGGTTCGTGGGTTCACTTGGATTCGCGCTAGAAGGGATTTCTCTCGTGGATTTTGTTCCTGCAGCTTGTTGGCATCGAATTCACTCCATTAAAAGGCAAGTAACTTGTACATAATTTCATTAGGTTGATACAAGTCAAAAAGTTCACACTAAGAGTAGTTGGGTCGAAAGACAACCAAAAATTATATTTTTGTTGATGGGTTTGTCTCTATTGTGTTGAATTTGGCCATAGAAGACTTATGACATGATGTTTGATTGGTTAATGCCCTAGGTTTCACCCAAACTTGATTTTGTTCGTGTATGTAACATATTGCATGTTATGTGTTTGATTGATTGCCCATGTGAGAATTATAAGGCTTGGACATGTTAGAACCCGTAAAACATGATGTTTAGATGATTAGTAGGTTGTATTTCAAGTTTGGTTAAGTTTGGATCATTATCGTGGAAGTTATAGTGTTTTTGAGTAGAGACGTGAAATCTGTAACTTGCTGCCTGTTTGGTTTCATTTGGTGTTTTCACTAATGCTACAGTCCAAATTTGAACTTCAAAATTAAAAGTGAATTGTATATAATTATTTCTATTTTCAAACCCCACTGGTTTTACTTGATTTGGAGTTCGTATGACTGAGATATGATAGTTTTGGTACATGTGTGTCGATAGTTTTCTAATTCTGTTTTGTGTAAATTTTGTTAACAATTTATTTTCAAGAACTAGGATATACATAATATCTTAGTATAATATTTGACTCAGTGTTTCCTTATGATACTAGGGACTACCCAGATTTTTGTTGTATTTTAAAAATGAGTTTTAAGTAGTGTTTCATATTCTTTTCTAAATTCACCTTGTGCTGTAATATGCGTGTTGTTCAGTATAGAACCCAGTTTTCACCCTAATTCCTTATGTTTTATGAAAATTATTTGTGATATATGAAAGTTAGAAAAATCTATCTATTTTCACGTCGTTTTGGCGGAATTGGATTTTGATTCACTGATTGCGAGATATCCTTGTTTCCGTACAGCAGTGTTGAGAAATTCCAAATTCGTCAAACCATATTTTTGTGTTGCTTCTTATTTTTGATGGTTTATCTATAATTGCTGAAATATTATGAAACTTTTTATTTTGAGTCTATACCTATAGGGGACTACCCCAGATTTTTCGTGGATTTATTTGCTATGTTTTCATGCTGTTTATATGCTTTTGAAGTTGATCCCCTGTTTTCTGACTGAACATGAAATCTGTGTTCAATTCAGTTTTGAGTTGAGATGTTGTGAACTAGTATGTGACTTTATTATACTCGTTGGATGCGTGTGGATGTCTAGTTTCCAGATCCTTTGGCGGATTTTGATTTGCATGCCTGTAGTACTGCTTGGTCTTGCTGTTTCCAGATACTAGAATCACTGTTTTAGTACTGCTTGGTCTTGCTGTCCTGATTTTGAACCTAGACTATTTTGCTCGTATATGTGAATATATATCATCCATGCATGCTGATTTGTTAACCTGAACCTAAACCTGATTAGATCATGATTATTTGACACTATTTTGCACACTCTCATGTCCGTTGAATAACAATAATAAAAGTAATCAAGCCGGGGTTTATGGGACAGATCTAGTAGTGGATAATGCAGAAATGTATACTCGGAAGAACCTGGTTTGGTTTGGAGCTTGTTTACATGTGGAGCTTGACACGATTTACATGACACTTGAACACATGACACTGGAGCTTGTTTTGGTTTTGGAGCTTGTTTACATGATATTTGGAGCTTGTTTACATGATACTTGGAGCTTGTACCTGAGTGCACTGCCCTGCAAGGTCCCCTACAAAATCTAAAGCAAACTGTTGTGTTGTACCAACCATGTGATTATAGTTGGGGCACATGAAGTGCTACCGAGATAGTAATCACACAAGACTTGAAATTAATACTTGAACTTGATACTTGAGCATGATACTTGACATGATACATGCTTGCTTGATACTTGACTACATGATACATGAGACTTGATACATGAGACTTGATTACATGAAACATGATACATGATACATTATTACACGACACTTGATACTTAAGGCATGTTTATAGGATACTTATTTACTTGACACTTGATTTATGCCTTGTATACTTGACACTTTTACCATGCTAGTTTGTCTAGGTTGACATTATACCTATATCATGTGCTAGTTAGTTTTTCCCATTCCATGTGCTTGTATCCTACTTTATTTGTGACCCGCGACTTGCAATTGACGGGTACTTGTGTTTTCTCTTTTTCTCTTTCCTGCATTCGATGAATTGCAGATTATGGCGAACAGGTTCAAGGTGGTATTGGAGACTTGAAGTATTAGTGTTGCTTTTGATTATTATTATTATTTCTTGTATCGTGGTAGAACAATATTTTGTATTTGTGAGACTTGTATTATTCTAGTATTTTGAGACTGGGATATTATTTGTATTTGGGCGATGTGACCCAGGATATTTGTTTTCTTTCCAGACTCTGTTTTATTTGAGAACATGGTATTTGATTTCAAGTAAATTTCTGTTGGTAAATTTGTTTCAATGTTGCATGTTGGTTCCACCTTTTGCTTCCGACTCTAATAAATTCTGTGATGTGTTGCAAAGATTTCTTGAAACAGCTTAAGGATGATAATAGTCATTCGCTGGGCTTTTGTTACGTGCTTGTATTCCGTATTTTTGGGATGCGGGCCGTGACAGCAACCATGTAGTAAAAAGATGGACGCATGAAGTGCTACCTAGATAGTAATAAATACAAGACTGTAAGAACTGACATCTGTTACACTGTTACCTGTTATCATCTGACTGTTACCTGACACTGTTATCTGTTACTGTCCGATTGTTATTTGATACTGTGATCTATATACCTGTCTGCATACTGTTGACACTTGACACATGTTACCCGTATGTACCCTGTTAGTATATCCTGTTACTTGATTTTTGTTTCCAGATTCATGTTAGTTGTTCCATTTTGTTACCATGCATATTCCAAGCTATTTGTTTATCTTTCCTATGTACTTATATCCTGCACTACAAGCGGCCCGTTACTTGCATTGACTGGAGTTTGTTTTCTTTTATCTCTTCCTGCAATTTATTAAATTGCAGACCAGGATGTTCAGTTGCCAGATGGAGTTGGCGATATGAGATATTAGTGCTGGAGTTTTTATTATTATTTCTTGTTACTTATTTTGAACCATTGTGTCTTGTACATAGATTTATTTTTTGTATTTGGGCAATGTGACCCAGGATGTTGACTTATTCAGATCTTATTTATTTTAGACTAATATATTTTGGTTTCAACTAAATTTTTGTTGGTATATTTGATTCAATTATGCATACTTGGTTGACTTTTTTTGCTTTCGACTCTGATTATTTCTGTGAGATGTTGTATAGATTCTGAACAACTTATGGATGATAAAAATCATTCGCTGGGCTTAGTCACGTATCCGTATTCCGTATTTCCTTTTTGGAAAGCAGGGCGTGACACAACATATAACAGGGGTTTGCATAAGAATTGTCTCTAGAACACAACTACACTACATGCGGTATTTAGTACTTGTATTACACAAAAAAAAGAATACAAGTTACTTGCCTTATAGAAAGCTCCAGGGACAACGGCTGAAAGCGCAGCGGATCAGGGTGCGGCATCGCTGAGGAGGGCGACAGGAGGGGAAGCTGCCGACTGGGGTGTTCGGTTGCGCACAGGGATGCAGCTGTTGCTGCTGACTGCTGGATAGGAGCAGGGGAAGAGGAGGGCAGGAGGGCTCCATTCGATGGTGGAAAGGGCAGAGGATGGGAGAGAGCAGGTGAGCGGGAGAGATGGGTTAAAGGGAAGTTGACTAAGGTTGAGAAAGGGGGGGAGACACACAATAATATATAGGAGGATAGGTTATTAGGGTTAGGTGTTTAGGGTGACGGCTGATGGGTAGGGTTAGATATAGGGTAACAGTTTTAGTTGGGCTTAATGGGTATTAGGTGAATAGGAGTAGTGGATCGAATAAGAAATTAGAATGGGTTTGAACAGGATTTAATATAGAAGATCCCCAAGAAATAATATAGTGATCCAATAACAAGATGGACACAAATGAATAAATAAAATAAGGCACGAACAATAAAAAAATAATGAGGATGAAAGAAACACAAGCTTGATCAACACAGATGAAATAATATGAGACAATTGAATCAAAAAGATCAAATAAAAGACTACAAAATAAATAAATGAATATATTGAAAATGAAGATCCAATATACAGTCCAAAAGAGATATAAAGAGAATAAATACACAAAAAGGAAAAAAAACATCCAAAAATAGAGAAAATGGAAAACAGGGGTTACAGGTTTGGACGGGAAAACTAGGGTCGACGGTTGAACGGGAGAGAGAGAGGAGAGAGGAGAGTGAGACGACTAGGTGTAGGATTTGTATTTTGTGTTTTTATGGTTTCCAATAGGTTTGTATTTATGGGATGCAATTAGGTTGTTGGGTTAATGGGCTGGGATCCAATAATAATGCGTTTGGGTCTAGAAATAATTGCAATTGGGTTTTGAGTTCAATTAGAGATGGATATAAAGACAATATGGTTCAATAAAATACTCACAATCAAATAAAAAATGGGATCGACAAGAAAATAGCTCAACAATAAGAACAAGAGTAATTCATGAAGAAAATAATTAAGATGATCAAGGAAAAATAAAGTATTTTATTCAAATGCAAATAAAATATTACAATGAATGGGAAAAAAAATGAAAAGAACGGAAATGGTAGTTATAGGGTCACGAGGAGCAGTCAAGGGGGAATTGGGACGACTGCTTGTGAAGAGCGGGATGACGAAGAGGAGTAGCAGAGGCGGAGGATGGTGACTGGAGGTAGGGGATGACAAGGTAAAGAGGTTGATGGGGTACTGGCGATGAAGACGGGAGTAGGGGAGCAGCGACTAAGCGACGAGGGGATGAGCGAGAGCCTGAGGTGGAGCGGGATGACGAAGATGGAGGTGGAAGATGGTGAGCACGAGGTTGGCAGGGGATCGGAGCAGAGCGAGGGGCGACGGAGACCGGGAGGAGGAGGGAGGTGAAGGCAATGAGGAGAGTTGACGTGGTGCTCGACGAGGAAGGTGATGGCAGGGGGTAGCGACGGGTTCCGATGGGTGCAGTCGAGGGATGGTTGGAGGCGATGAGAGGAGAGCAATGGCGAGGATGGCGAGAGTGGAGGAGGAGCGAGGGGCTCGGGAGGTCGAGCTCGGGGTCAATGATGGGTCTAAGGCTACGGTAAGAAGAAGAAGATGATGAGGCTCTGTTCATTTTGGAACAGAGGAGGGACAGAGCATAGGGAGGGGTTTCATTAATATAATGATATTAAAATAATGGGTGAAAACGTGGGGTAGTTTCGAGGTAGTAGGAACAAAGAGAGAGTTGAGAACGTGAGGGAAAATAAGCGGGTGAGTATCCGAGCAGATAGAAAAATATTGTGGTTTGAATACAAGTATATAGGATTGAGTCTATACAAATATATATGGGTAATGGGTTTGGATTTGGGCTTGGTCTATGGGCTTAAAACAATTTAATAAATTAATTATAGGATTGTACTTATAATAAATAGTTAAACAATTGGGCTTAGGCTTCATGCAATTAAATGAAAACGATATATATATATATATATATATATATATATATATATATATATATATAATAAATTACAAAGAAAGCTATCAAGTGGCTCTCCTTCAATCTCCCCCAAAATCAATGGCCCAGATTGATTCTCACAAAATATATATATATATAATAAATTACAAAGAAAGCTATCAAGTGGCTATCCTTCAATCTCCCCCAAAATCAATGGCCCAGATTGATTCTGACAAAACATATTTTCCCGCCCAAAATTTCAAACCCAAAAATTTCAAAACCCACACACACACTCTCTCTCTCTCTCTTTTCCAAAATACCCCCCTTCTCTCTTTCTTTATCACTGTCTCTCTCTCTCCCCGCTCTCTCTCACTGTTTCCCTCTCTCTCTTCCCATCTACCCGTTCTTCTACCCCGGCCACCTTCGGCGCCTCTTGAGCGCCGCCCTCCCGCCGACCACCCCTCCTGTCACCACACAGTGACCCCCCACCTCCAGTCGTGACCCCCCCTACTACGCCCTTCCACTCTCATCAACCACCAGCGCCAACCTCCTTCCTGATTGCAATCAGCGACCACTACCGCCAACCCCGACGCCGCTCCACTGCGACCCCATTCCACCACCGAACCCCTCACTGTCATCGTCTCTACATCCTCAGTTGATCCCGACCACCGATTTCACCATCTCTACAGCTCAGGTGTAGAATTTTTTTTGCACTTTTTGCATGAAAGTTATATGAGTTAAACAAAGATCAAGTGGGATAACAAGTGTCCCCAAAAAAAACTGCTAACAAGTAGCTAATCAATTTGAGTGAAAAAAAAATTAGCTGATCAATTTGGGTAATCTTTCTTCTCTTTCATAACTTCCATTCTCATCGGTACTTGATCACTCAAAAGTTCACCAGAAAGTCTAAATTTAATCAATTAAAAGGTTCGAGTTGAAATTTAATTGACAAACATTTCCCAAGTTCCCACCCAAAATGTTTGTTTGTGTTGGAGAAATGCATTTGGAGTACTTATAAACACAAAAGAGAAGCAATGTTATTTGATCTCATTGTTGTTCAATAACTTAAATGTTTAATGCTCTGAGGAATAGGACATTGAACTTTTATGTTTTCAATTAACTAATACTCGGAAGTATGGTTCCTTTTCTATGGTGAAGTATGGTAAAGTTATCTATATTTTTTTACTGATGCAATTCCTGTCTCTTTGTTTTTTAAACTTCAGGTGGTGGGTTCTGCTTCAACATTAATGCAGGATAAGCATTGGAGCAACTTAGTAAATAATGCTAAAGATCGTGGTTGTTACTTTCAGGTTGAAAAAAAATCCCTTCTTTGCTTCTATATCTAAATTTGTCTGGCTTTTAGACTATAGTTTTATTATGTTTTGTGTGTTTAAATTTTGACCATTGACGGGGTTAAATTTAATTTTAATAATTCAGATGTTTATTATCATTAATAGAAAATTTAGATCAATTTCGTTAATTCTATTCCACACACCCATTACACATAGTGCAGTCAAGTTTTTTTTTTGAAAGAAACATAGTGTAGTCAAGTTCTTTGCCGTCTTATGTGGGTGAGTAAGAATTCGACTCTTTATCTAAAGAGAATTTATTGATGTAATAATTATGGCTACTAAATATAAAAAGATTCAAGTTTTTACATGACACTCATTTAGGGATAGAGCTAGGACTTTGAAAGATGAGTTGTGTAATGCAAAAAGCCTATAACTATCACTGGCAAAAAAATAAGACAAATATCCTATAAAAAAAATTTCTACTTAAAAACTGCGTCTCATTAGCTATAGAGATGGACAATAAGAGAATTAATAGAAACCGCTAGTAAATTGGTTTAATTAGTTACATCAAGTTTAGAATAACATTGATAACATTGGCTAGAAAATTATTCACCATTTGAAATGCAATACGTAACTAACAATTTGTTGATAGTTTATTACAAAAACAGAAGAAGATTATTTGGGCAACTTTTAAGCAAATTCATGTTTTCATTTTACATGTGTTTGTAGCCACATAGGGCCAAAAAATATTGTATATTTTTTTCTAGAAAATGAGCCCACAATCCTATTGAAAAAAAGTTTATTTTTAACCAAAAGAAAAAGATAAAAGTATGACTTTTTCTTTTTTCAACCTTTTATAATGAAATAAAATGTTACTACAAACAGAAGCTTGAACCCATTAACAAAACATTCGACTGTTCTGAGTCTTCACAAAAATAAGATTTACTTCTTTCTGTCTGTTTCCATTCCTTCTCTTATTCTCTCATTAGATTCTCATATAAATCCTCTGTCGCTCTATCTTTCTCTCCCCAATTTTAATGGGTTCTTCAGTTCTTCACCTTTTGGGTATCTTCTATTTATGGGCCACTCTTCTTCAGTGCAAAGTTCAACCGTTTATCATTTCCAGCTTCAGCCACCCTCAGACTTGGCTTCGCCCCTATGATTGCACTTACATGAGAGGTCATTTTAGTCCCACCGGGGCTAATTGGTGATGTTTAATTGTAAAATTGAAGTTAATTGGATGCTGGTCTTTTGTTGTTGTGTATGTGTTGACATTTGTTGGGTTTACTGACCCTCTGTTTTTTGTTTGTATTCAGTGGGATTTATCATTGGTTTTAGGTTTTCATTGTCTTTGATCTGAGGGCAGGTGATTGGGTATTGGATTTTTGTTGGGTTTTTTAGGATAGGAAAAATGCCATTTTTTGGGTACAAGATAAGCTACATTTTTATTCATTTTTACAGGTACAGTTCACGTGGTACAGTAATTGTTCTTTAAAATATTTGTTGACACCGAGATGTTATGGCAAATTAGTATTTTATTCATTTTATGTAATTTTAGTTGAATTCTAATTTTGATGCTCATTCTCATGTAAAGATTGGATTTGTAGGCTTTTGTAGCTTATAGGCTTTGTTCTAAGTTCTTATAGGCTTTGAAACAAATCATGCTCATTCAATTTTGTAGCTTATTTGGATCTGGTTTGATATTATTAAGAAATGCACTTGGTTACTGATTTCTTATACTGTAATTATTTTCAAAGAGCATTTTATTCTGATGTGCTAACTTTGAATATAACAATATGGTAACAGGATGATGAGAGTGCGTTGCTACAGCAAGCTCTTGCAATGTCCATGGATGATGCTAGGTCTGGTGGTAGTGCAATTATAGATACTGACATGTCAGATGCTACCGTAGATGACCAAGAATTGGCTTTTGGTTAGTTCTTATTTACATTCCAACTTTATGACAATTCCCAACACATTTGGCAACTTTATTTATCTTCTTTTTTGGCCCAAAACATCCCATTAGATGGTAGTTTTTAATATTTTTAAAAAAAGTTTTGCTGATGCCTTGCCAAATTGATCTTGATGAAAATGATTAATTTAAAAAATGGTGGTTAACTGGTTAGAAATCCTTCGTTTAGATCGTGGCTAATTGGCTGTGAAAGAAGGGATAACTTAATGAGAAAAATGGCCTTCAGACCCTTTGTTATAGATCTTTGCATTGATAATTCCTATTCCACATTGTTTTTTATCTTTGCTGCCAAATAGGGATACACGGCTGATTTATAAAAAATGAGGTTATGAAACGGGAAATTTAATAAGATAGGACTCTACCCCAAATAAAAAGATAGATCCTATACGATAGAACTCTATCCCAAATGAGTCACCAATCTGTGCAAGTGAAGCAATCAGTGCAAAGTTGAGAAATCTGTGGTTTTGAGACATTAAATGATCAGTTTTTATTGTGTGGTTGATCATGGGTTGATTCAAGTTCGTAAGAAGTAGCAACATTATGCTAGGATGACGAAAGCTGAACTTTATGATACTTAATATTTTACTTATCTTGCATATTACCAACTGTAGTGAAGCACTTCAGTTAGATTTCCTTAGGATGGAGCCTACAACTTATGATTAGAGTGATAAAAAGATTGATTTTGTGCCAAGTTAATTAAATTTAGTAAGGATTTAAACTGGAAATTTAAAGTTTTTACATATTACTTATCTTATGCGCTAATACATAGATAAAAATGATAAAATTGATGGAGCCTATTACTTTTTTCTTCGAATTCCATATTTGTCATCTTAGAGGTATATAGAATAGTGAAGTTGCGGTCAATTAGAGGCTAACATCAAGTGGCAGGAAACTATGTTTTTGTAATCATTTTTTAAACAAATGATGTTTACGCTCAACTAATATGCAAACCATTAGTTCACAGTTACCTTTAATTAACCATTACGTTCAACTAATATGCAAAATAAATGAAGAGCTAGGCTTGGAAACAACTTCTCCATCTCCTTACCTTTCACCTGCAATGTTACGCCCCGCTTCCCAAAAAGAATACGAAATACGGATACGTAACAAAAGCCGAGCGAATGATTTTCATCATCCATAAGCTGTTCAAGAAATCTTTACAATATCTCACACAATTAATCAGAGTCGGAAGCAAAGTGTCAACCAACATGCAAAATTGAAACAAAACACCAACAGAAATTTACTTGAAACCAAATATAATATTCTCAAATAAATTAAAGTCTAGAGAAAAACAAATATCCTGGGTCACATCGCCCAAATACAAATAATATCCAATAAACCAAATATACTTTATTCAATGTTCAAGGAACAATAAAAATAATAATAAAGCAGAACTCTAGCACTAATACATCATCTCGCCAATACCATCTGGCAGTCGTCCATCCTGATCTACAATTAATAAATTTGCAGGAGAAGGAGAAAAGAAGAAAACAAGTACCCGTCAATTGCAAGTGGCGGGTCACAAATAATATAGGATACAAGCACATGGGAAAACTAACTAATAGCATGGCAGTCACTAGCATGGTATTTTAACAGAACAGTTGTTGATGTCAAATGTAGTGTCATATGGCAACTAACAGTCTCTAGTAACAGTAAACTCAGTATATCAGTGAATCAGGATAACAGTATAACAGTATCAGTCCAACAGTATCAGTCTAACAGTATCAGTTTTATGTTCTTACAGTCTTGTGTGTATTACTAACTAGGTAGCACTTCATGCATCGTAGTTTTTACTACATGGTTGTTACAACAAATAGTTTTGCGTTTAGATTTCATAGGGGACCATGATGGGGCAGTGTACTCAGGTATCATTAACATTAGCAGTAACAGTATCAGTAACAATCAGAACCTAGTGGTTCTCTTTTACTCTACATCTTCCTATCGGAAGTAATGTAGACAGGGTCAGAAAGTAGTAACAGTAACAGTAACAGTAACAGTATGGAACACTAGTTCCCTTCCAAGTACACGTTTCCATATTTTCCACTACTAGATCTCCCCTTAAGAAACCCCGGCTTGGTTATTATTATTATGGTCATCAAACATGCATGATGTATACGAAAAAGTGTCAAACTAACATGGTATAATCAGTATTAGGTTCAGGAAAACAAATCAACAATCATAGATATTATACAGTCACATAAATGAGCAAAACAGTGTATGTTCATATTCAGGATAGCATGACAATACAGTACTAAAACTATGATTCTTGTTGCTACAGAAATGCAAAATTGGATCCGTCAAAGGATCTGGAAAATAGACATCCACACGAAAACAATGAGTATAATTAAGTCATATGGTACTTCATAACATCTTAACTCAAAACAGGTTTGAAAACAGAAAACATGTTCAGTCAGAAATCAGGAAAACGAATTCTCAGTTAGAAAAACAGCATTAAAATTCATCAAATAAATCCACAAAAAATCTAGGTTATTCCTCTATATGACTAGAATCAAAATATAAAATTTAATAATATTCCAGTAAAAATAGATGAGTCATCAAAAATACCAAAGCATCAAGATAACATAGTTTAGCGAATCTGGAAATCTCAACATTGCTGTACGGAAAACTAAGATATCTCGCAACCAGTGAATCGAAATTTAATTCCGCCAAAGGGATATGAAAATAGATAAAATTTAGTAACTTTCACATTTCACAAACATTTTTCATACAGTATAAGGAATCTTAGTGAAAATAGGGTTTTTTATAGAACAGCGAGCAAAATACAGCACAAGTAGGTTTTAGAAACGAGCAACAAACATCACATAAAACTTATCAATAAAATTCATCAAAATTGTGGGAAATTCCTAACTCAATAAAGAAACACTGACCAAATATTGGATGAAAATAATATGTATAGAATAGTTCTTGAAAATAGTTTGTTATCAAAGTTACCCAAAAACAAAATCTGGAATAGATCGACACCTCTGTACTAAAACAGCCATAACTCAGTCATACGAAATCCAAATCAAGCAAAGTCAGTGGGGTTTGGAAATGGACAAAATTATCTAAAACTCATATTTTATACCGAAATTCAAATACTGACTGTAGCATAGACAAAAACAGCAATCAAAACAGAACATCCAGCAAATACAGATTTCACCCTTAAGGACAAAACATCATAGATTCAAGATTATTGATCCAAACACTTCCAAACTTGAAATACAACCTACCAAGCATCTAAACATCATGATTTAGGGTTATTAACACATCCATACCAATTTTATCATATGGGTCTCAATCCCAACACAATTTCACACCAAATTTCACATACATGATTAAAAATCAAGAATTGGGCAATTCCTAGGTTATTTCATATCAAGATTTGTGTCATGAGTCATCTATGGCCAAATTACCATAATAGAGACAAACCCATCAAGCAAAACACAATCTAAGGTTGTCTCTAGACCCAACTACATTATAGGTGAACTTTTTTGACTTGTATCAAATAAATGAATTGGAGTACAAGTTACTTGCCTTAATTTGGGGATGAAAAACGATGCAAATGCGAAGAGAAGAAAAACTCATGAACAAAATCCACTATAAGCAGTGAATCCAAGCACAACGAACGAAATCCACACGAACGATCCTCCTTGAAGCAACGACGATCCATGTGGCAAGCACCCACTTTGAGAACACCACAAGGAGAGAAAGGATGATGCAAGAGGTGATGTTGATGGTGGTGGTTGTTAGTTAGGAAAACAAGGGGATGGAGTGGTCGGATTGTATGGTGATGGGTGTCGGTGATGTGGGGAGATGGCCGGAGTAGGGTGTACTGGTGGTCGGGCTGATGGTGTCGGAGGAGGCGGTCAGCCTGGGGAAGACTGGGATTGGGTGTGGTTGGGTGTAGCAGCCGAAAGCACAAAGAAGGTGGGGGAGGCCAGGATTAGGAGAGGGAGAGTGAGCTTTAGGAATGCTAATTGGGTTTTGGATTTTGGGTATTAGTATCTAGTAATAGGTATACAATTGGGTTTTGGATTTTGGGTCAAATAACAATAGGAATGCAAATAGGATTGGGATTTTTGGCTTTGGAAATCTTATTAGGAGAAAAAATAATAGGAAAAGGAAAATACCACCAAAACACCACCATAACACCAAGAAAAATATAAAATAAAGATAACGAGACAAAAATGAGGAAAAGATCAAAATGATGAAAAGCGAGACAAAAGAGACAATCAATCAAACACAAGGAGCTCAAAAATGAAATAAAATGGATATATACTGAAAACAAATCCAATATACGGTTCCAAAAAATACAAGAGAGATAAAATACACAAAAATGAAAAATACACTCCATAATACATAAAATGAAAACCAGGGGTTAGAATCCTACACACCTAACAAAAAAAATTTCGTCCTCGAAATTCAAAAAAAAGATACATAGGGTAACCCCAAAAACAAAGAAAAAAAAAAAAGACAAAACAGAACCAAAGCAAACTACTCAAACAAATGAGGAAACTTCTGCTGAATTTCCTCCTTCAGCTCCCAAGTCGACTCACCAGGTGAGTGAGGATTCCAAGCAACACGAACCAACTTGATGACCTTGTTCTTAAGCACTTTCTCCCGCCGATCCACAATGGCAACTGGCGGAATCGCACAAGTCAAATCCAGCTGAACGGTCAACTCAGAATAGTCCATCACGTGGCTCTCATCTCGGATATACCTCCTGAGTTGTGAGACATGGAAAACATCGTGCACTCCAGATAAAGCTGGCGGCAATGCAAGACGATAGGCCACTTTACCTACTCGCTCTAAAATCTCAAACGGTCGAATAAACCTCGACCTAAGATTGCCCCCGCCACCCAACCGAATGACACCGCGCTACGGTGATACCTTAAGGAAAACATGGTCACCAACATCAAACTCCAAAGCTCTACGATGAACATCAGCCCATCGCTTCTGCCTGTCCTGAGCTGACTGCAAGTGCTTCCTGATCTGAACTACAACATCCACTATCTTGGTGATCAACTCTGGACCCAACAACTGCCTCTCACCAATGTCATCCCAGCACACTGGTGATCTGCAGCTTTAATACTGGCTTGAAAGCTGGTTATTGTACGAGAACTCTACAAGATGCAAATGATCCTCCCAAGACCCACCAAACTGAAGCATGCAAGACCTCAACATGTCATCAAGAATCTGAATAGTCCGCTCTGACTGTCCATCAGTCTGGGGATGAAAAGTTGTACTGTACTTTAATTCACTCCCCAAACTGTTCTGAAGACTCTCCCAAAACTGAGATCTGAATCTTGTATCCCTGTCGGATACAATACTAACTGAAACCCCATGAAGTCTAACAATCTCTTGCATGTACCTCTCAGCAAGGCTCTCAGTAGACTGACCAACACGAAAAGGAATGAAGTGAGCTCTCTTCGTCAAACGGTCGACAATCACCCAAATAGCATTGTGACCCTTAGGACTCCTCGGCAAAGCGGTCACAAAATCTATAGTGATATGTTCTCACTTTCACTCTGGAATAGGAAGCTGTTGAATAAGTCCAGCAGTTCTCTGATGTTCTGCCTTAACCTACTAACAGATCAAACATTGAGAAACAAACCGAGAAACAGCCCTCTTCATACCATGCCACCAGAAATGAAGCTTCAAATCCTGATACATCTTAGTACCGCCAGGATGGATAGAATACGAAGACTAATGAGCTTCTTCAAGCAATCTCTGACGAACTTTACCCTTAGGGACACATAATCGGGAACCAAAATGAAGCGAACCATCTGCATGAATGACCATGTCCTTCCTGGACCTAGACTCAACCTCAGCTCGAAAACTTTGCAACTGCGCATCACTAGCCTACGCCTCTTTAATCTGCCTAACAAGAGACGACTGAAGCTGGAGCGCCAAACAGCTCCGACCAGAAATCGGCATCACAACATCCAAATCCAACCTCCTTATCTGCTCAATGAGATCACTCTGCTGAGTAAGAAACATAACTGCTGGTCTCCTGCTCAAAGCATCTGGCACCAAGTTTACTTTACCAGGATGGTATTGCAAACTGATGTCATAATCGGCCATAAGTTCCAACCAACGCCTTTGCATCATGTTTAACTCCTTCTGGGTGAAGACGTACTTGAGACTTTTGTGGTCTGTAAAGATCTCCATGCGGTCTCCAAGTAAATAATGTCTCCACAGCTTCAAAGCAAAGATCACTGCTGCTAACTCCAAGTCATGAGTAGGATAGTTCTTCTCATGCAGTCTCAACTGCCTCGATGCATATGCAACAACACGGCCCTTCTGGATAAGAACTGCTCCAAGACCCTTACCAGAAGCATCATAGTGAACTACAAATCCGCCTGAATCATCTGGAATAGTCAACACAGGCGCTGACATCAATCTGTTCTTCAACTCAACGAAAGCCCCATTGCACTAATCAGACCAACAAAACTTCTGATCCTTCCCAGTCAATTTAGTCAACGGTCCTGCTATCTTCGAAAAATTTTGGACGAACTTCCGATAATAGCCAGCCAAACCAAGAAAACTCCTAACTTCTGAAACTGACTTGGGAATAGGCCAATCCTTCACAGCCTCAATCTTGGCAGGATCCACAGAAATACCATCGCTACAAACAATGTGCCCCAAGAAAGAAATCATGTCGAGCCAAAACTCGCACTTGCTAAGTTTTCTACAGAGCTGATTCTTTCTCAAAGTCTGCAGATTCACTCTAAGATGCTCAGCATGATCTTCCCGATTCCGAGAATACACCAAAATATCATCAATGAAGACAACCACAAATCTATCCATGAACTGAGAGAAAACCCGGTTCATAAGACTCATGAATACAGCAGGCACGTTCGTGACCCCGAACGACATTACAAGATACTCATAGTGCCCGTATCTAGTCATGAATGCGGTCTTCTGTATATCTGCAGCCTTCACCTTAACTTGGTGATACCCAGAACGAAGATCCAACTTCGAGAAAATAGCAGCCCCACTCAACTGATCAAACAAATCAACGATCCTGGGCAATGGATACCGATTCTTCACTGTAACTGTGTTCAGTTCTCGATAATCCATGCACAGTCGACGACTACCATCCTTCTTGTCCACAAAAAAGACCGGAGCACCCCAAGGCAAAACACTAGGTCTGATGAAACCCAAATCAAGCAACTACTGAATCTGCACCTTAAGTTCTGCCAGCTCAACCGGTGCCATCCTGTAAGGACTCTTCAATATCGGTTCTGTTCCAGGCTGAACATCAATACCGAATTCCACTTCCCTATCACAGAGTAAGCCAGGTAACTCATCTGGAAAAATATCCAAGAAATCCCAAACTACTAGAGGTGCAGCCTCATAGCCTGAGTGCAATTCTATCGCACAATCCACCTGTTCAACTACAGTCTTTGCTCGGCCAAGAGAAGATTCCCCTGCAGGGAAATCAAATTCTACTCGACCTGAAATTTAAAAGAAAACTTTCTTGGCACGACAATCAATAATGGCATGGGCTTCATACAGCCAATCCATACCCAGAATAACGTCGAATCCTGAATTTCCAATTATAATCAGGTTGGTTTTGAAATCTACCTCCCCAATAACAACGAAACATTGCCTGCACTCACGGGAACAACGAATAACTCCACCACCGGTCACGATGTTCCAGGCCTCTGACATGTTGTTGCACTATAACTGATGGCGAGCGATAAATCGAAAGGAGACAAAAGAATGGATTCTTCCAGAATCAAAAAGAATATAGATAATCAAGGGTGAGGGAAAAAGAAAAAAATGCAGAAAAATAACAAAATGATGCAAGGCAGGACTAAAAGAAAGAAAACAAAAGAGAAATGAAACCTCAAAACAACAAAATAAGATATACCTGCCACAACTCCTTCTGCTGTCTCAGCATCTGTAGCAGTCAAGTTGAAAGTCTGACCTCTCCTCGGAACAGCGGTGCTCTGACCGACAATCTGGCTTTGAGGAGGAAACAGTGGCCTAACTGGACCATGAGCTTGGCCTGCTTGCTGAACAGGACCCTTGGCTGGAAGAGCCACCTACTGCTGTTGCGGACAACCGCGTACAGAATGATCAAAAGCGCCACACCTAAAGCATCGGCGGTTGACGCGCTAACAATTCTTACACACATGCCCAGACATCTGACAGAAGTCGCAAAAACCACCCCTCTGGAAGCTAGCAGAAGGATACGGAGCTGTCCTGACTGGATGGGTTGGGACAGGCCTCCGAACAGGACCACCAGAAGAACTAGCAGCAGAATACGGAACAGTCCACGGATAAGGAACCAAACCACCACGAGCCTGCTCCTGAGCTCGAGCTGCTTTAAGAGCTTCTGCATAAGTACGTAGACGAAGAGAGACGAGATGCCTCTTGATATCCTGCTCAAGCCCATTTGTGAATCTACAAGCCCTATCCTCTTCGGTTGCCACAAGAACGGCAGCGAAGTGGATAAGCCTAGTAAACTCAGATGTGTACTCATCTACTGACCTGGAGTCCTGTTGCAAGAAAGTCCATGTTACAACATTGCATGAACAATTATGTAACAAAACCAAAATGGAACAATGACTTAACCTGTTTTAGGTCCAGGAATTGTTACTCCATCTCAACTCGAGTACTACTGGGGGAGAACTTCTCCAAGAATCCCCGAGTGAAAGTAGCCCAAGCAATAGGTCTCTCAAGACGCTCAGACTCAGCCATCCACCAACTGGATGGAAACAACGTCCACCCGATCAGCCTCGGCAACACGAGCTGCTAATAACAAGCGTTCAGTCTGGATCAACCACTGTTCAGCCTCCAAAGACATCTCAGTGCCTGAAAAACGATCGGGATGCAGCCTCATAAAATCTGTAACTGTCCCTGGGCGAGGCAGAAGATTTGTCTGCACAGGCATAATAGGAGGCGGAACCCGGCCAGCTTCAATGGCAGGCATCACAAGATCACTGTGGTTTTGCTGCTGATTAATCAGCTGCTCAAGCATAGTAGTGACAGCCTCAATCGGATCAACATATGACTGAGAAGTAGAACCTCTGGGAGCTATAGTCTGCACAAAACCAAAAATAATTAGCATCTAGATTCTGAGTTGGTATATATTTCATTTATGCATGCATGGTTGGTGAAATATTGCGCAAATCTCTGTTTGAGCCAAGCTTGTCTAATATATTAGGAAACTAATACATTAGCCAAACTGATCTCTGATACCACTAAAAACCATATCACCCCCGCTTTCCCAAAAGAATACGGAATACGGATACGTAACAAAAGCCCAGCGAATGATTTTTATCATCCATAAGCTGTTCAAGAAATCTTTACAATATCTCACACAATTAATCAGAGTCGGAAGCAAAAGTGTCAACCAACATGCAAAATTGAAACAAAACACCAACAGAAATTTACTTGAAACCAAATACAATATTCTCAAATAAATCTGTCTGGAGGAAAAGAAATATCCTGGGTCACATCGCCCAAATACAAATAATATCCAATAAACCAAATACACTTTATTCAATGTTCAAGCAACAATAAAAATAATAATAAAGCAGAACTCCAGCACAAATATATCATCTCGCCAATACCATCTGGCAGTCATCCATCCTAATATGCAATTAATAAACTTGTAGGAGAAGGAAAAAAGAAGAAAACAAGTACCCGTCAATTGCAAGTTGCGGGTCACAAATAATGTAGGATACAAGCACATGGGGAAACTAACTAATAGCATGACAGTCACTAACATGGTATTCTAACAGAACAGTTGTTGATGTCAAATGTAGCGTCATATGGCAACTAAAATTCTCTAGTAACAGTAAACTCAGTATATCAGTGAATCAAGATAACAGTATAATAGTATCTGTCCAACAGTATCAGTCTAACAGTATCAGTATCAGAGTATCAGTCAAACAGTATCAGTTTTATGTTCTTACAGTCTTGTGTGTATTACTAACTAGGTAGCACTTCATGCATCCCGGTTTTTACTACATGGTTGCTACAACAAACAGTTTCGCTTTTAGATTTCATAGTGCACCATGATGGGGCAATGTACTCAGGTATCAGTAACAGTAGCAGTAACAGTAACAGTAACAGTCAGAACCTAGTGGTTCTCTTCTACTCTACACATTCCTATGGGAAGTAATGTAGACAGGGTTAGAAAATAGTAACAGTAACAGTAACAGTATGGAACTCTAGTTCCCTTCCAAGTACACGTTTCCATATTTTTCACTACTAGATCTTCCCTTAAGAAACCCCGGCTTGGTTATTTTTATTATGGTCATCAAACATGCATGATGTGTACGAAAAAGTGTCAAATTAACATGGTATAATCAGTATTAGGTTCAGGGAAACAAATCAACAATCATAGATATTATATAGTCACATAAATGAGCAAAACAGTGTATGTTCATATTCAGGACAGCATGACAATATAGCACTAAAATAGTGATTCTTGTCGCTACAGAAATGCAAAACAGGATCCGTGAAGGATCTGGAAAATTGACATCAACACGAATCCGAGTATAATTAAGTCATATTGTACTTCATAACATCATAACTCAAAATAGGTTTGAAAATGGAAAACATGTTCAGTCAGAAGTCAGGAAAACGAATTCTCAGTCAGAAAAATTGCATTAAAACTCATCAAATAAATCCATGAAAAATCCGAGGTATTCCATATATGACTAGAATAAAAATATAAAATTTCATAATAATCCAGTAAGAATAGATCAGTCATAAAAAATACCAAAGCATCAAGAAAACATAGTTTAGCGAATCTGGAAATCTCAAAACTGCTGTACGAAAACTAAGATATCTCGCAACCAGTGAATCGAAATTCAATTCTGCCAAAGGGATATGAAAATAGATAAAATTTACTAAATTTCCAATTTCACAAACATTTTTCATACAGTATAAGGAATCATAGTGAAAATAGGGTTCTTTATAGAACAGCGAGCAAAATACAGCACAAGTAGGTTTTAGAAACGAGCATGAAACATCACATAAAACTTATCAATAAAATTCATCAAAATTCTAGGAAATCCCTAACTCAATATAGAAACAATGACCAAAATATTGGATCAAAATAATATGTATAGAATAGTTCTTGAAAATAGTTTGTTATCAAAATTACCTAAAAATAAAATCTGTAATAGATCGACACCTCTGTACTAAAATAGCCATAACTCAGTCATACGAAATCCAAATCAAGCAAAGGCAATGGGGTTTGAAAATAGGCAAAATTATCTAAAACTCATATTTTATACCGAAATTCAAATACTGACTGTAGCATAGACGAAAACAGCAACCAAAATAGAATATCCAGCAAATATAGATTTCACCCTTAAGGACAAAACATCATAGATTCAAGATTATTGATCCAAACACTTCCAAACTTGAAATACAACCTACCAAGCATCTAAACATCATGATTTAGGGTTATTAACACATCCATAACAATTTTATCATATGGGTCTCAATCCAAACACAATTTCACGCCAAATTTCACATACATGATTAAAAACCAAGAATTGGGCAATTCCTAGGTTATTTCATATCAAGATTTGAGTCATGAGTCATCTATGGTCAAATTATCACAATAGAGACAAATCCATCAAGCAAAACACAATCTAAGGTTGTCTCTAGACCCAACTACACTATAGGTGAACTTTTTGACTTGTATCAAACAAATGAATTGCAGTACAAATTACTTGCCTTAATTTGGGAATGAAGAACAATGCAAATGAGAAGAGAAGCAAAACCCACGAACGAAATCCGCTACAAGCAACGAATCCAAGCACAACGAATGAAATCCACACGAACGATCCTCCTTGAAGCAATCACGATCCAAGTGGCAAGCACCCACTTTGAGAACACCACAAGGATAGAAAGGATGATGCAAAAGGTGATGTTAATGGTGGTGGTTGTCGGCTAGGCAAACAAGGGGATGGAGTGGTCGGATTGTTTGGTGATGGGTGTCGGTGATGTAAGGGAGATGGTCGGAGTAGGGGGTAGTGGTGGTCGGGCTGATGGTGTCGAAGGGGGCTGTCGGCCTGGGGAAGGCCGAGATTGGGTGTGGTCGGGTGTAGCAGCCGGGAGCACAAAGAAGATGAGGGAGGCCGGGATTAGGAGAGGGAGAGAGAGCTTTAGGGTTAGGGTTTAGGGTTTAAGGATTAGGGGTTTATATATAGGAGTTTAAATGTGGGTTAATGGGTTGTGGGTATTAGTATCTAGTAATAGGTATACAATTGGGTTTTGGATTTTGGGCCAAATAACAATTGGAATGCAAATAGGATTGGGATTTTTGGCTTTAGAAATCTTATTAGGAGATAAAATAATGGGAAAAGAAAAATACCACCAAAACACCACCATAACACCAAGAAAAAGATAAAATAAAGATAACGAGACCAAAAATGAGGAAAAAATCAAAATGATGAAAAGCGAGACAAAAGAGACAATCAATCAAACACAAGGAGCTCAAAATGAAATAAAATGGATATATATTGAAAACAAATCCAATATACGGTTCAGAAAAATAGAAGAGAGATAAAATACACAATAATGAAAAAATACACTCCAAAATACATAAAATGAAAAACAGGGGTTACATGCAAGTATTCAACCATCAGTAGTGGTTCAGTTCCTGATTGCTACTCTTTTATGTTTTAGTTAGAATGTCTAAGATGCTTTCTTTCTTTCATTCAAAACAAAAGGACAAGTACGATGAAGTGCTTCATTCCTTTGCTTTTTATGTTCATGCTTCTTCGCAGCTTATGTATTTCTTCTCTTCTGTTATCTAGCATATATGAATATCTTGTATGTGTAATTCTACCTCATAATCAAGGTATTAATACATGTTTTATGCTGAGAATGGCACCATTAGACAAAGGTTGATGGTAAATTGTATACTGTAATTACGTCCTTTGTTTTTTTTTTGTTATTGATGTATCCGAAGACTAATAGCTGCTAACCACTAATATTGTTTCTTAAATCATTAGAGTCATTAGTTGGGTGCAACTACAGGAACTGAAATTGTGTTGTTCCATTTATAGCTTTTGCTTATGTTAGCTGGTAGTCATTTAACCCGAGTAATTTGTTGATGGTGGAAGCATATACTGTGATCAAACTAGGTAAAAAATAACAATGCTAAATTGTTGCCGAGAGAAACAAAAGCCAAAGATGAGTTTTCTATATATTCTTCTGATAAAAAGTTAGTTTTTAAAAAGGTTCAATATATTTTTTAGTCTGCGTCGGTGATTAATTGAGAACTGCTATGATGGGGTAGGAGGCTTAGATTAAGAGAGTTCAGGACTAGAGCCTGCTGGTTCATACTATGCCTAATTTTTGGTAACACTGTTAGTAAACCTAACCTTGGTATACCGACAATTAATACACTGTTGAACTGTACTATATTTTCGGCTTGATGCTTTGTTGCAGTATTTAGTGGGATAAAGTTTACGATATTGTATTGCTCTCTAGAGTCTTCGAGTTCAAAGAAGAAAAAGAGTTTTTCAATCAGTGTGTTTAGATCTATAGTGCAAAGAGATAGTTTCTCTTTTATATAATTTACCGTAGAGATTCTCATTTTTTTTCATTTCTTTTCCGTCCGATTCTGTTTCTCTTTGCCCTTGGATTATTTGCATAATTAGTTGGTCTACGTTTGATGATGTTCATCAACTTAATTCATTTGGTGGAAAAACTTTTGAAAATGATAAAGATAATGGTTTATCTTGAATTTAATTATGTAACCCCTGTTTTCCCAGAAAGGTATTTTTTGATATTTTCTGTATTTAAAATTTTTGCAAATTATTTTTCGATATTCAACTATTTTGTCAAAAGGTATTATTGGATTTTTCCAATTTAAAATCTATTTTGATCCATAATTTTAGCTGAACTAATTTTCTATGATTTTTGTATTTAGTACAGTTCTTATTATTTTTATTATTACCTATATTATTTATCATTTTATTATTATTAATATTACCTTTATTATTTATCATTTTATTATTATTAATATTGTTACTATCCGTATTATTTTGCTAGCGTGGTTATTGCATTATTATTTTATTTTTATTGTTAAAATTAGATTATTTCATAAATTATATTTATTAATTATTGTATTAATTTTCTTATTGGATTTTTTTCATTTTATATTATTTTTCTTGCATTTTTGACCTCCGTGTGCTGTTGGTGCGCCGGTTATTCGTTTTTCGCCATTTTGAGCTTTTTTTCTCTTTTTCTTGGTCCCATTCATCTTTATTATTTATTTTTGGGTTATGGTGAATTTTTGGAGGTGTTTTGACCAATTTGTAATTTTTGGCCCTTAAAGAGATTTTTAGAAGCCATAGGATTCATTGCATTTTGTATCCCTATTTGAAATCTACCCAATACCCATTACCCAATTGTATACCTATTTATTCCTATTGATATCCAATACCCATTAACCCATAATTAAACCCTATTTAAACACCTCATAATCCCAAAAACCCAAACCCTAATCTATTTTCTCTCCTCCTCTTGAAATTCCGGCCTCCCCTTCTTTCCCAATCCATCCGGCTGCTCCTTGTGCCCAGGCCGAACCTCCACCTTACTGCCCTTGCCCTAGCCGACCACCATAACCATCCCATTCCACCAGATCATACAACTCCACTTCACAAAAACCCTTCTTTCCTTTCCTCCATTGGCCGGCCCTTCTCAAACCAGCACCACCACCTTCCCAAAACAGCACCTCAACCTCTCTCTTTGCTGATTTTGACAAGTGAGCATCTCCCACTTTCATTCGTGCGTCAAGGAGACGATCGTAGACAAGTTTTGGTTCGTGGGTTCGCTTGATATCGCGCGTGGAAGGACTTTTGCTTGTGGATTTTCATTGCTAGGCTTCGTAGCGTTGCGTGCATCATCAAAGAGGCAAGTAACTTGTACATAATTTCATTAGGTTGATACAAGTCAAAAAGTTCACTAATAGGGTAGTTGAGACTAGAGACGGCCAAAAGATTAGATTTTTATTTGTGGGTTTTGTCTCTATTATTCAAAATAGGCCATAGATGACTTAGAACATGAGTTTTGATAGGTTTATGCCGTAGGTTTCACCCAAAGCGCGATTTTGATCGCATAGGTCAAATAGCGCATGAACCATGTTTGATGGATTGCCCACATGAAAATATTAGGTTTTGACATGTTAGAAACCCTTAGACATGATATTTAGATGATGGGTATGCAGCGTTTCGAATCTGGATGAGTTTGGATCATTTTTGTAGAAGTTTTAACGTTTTGAAGTTTAGTTGTGAAATCTGGAAATTTGGGTTCTACTGAATAGATTGCTATTTTTGCCTGGGTTAGAGTCCGAATTTCAACATGGACATTTCTGAGTAAATTGTAGAGGACTCAATCTATTTTTTGATCCCACTGGTTTCACCCCTTTTAGAGTTCGTATGAATTAGTTATGATTATTTTAGTGACTGTGTATCGGTAGTTTCCAGATTCAGTACGGGGTAGATTTTATTATCTATTTATTTTCAAGATCCAAGTTATACATGATATCATGCCACAATATTTTCTCCAGTGTTTCAGCATGATATTAGGTAGTTCCCAGATTTATGTAGTATTTTAAAGATAAGTTTTGAGCGATGTCTTGTATCCTTTTCTAGAATGTACTGTTGCTTAAACTGCGTGTTGCTCTATGTTGAATGCCGTTTTCACCCTAGTTATAATTACTGTATGAAGATTTTATGTGAGATATGAAAGTTGGAGAACGTTTTCTACTTTCACCCCGTTTTGGCGGAAGTGGATTTCGATGCGCTGTTTGCAAGATATGGTTGATTTCGTACAGCAGTGTTGAGAAATTCCAGATCCATCAAAACCATGTTTTGTGTTACTTTTCATTTTTGATATCATATCTATACTTTCTGGAAAATTATGAAAATTATTATTTTGAGTCTACATATGTAGGGGATTACCCCAGAATTTTCATGGATTTATTTGATGACTTTGCATGCTGTTTATATGTGTTGGAAGTCATTCCCCTATTTTCTGGCTGTACCGGAAATCTGTGTTGAAATGACGTTTAAGCTGAGATGTTGTGAACTAGTATATATATCTTTATTATACTTGTTAGAAGCGTGTGGATGTCTAGTTTCCAGATCCTTCGACGGATCATGATTTGCATGCCTGTAGCTCTTCGAATTACAGTTTTAGTGCTGACTAGTCTTGCTGACCTGATTATAAACCTAGTCTATTTTGCTAGTATATGTGGATCTTTATTAACCATGCATGCTGATTTGATAACCTGAACCTATACCTGATCCCACCATGCTTATCTGGACACTAGTTTACACGTACACATGCATGTTGGACATTAATAATAAAAGTAATCAAGCCGGGGTTTATGGGAAGGATTTAATAGTGGATAGTTCAGAAATGTGTACTCGAAAGGGGGCCCGTATTTCCCATTTTGCTGCATGGACCTGTTGGTTCATGTACCTGTTACCTGTCGCTGCACGTACCTGTTGGTCATGTACCTGTTGCTGCATGGACCTTTGGTTCATGTACCTGTTACCTGTTGCTGCACGTGCCTGTTGGTCATGTACCTTTTGCTTCATGAACCTGTTGCTGCATGAATCGGATGATTCGTGTACCTGTTGCTTCATCAACCTGTTTTCTGTTTTCTGTACCCGAGTATATTGCCCTCTATGATCCACTGTGAAATCTAAAACGTAATTGCTTTGTTGTAGCAACCATGTAGAATTGGATGCATGTCGTGCTACCTAGATAGTAATCACACAAGACTTGAACTTAATACATGAACATGATACCTGACATGACACATGCGTGCTTGACTGCATGATACCTGAGACATGATATATGAGACTTGAATTACATGAAACACAAAACTTGACACGTGACTACATGACACTTGAATTACATGGAACATGAAACATGATACCTGATACAAGTTTACACGACACTTGACACTAGATGCATGTTTTTAGAATACATGATTTATGTCGTGACCTTTGACACTTTTACCTTGCTAGTTTGTCTAGGTTGACTTTATACCTATACCATGTGCTAGTTAGTTATCCCATTCCATGTGCTTGTATCCTACTCTATTTTGTGACCCGGACTTGCCATTGACGGGTACTTGTGTTTTCTCTTTTCTCTTTCCTGCATTCGTTGTATTGCAGATTTTGGAAGACAGGTTTCTGAAGGTATTGGCAAGATGATGGGCTAGAGGCTGAAATCCTGCTTATTATTATTTCTCGTAGTTGCTTGAACAATACTGTATTTTGAGACTTGTATTATTTCTTGTCTTTGGGCGATGTGACCCAAGATTATTTGTGTATTTCAGATCATGTCTATTTGAGATTAATGTATTTTATTTCAGGTATTCTTGTGGTATTTGGTTCATATGTGCATGTGGTTGATTTTTCTGGCTTCCGACTCTGATTATACTGTGATATGTTGTAAAGATTTCTTGAAACAGCTTAAGGATGATAATAATCATTCGTTGGGCTTTTGTTACGTACTCGTATTCCATATTTTTGGGAAGCGGGGCGTGACAAATTCCTTACAAAAAAATTCTTCATGTGTACCATTAAAAAACGAGTTTCTTTTACACCAACCTAACTTCAAAATGGATGCATATGTACATCCTTATTTCCTTTTAATTTCATGTAATTCTATTTTCTCTATGTAATTGACACAAATCGCAAAACTAAGTTAGTACGGTTACTAAGTTGTAGCTCAGATGGTAGTTGGTAAAAGACTATGATAGGTAACAAGTACTCTATGGGTTTTATATGGCTTGGTTCTGCTTACAATTAAGGTTAATAAATACACACAGGTCTTGGTCTCTCTCTCCCTCTCTCTCTCTCTCTCTCTCTCTCTCTCTCTCTCTCTCTTTTAGTTAAACAAGAGCTTAGAAGAATCAAGGATTAACTAGGACTAGAATTCCCAACCTCTTCCTCACTAGAATTCTAAGCTATTCTTATATCATTTCCAGGCATTTTTAGATATGTTTACAAGCAGTTGATCACACTATTAGGCTACACTATGAGATTACAATGTGATGATATTACACTAATTTTGTTATGACTGTGCTGATATTACACTACTAGGTTTAGGAGCATTTTGAGCCATATATAGTGTTGTTTCCAGTTGTATTGAGCTCTGTTTATGCTGTTTATAAGCATTTTCAGCTCTGTTTATGTTGTTTCTAGGCTTATTGAGCTCTGTTTATATTGTTCCTGAAAATTCTAATCTATTTTTATGTTGTTTCCATGCATTTTTATTTTATTTCCAGGCATTTTGAGTTCTGTTAATGATGTTTTCATTGATAGCTTACTTTCATTTTGGGTGCTAATACTAAGCTTTATTATGCAGATATGTTGGGTTCAAACCATCGAGTCTGAAGGCAATCTCTTTTGTACATCATCCAATCTTAAAGGTATTGGTTTGAGAATAAATTTTCCTACATACTCTTACTATTTATTTCTTTAATTATCATTGGTTTTGATTGATTCTTGAAAAACTCTGACTGTTTGTGTTGGCTCACTGTTTCATCCCATATTGAAGACTCGAAGCTTTGTGTTTAATCCTTATTGTAACAACCCTGTAAAAAGAAAATTTTAGTAGGGTTGGTTGATAATGTAATAGTTGTATATTTTGTTCCCTTAAGTTATGTAGAATAAGAGATTATGTAAATCTGTGTAATATTTAGGATTTTGGAAGATGATGTAAGTATCTGTATAGGATGATGTTATAATATAGTGATGTTAAAATCCGTACCCGCAAAGTTGTGGAGTATTGGGTTCTGTGTTGTTTTTCAAATGTTTTTCTAAAAATTCATTACGTTTTCAAACGAAATTTTGGTTTTTATTTTGTATCTTGCATTATATGAATATTTTTGTCCTCAAAGCCTTATATATATGATGTCTGTGTGATATTGCTTCGATTGGATTGGGGAGGATTGATATTAACTGCCTGTGATGTTATATTTTTAATTGTTAGCAGAATTTCGCAATGAATTGTGTAAAAGGGCTAATATTTTAGCGGAGGTTCTGTCAAAATTTTTACTAAAATTCCTACAAATCCATTACGTTTTCAAACAAAATTTTGGTTTTTAATTTTGTATCTTGCATCATATCAAGATTTTTGCACCCAGAGCCTTATATATATGGTGCCTGTGTAATATAGCTTAGATTAACCTGGGGAGGTGTTGCCGCTGAATCTGGTGTGGGGGCAAACAGATAGTATTTGTGGATTCTTGGAAAACTTTGAATAGCAAACCTGTTACCTGTTCTGCCGGAGTTTGACCGTTGACTCCCGCCGTTCACCTGCAAAAAGTGCGAGACACCGGGGTTGATCCCGGCAACGCACCCTCTGACGCTCAAGTCAGTAATCAGAATTGATTATGAAAGAGCGTAAATTGGCAAAAGATTGATTACCTCTTAATGGAGATGGATGGAGGGTATTTATAGGCGCCGCTGGGATCAGATTAGGAATGTATTTCTTGTGGTTAGATAAGGAATGCAATCCCTAATCCCCAGTGAAAGGATAGATATGAATCAGGGCCGTTGATTAGGATTAATCAGAAACCCTAATTCTATCCTTTCTGGACCGGGTTTGCTGCGGGTTGAAACCCGCACCCAGTTGAGGTGGATCCGTTCACAGGTTAGTGGGTCTTCAAGGAGGAGAACCAGTACCTGCTTCAGATCCATTAGTAGGTGAAATTACCGTTTAACCCCTAGGCTTCAAGATTCGCGCCTAATTTGGACGGTTCTTATTTAACCCCATTTTTAGCCATATCACGAGCCCCCCACTCCCGAAGACTGAGTTTGATCAGCCTTTGAGGAGTAGTTTTACTGTTTTAATGGCTGGCGGAGTTGTATCGGAGTCCGAATGGAAGGTTTTGAATCTTTGAAGGAGGTAGTGTGGTGATTTTTCAAGTTGGTTTCACTCTAAGTTGTTCTTGAGCTTTTCGGTGATTTTTATCTATTTTTCGGATTATTTATTTAATTTTGCGAAGTGTTAACCGGTCGTTCGGGGGTCTTAACAACACGTTCTAGGCAACAATTGTTCGTTCAGGGGCTCAAAAATATACCCCTGAATTTATAATTATTTCCTAGAATTTTTAGTTAATTTTCCTGAATTTTTAGTATTTTTTTTGCAATTTTTAAATAAATAAAACGATTAAAATAAATAAAAACTAATTTTTAATACCGATTTATGGCGTGTCGCAATCTGGGCCCTCCATCAGCTTCGAACGCAATTTTCTGGGCGATCGGACGATCTATGTTCCCCGGCAGATAGTTTCTTCATATGAGAGGGTCGGCAGCGCGGCTCCTCGGCTCGGAATCTGCCGAGCTACGTGGCACGATCCTGAGCGTCCATCTCAGTGCGGATCCCCAAAAAATGCTATCTTGTCGTTTAGTGAACGTGGCAAGATCCGGCTGTCCATCACGTTGAGCACGTTTTTTGACAATTTCCAACGGCTGAGGAGGGTCGGCCTCTTTTTTCTTCATATGTGGAGGTCGGTTCCTCGTCCACTCGGCTCGGCAGCTCGGTGTTGTAGGCCAAATAAGTGCTCCGACAGGACGTTCGGTTCGACCTAGTAGCCCGAAGGCTCGACCAAGCTGTTCGTTACCTCAGCTAAGCGCTCCGGTGGCTCAATTCCCTGTCTACTGTATTAGGGGCTCGGTGGTCCAGCCCAGCTGTTCCGTAGCTCGGCTCGGTACCTCGGAATCTGCCGAACTTCGTGGCAAGATCCTGAGCGTCCATTTCAGCGCAGATCCCCAAAAAATGCTATCTTTTCGTTTAGTGAACGTGGCAAGATCTGAGCCATCCATCACGTCCAGCACGCTTTTTGACAAGATCCAACGGCTTAGGAGGGTCGACGGAATTTTTCTCCATAGGTGGGGGTCGGTTCCTCGGCACCTCTGTTCGACTCCTTCTGTAGCTCGGTCCGGAGCCTCAGGATCTGCTGAGCTACGTGGCGCGATCCTGAGCGTTCATCATGGCGTGAATCACGAGGACAGGGTTCAGATCACGAAAATACGTTATCTTGTCGTTTTGTGGGCATGGCGCTATTTGAGCCGTCCATCAAGTTTTGACACGAATTTTGGAACGATCCGACGGTGATTCGGCCTCGGCAGAATTTTTCTCCATATGTGGAGGTCGGTACCTCGGCACCTCGGTTCGGTTAGAACTGTTGTTCGGTGGCACGCCGAGGTGTTGATTTCTGAGGGATGGAGTTAGGTGTTTTGAAGAGTTCTGGTTTTGAACTGTCGCCATCCTCCGACCCAGTAGCTCGGTTGCTTAGCCAAGCTGTTTGGTAGCTCGGCTAGGCACACTGGTGGCCGAGTCATGGACTTAAGCGATTTGAAGAGTTTTTGTTTTGAAACGTCGCCATCCTCCAACCCAGTAGCTCGGTTGCTTAGCCAAGATGTTTGGTAGCTCGGCTAGGCACACCGGTGGCTAAGTCATGGACTTAAGCGATTTGAAGAGTTTTTGTTTTGAAACGTTGCAACTCTCCGTTTTAGCATTTTGCCTTCTCTTAGTGGGCTTTTAAATGCCCAGTATCTACTTGAAAATCATTAAAAAATGAAGGATCTGTCAATTTTTTCGATTCAAAAAAATCAATGAGAATGTTCCCATCGTGTCCTTTCATCGCTTCGTGTGTGTCTCTAAGTAGATTTCTAGTATCTTTTTTGGTGAATCATATTTTTTCGTGACCACCACTAGCACTTTTGAAAAAGAGCATTTGTTTGCAAGTAGAATATTAGCTTGGGTCATTTGATCCATTATTCTTCTATCGATAACGGTTTCGGGGCAAAAGATGCCTTCTATTGGGTGACGTAAATACGTGATTGTGTAGTTCATGAAATGAATACAAAACCCATTTATTACTTTTTTCGTTCGGTTTTACACGAACAACAAGTTTGCAACCGGTTCTAGAAGTAGTTCCCCGTCCACCTTCACTAGGTTGACTCGGTGAAGTCCCTTCTTTATTACACAAAAAAGACTTATCCATGACTTGAGTTCCCTTGTATTTATTCCTACCCTTACGCATTGCGAAACCCCCACATTTAGCATATGACGAATAAAAGTTCTCGACTTCATCTAAGGTATGAAACGTCATACCTACCTTTGGTTTGAGGTGCTTTTCAATTTACGACATGCATTCACCACTTTTTTGTGCACAAATAAAATTTTCACTTCCAATAGAATATCCTTCACCACTGTCCATTTCTAACATAAAGAATAATATAACAATTATCAATACACTGATCATATAAAGACAATCACACTATTTGCATATATATAGTTACAAAAAATACGTGAGAAAAGGGCACAAATGAGGTCCAAAAATTCCAAAACTTTGTGAGTAGGTAGGACTCGCCATACAAAAGCAAACACAACTTGTAGAAGCGAGTTTAGACTCACGATTTGCAAGATATGGGATAAGATTTCTCTTTCATGGACGTTGATATGATTCTTCCATTTATCAGCACCTTAGGTTGGCAGAGCCTTCACATTAATGGAGAGGTTCAAACAAGGAAAGGCTTACGGTGGATACCTAGGCACCTAGAGACGAGGAAGGGCGTATCTTTTTCTTTACTATCGCTTCATATCAAATTAGAAGCAAACAAAGCGATACAAGGCCGTATATTGCAAACCGTGAGTCGAAACTCACTTCAACATGTTGCGTTCACTTGTGTTTGATGAGTCCGATCTACTCACTAAATTTCATATTTTTGGAATGTTGTTTGTGTGGTTTTCTAGTTGAAAGTTACTCAAAAATATCAAAGTATAATTGTTGTTGTTATTTGATATACAGTAGAAAACCGCAGAAACGAGATCAAAAAATTATGAAACTTTGCGAGTAGGTCGAACGCACCACGTACGAGCCAACGCCACTTGTAGAAGTGAGTTTCGACTCACGGTTTGCAATATACGGCAATGTATCACTTTCACTTACAAAAAAGAGTTGAAAGCGATATACGGCCGTGTATTGCAAACCATGAGTCCAAACTCACTTCTACAAGTTGTGTTGGGTTGTGTGTGGTGAGTCCGACATTCTCGCAAAATTTTGGAATTTTTTAATCTCGGTTGTGTGCTTTTACAAAAAAACTAACGATATAATCTACAACTACACCTACCACTATAATTTGGAAAAACCAACAACTTATATAATTCAACCATCTACAATTATTGAAAAACTATATATGTAATACCCTGTAATTTCGAATAACTATATATATATATATATATATATATATATATATATATATATAAAATAAAGTAAGGAGGAGAGAGGTTGAGAAATATATAAAGTAAGGAGGAGAGAGGTTGAGAAAGGGAGGCCCACATTAAATTAGTGAAGAAACAGCACTTTAATGTGCTGGGTTGTTGAGATGTTTCCCCCCACGTGATGACATGGCGGTCAAAGGTAGGGGCCCACCCATGGAGTAATTTCGGAAAGGCATAGTATATGCTGCTTTGAGAAGTTGTGACATGTACTAAATGGGCCCACGGGCTTTACTTGGTACACGGGATTGAATTTAAGAAAGGATTTGGGAATAGTTATCCCATATCGGGAGTACACAAAAATTAATTGATTATAAATAAAATTGCCTATGATCAAGAGTCACCTAATTGGTTAGCCACCTTTTGAAAGGCACCTTGTGGTGGGAAGTTGTACTACATAGTATCTAATTTGTCTTCTAAATTGTATAAATTGTCTAAGCTAGGGGCATGGGCGTTACAAATGGTATCAGAGTCGACTTTTGACATAGAGTGTGGAAGAGGGCCTCAGCATGATCCGCGGTGTTGAGAGTCATTGATCTCCGGGATCGGGTATGATATGTGGTGTTGAGAGTCACTGATCTCCGGGATCGGGTATGATCTCCGGTGTTGAGAGTGATTGATCTCTGGGTACCCGATCTGCGGTGTTGAGAGTGATTGATCTCCGAGATCGAGGACAATGCCACATCGGCTAGAAAGGCGGATTCTACACTAGATGTGTGCCCCGTACGCAGCGAGGATGCTGATTTCTAAAGGTGGGGTGTATGTAATACCCCGTAATTTTGAATAACTAAATATATATATATATATATATATATATATATATATATATATATATACACACACACACACACACACACACTTCAACAAGTTTACGCGTGAGATATCCAGCATCTAATGTTCGTACAGCGGTATCCACAACTCCTTTTCGAGCTCCATAGCAGGAAATTATATATTCTTTCAAAGAAAGTCCTTCGCGTAAATTGCTTTGAATGGGTAAATCAATCATTTGTCCTTAAGGGTCTGACATTAATCCTCTCATACCTACTAATTGATGTACCTGAGATGCATTTCCTCTAGCTCCTGAAAAGGACATTAGATGTACTTGATTAGAAGGATCAGTCATATATATATATATATATAAAGTAAGGAGGAGAAAGGTTGATATATATATATATATATATATATATATATATATATATATATATATATATATATATATATATATATATATATATATATATATAATAAAGTAAGGAGGAGAAAGGTTGAGTATATATCTCAACCTTTCTCCTCCTTACTTTATTATATATATATATATATATATATATATATATATATATATATATATATATATATAATAAAGTAAGGAGGAGAAAGGTTGAGAAAGGGGGGCCCACATTAAATTTGTGAAGAAACAACACTTTAAAGTGCTGGGTTGTTGAGATGTTTCCCCCACGTGATGACGTGGTGGTCAAAGGTATGGGGCCCACCTGTGGAGTAATTTCGGAAAGGCATAGTATAAGCTGCTTTGAGAAGTTGTGACGTGTACTAAATGGGCCCACTGGCTTTACTTGGTACAAGGGATTGAATTTGAGAAAGGATTTGTGAGTAGTTATCCCATATCGGAAGTACACAAAAAATAATTGAGTACAAATAAAATTACCTATGATCAAGAGTCACCTAATTGGTTAACAACCTTTTGAAAGGCAGCCTATGGTGGGTAGTTGTACTACATAGTATCTAATTTGTCTTCTAAAAATAATAAAAATTGTCTGAGTATTGGGGCGGGGCGTTACAATGTACAATATACATCAAATAACTAACTATGCATCACAAAGAACTTGTAGACACAAAAATTCAACAAAATTTCAGTCAACCAACATAACTACATCTATTAAAAGCTAGAATAGAGTGAACACCTTGCACAATGTGGGTCTTTGAGAATAAGAGATAGGAGGTGATTGTGTTGCTGTAGACAAGGAGAGCTTGTTAGGGTTAGGAATTTTTGGTATCGGGAGATTCAAAGGAAGATGGCAAGATTTAGAGAAGAGGGAGAGTGAGTGAGAGGGTCAAGTGACAGAGGATGGGTGAATTAGGTGAAGGAGGGGCTAGGGTTTCAAGTTTGGGATCGGGAATGAGCGACAAAGAGAGAAAGGGTTGTTTGAGAGTGAAAGATAGAATGCAGGAGGAGAGCAAAATTTGTACAAGTGTTTTAAAACACTTATATAATCTAAGCCATTGCTCCACACAATGGTTTAGGTTATAAATAGACCATTGTGTGAAGCAACGACCAAGGTTGGAAGATAAATTTTGTTCTACTTAGGCCGTTATTTTCAATAATGAAAACAATGGACTAGGTTCAAATTTGGCCAAAAAATACAACTCATCAGTGACGAGCGAGAGAGTGTGTGAGCGAAATGCTAAGTGAAGAGTTATTTAGGAGTGAAATACCATTTTTACCCCTCCGAAGTTAAGTTAGATAGAGGGGGAGATGGGCGGGTTCGATCCTGGCCATTGGATCATGCAAAACGGTCCAACGGCCCATAGGCCAATTTGCAATGGATCTGTGCAAATATACTCGTTTGCAATTGAGCATTTCCAATTGAGCATTTCCCTATATATATATATATATATATATATATATATATATATATATATATATATATATATATATATAAATGTTTCGTTGTACATTAGGCCTCCGTGTGCACTCGGCCTTCCCGCCTTCGTATCGACGATTCGAACCGTTCACATATAAATTCGTCTAAATATATAAAATTGAATCATTTAAAATTCATTCGGCCATCCATCATGTGACTATAAAAAATAACAATTTTCAGCCATACAATTTTGTAACACTTCAATGGATGGGCAAATGAATTTCAAATGATTTGATTTTACATATTTAGACTAATTTATATGTGTAGATCAAATTGAACAGTTCGGATCGTCAATACGAAGGTGGAAAGGTCGAGTGCACACAGAGGCCTAGTGCACAACGGAACATAACTTGTGTGTGTGTGTGTGTGTGTGTGTGTGTGTGTGTGTGTGTACATATCATATTTAATGTATCTATCAACGCACTTATTTTCAAAAAACTCGTGTCACTGTACCGTGTTGTGTCGTACCCACACCTTTTATCCATACGTGTGCTTCATTGGTGTTGTGCATTGATCGTATTTTGCTGGTTGAGACTGTGATTGATGAGAGCCTTGAATTAAAGGTATTTGAAGTTCTACGGGATCTTCTCCATGGAGGAAGTATTGCATTACGCAGATGACCTTTCTTTTGATTGTGATAGATGTTGGGTTTATGTCTTGCATACTTGGGTTCGATGTGAAGATAAGGCGATGAAGTGAGAAGACGAACAAAGCATCATTGTGAGATGAAAGATGAGCAATAGCAGCAGTCAGGGGCAGTCGAATACCACTTGGACAGTCGACCACCCAAAGTCCCTGATTTGAACTCAAGCTATTGCGGTCGACTGTCCTTAGGGTGTAGTTGACCGCCGACTATTGTAGGTAGTTTGGGCCTGGGTCTAGGTGTAAGGTTTTGAGGGTAATCACATATTACACAGCGGAAATAATTCACCAAATATCGAAAGCTAGCCAGGGCTCCATGCAAAAACCATAAATCGTATTTAGGAGTCATACCTTAAAGATAGATATGGAATCTCCAAAATGCCAATCACAGCTCTGGAAAGGTTGCAGTGCCTCCTATGTATCCACATGAACATATCAAATCAAGCTCTCCCTCATGCTACGATGCTAGCTGCAGAAGGGGATATTCCTCACGATCTCTTTCTCTCATAATTTCTGTGATGGCTAGGGTTTTCTCTTATATCTTTTCCACAAAAATATATCATATATATAAGTGTAGAGAATCAAACCTAAGAGAGTGGTGAGGCGATTGGGCTCACAATCTGACCTGGATCAGATTCGTGTGTGGCCCTTCTAACTTTAGTTGGCCCATTTAATCTAATTAGTTACTCAACCATCCCAAAAGTCCAACTTTTACTAGGATTCCCAATTAAATTCATCTCACGAATTGAAATCCCAATTTCAATCCATTCTAAGTATGTGACCATGTAGGTTCCCGTTACGTTGACAGTAGTACTAAAATCCAATTCTAGTGTTTCAAATAGTGAGCGGTATCTAGCAATACATCACTACTACTCAAGTAATGGGAATGCCAGTGATTTGACATAGCATATCCATGACCAATATTACCATTTAGTCTAGTCCTTTTGTCCAGATATCTTAATTAACCACAAGGCATAGAGCGTGCCACCTTTGTATAGTTCAATCTTTGGTTTCTTGATGTCCGAGTAGACTTACTAAAACACATGAGCTCAATATCTCATATTGAATCATTTGAGCATGGTCATGCGTTTTGTAGTCTCACTCAATCAAGGGGCCTGTAGATATCGCTCCTGTTATGTAGAAGGGACGAATCCTATCTAAGTCACTCACATCTATCTGCATGATTTGTAGTATATCCAATAGTCAACTTTATAATCACCATATTAGAGGCAACGTTGGACGGCATTAAAACATATAACTTCTCATGTAGGGAACCATAGTGACTTCAAGTCAAAGGACTGCGTACACCATGGTCACTATAAGAACCGCTTATGACACTCACGTAAGGACCCATGCAGTGTTCTCATGGTGAGTTAGTCTAGTACATTATAACTCTAATATGTACCCATGTGAAGACTTTTCATATCCATGATCCATGAGAATGGTCATCAGTCTACTCACACACTAATCTCTATGTATTATCATTTTCCTAATTCACAATAATACTTGACTAGGGACATTTAAGAATATTGTTCTGATTTCAACCAATAGGATCTCACAATCAAGTCATGCACTTGATATCCCATCGCATTAAACTTACTATTCGAAGGAATTTATTTTGTTCATTTAATTCACAATAAATAAAATGACTCAATAGAAAATAAATGATAAGATGCAATGTAAACAAGTAATGTCAATATACAATTGGCCTCTAAGGCATACACCAACACTGGGTGATCTGTTTTGAGCCCATCTTCTACTCCAAGTTATCGTATGGCTCTGATCATGTGGCTCTCTCTACAGGATATATTGGATGGTTTTTGTAACAAGGCTAAACTTAGGGTTTCTTTAGATCTATATATATTGTAGTAGCTTCCATTGAGAGAGGTAGTACTTCATTGAGAGTTCTCCATTGTAAACAACATATTATCTTCTAGTGAGGCTTGAGAGATAGATAGTTTCTTGGTGAGAGTCTGTAACTCTTGTAATCTTCTCTAGTTGAATAATATCTCCCTTATTTCCCCTCGGACTAGGGTTTGCCCAAACCGGAACAAGATTGTATATTTTGTATGCTTGGTTTGATCTCTTGTTTTTTTGTTAAATAGATTAGTTATCGCTTCTCGCTCATAAGCTGTGTCAAGTTCGTAACAACTAGTATCAGAGCTTCGGTTGACAAGTTCATTGGTGAATATGACATATCATGGCTTCATGAAGATCAAATAGTTCAACGAACATATCAACTTTAATCACTAGAAGGTAGACACATACGACGTACTAGTTCAAAATGGCTTGCATCTCTGTAACGCCCCGAACTTCCTATATGGAGAATTCGAGACACGAGCTAGGACCTTTACATTCAATTAGCCACAATACACGGAAAAACTGGAAAATTTAAAACTTTTTACTTAATACAAATATTACAAGCCGAGTGTTTCCATTGTTTCAATATATTACATCAGAGTATACATGAACGAAACAATAAACATTGGGCTCTTCACTTGGAAGCCATGCCTTGACTAGAGTTTTCCTGAATTGGTGATCCTGTATCCACAACCTATTTGAGTGGGGATGTCAGTACATATACTGACGCTTAAAGACTGATGACTAGCAGCGATTCTCAAAAACAAACATATTATAAGCATGGTAAAAATGTGTCGGTGTAGTTTAAGTGTTCGTGGGTGCTATGACTTAGAATCTAATACAATGTCAACTGAAGCTAGGATGCACTTATTCTCATGCAAGCGAGAATCTGGGGTCGTATGCATGCCATAATTACATACGTCCATATCACGCCGTTCTCCATATTTAGGGTTTTGAACCCGCGTTATGAATTCTACTTTTGTACACAACCTGTTCCTGACAGATACATCGTGACTGATGAGGTTGCAGACGTGGTCAAACACCACCAATGCAGTACACTCATGGTTTCTATGTTTGCCACTACTACTCGGCGTACCGAACCTCACTCAAAAACCAGACGAACGCATGGTATCCGCAGCACATGTAGCGTGAAGCCTACCCTGTGGCAGCCATAACTCATAGACCGTGGTCTAGGGCCGTTCGCTTCCCCGACATAGAACGTGACGGAATTTCGGGGTCCATCCCCTAGTTTCGAAAGGAGAACCTCCCGTTCTTATCATGGTACTTCAGGAATTAACAGAGTGAGATATGCAACCTGTGCTGCCAACTCGTGAGAAGGCATCGTATGTATCCCTTTGACGGGAAGGTACAACCCAGTAACACCGACTAGTATCGGCCTATAAGATGAGTTGGATCATAGGGTATCACCCGTAATACCAACCCTTCCCTTTTGGCAAAAAAATGGTTAAGTAATGATCTTTATAAGCTACGACCCTAATGATGTCACTAAACGTAAACAATCTTACTGGATTTTCAATTTAGACTTTCTTAAGATTATCATGGTCCAACTCATGGCCTATCGATCCTAGACACTGGTGACAGGATCTCCATCACTCATCACTACCCCTAACTCGAATCTTGTCAACATTCACGGCCCGCAATTAACCCACACCGGTTAAGATCCATCGGCACGCGAGGTGTGATTTATCCATAGTTTCCAAGGTGGTAAGATATGAGTCTTGATGGTCGATGACCCCTAGGGTAACTATAAGACCCTAGACGAGCTTCTATCAAGCTAACAATAATAGTGACTTTCCCAACCATTATTACCCATACATTGAAGATGAAGAACGTTCAAAGGATATGGTCCAATTCTAATTAGATACACATACAACTAGAATTCATGGGTTCTCTTTCCCAAATTTGAACTAGAACAACATGCAACTAGGTTCATAGATTCTTTCCCAAATTTAAGCTAGAATCATGTAACTTGGTTCATGGGTTCTTTCTCAAATTTAAGCTAGAATCACCTAGAAACTAAATGCATGGGTTCTTCATCAAATTGAGTTAGAACTACCATGGAACTAATTTCATGGGTTTCTTTTAGAAATTGAACTATAACATTCATGGTTTCTTTTCAATGGTTTAACTAGTCTGGCATGCAAGCTACATTCATGGGTTCCTTTAATAGTTTGACTAGATTAGCATGCAACTATAACATACAACTCAAACATGCATGGGTTCTTTTAGCAACCTAGAGTAATTAGAGCATGCTATTACAACACACTACTCAAACATGCATGGGTTCTTTTAGCAACCTAAAGTAATTAGGGCATGCTACTACAACACACCACTCAAGCATGCATGGGTTCTTTTAACAACATACGACTCAAGCATGCATGGGTTCTTTTGAATCTTTTACTAGAACAACTACAACTCAAGCATGCATAGGTTCTTTTGAATATTTTACTAGAACAACTACAACTCAAGCATGCATGAGTTCTTTTGAATCTTTCACTAGAACAACTACAACTCAAGCATGCATGGGTTCTTTTGAATCTTTGACTAGAACAAGTACAACTCAATCATGCATGGGTTTTTTTGAATCTTTCAATAGAACAACTACAACTCAAGCATGCATGGGTTCTTTTGAATTTTTCACTAGAACAACTACAACTCAAGCATGCATGGGTTCTTTTGAATCCTTCACTAGAACAACTACAACTCAAGCATGCCTGGGTTCTTTTGAATCTTTCACTAGAACAACTACAACTCAAGCATGCATGGAAGTAAAACTTATAACAATTATCAAGGACTTTACCTACATATTACAAAGACTACTCTTTTATGAATTACAAGTCTTACATATTACAAAATCTAGTCTTATTGAATTTACAAGTCCTACATACAACAAAATTTACTTTTATTGAATCTACAAATCCTACATATTACAAAACCTACTTTTCTTTAATCTACAAGTCCCTACATATAACAAAATTTACTTTTATTGAATCTACAAATCCTACATATTACAAAACCTACCTTTCTTTAATCTACAAGTCCCTACATATAACAAGGTCCACTTTTTTGAACTAGGGTTAGTAAAGACTTGATCTTTAACATGGTAGAAAGCAACATACAACAAAATGACTCATATTTTATTATGCTTGTTGAGTTCTACAACCCCAAATTGGGTATGTAAGCATTCTCACTTCACTAATCTTTATATGCTCATAGTTTTAGTCCAAGTTGTATAATTTTGTGTTAACAAAAATAACAATAATAACAACAATAATCATATCAAGTTAAAGATTCCATCTTTATGGGTTTTTAGTGAGTTATACCCTTCAAAACTTTTCATGTGATCATTTTTTATCCACACTACTCATATGCACATAACAGTTAGTCCAAGTTTTTATTTTAACAACAATAACCATAACAACAACAATAACCAAAACAAGGTTTTAAAGACTCAACCTTTATATTTTGTTTAAGTTCTCCCATCCTTCTTTTCATGTGATCACTTTGATCCATACAACCATTTATATGCTTAAGATTTAGTCCAAGTTGTTATAGAACATACACATACAACATACAACAATAAAATAAGAACAAAAACAATATAAAGTAAAAAGTAGAGAAACCCCAACCTTTTTGGTTTCTATGTAGGAAGAACTAGCCAAGATTCATTTTCCTTCCTCTTAGCTCCTATAGAGAAAACCTAGAAATGAAGAACTCTCTAGTTAGGGTTTCTTTCTCTCTTTCTTTTGGTCTCTATTTTTTTCTTTTGGCAATGAGTCAAGAGGCGGGGGGGGGGGGGGGGGGGGGGGGGGGGTATTTATAAGAGAAATGAGAGGGTAAGGGTGCAAAATACACCTAATGTTTTTTGCAAAACCCCCCTTGGATCAAGGGGTGGCCAGCCAATGCTTGATAAGGTGGAGGGGTGAGGTGGAGGAGTGAGGTGGAGGAGTGTTCTAGTAGAAATACACCTATTAAACTCTTATGTATTTCCATTAATCCTAAATCCTAAGTTTAACCCTCCAAACAAATCCTAGCCATCCATTTTTGATTAATCATGACCAAATGAGATATTTTTATCCAAAACACATACTACATGATTTGTACAAATGTACGAAATCGATAAAATACGCATACGTATATATTAATATATATACCCATAATTTTTGTTTATTAAACTGCACAATCCGTATAAAAATAATTTTTTTCCGAAAATAATAATAATAATAAATTTTATTATCAGCTCGGAAGATTCCAGTACAAAAATGATATAACGCATACATATATGGACTGGTATACATACAGATGATGATTATTAATTAAACTAAGTAATATCCACAAAAAATAATATAAAATAATTAAATAATTAAATAATTAAATAATAAAATAATATTTATTAATAACTGCTCGGGATATTACAATCTTGCCTTAGAAGGAGTAAAATGTAAGCCATCCACTTGATATATTCACTGGCATATTCTTACCGGCATTTGATAACTACCATGCTATACAGAAAATCTACCAATGAGAGTCTTTCGGTGGCCGGTGTGATCAAGGGCGTGAAGGAAGATCAACATAGGAAGGAGACTCGTAAATCAGCATCCACTTCCAATAATTGCTTAGCAGATGATGATCCTTCATTTGAAAGGAAAAGTGTGCATAAAGGTAGGATATGTTTCCACCATTGCAAGAGGACTATGCATTACGAAAAGGATTGTCGCAAGTTGCTGAATCAAAAGAGCGTCAATATTGTTAGTGCTTATGAGTCAGATGATATTTTTGATTTTCTTTTTATTTCAAATTCTTTAAATGTGGACTTTGGTTAGTTTCTTGATTCGGGTAGTTCTACTCACATTTGCTTCGAGAGAGAGAAGTTTTCTACTTACAAGTCAACAATTGACTGTTGTGTGAGAACAGATACTAGTGAGGTTTGTGATGAGTTGGTGAGGGACCAGTTGAGTTGGAGATTCCAGATGGAAACATGTACACTCTAAGAGAAGTCATACATATTCACCTTCTGAGATATAATCTGATAGCTAAGGGAACTCTGGAAGCACGTGGCTTCATGTACACAGCTCGAGGTAAAGTTCCGTCTGTATAGGAAGGTTGTTGTAAGGTGATGAAGGGAAAGAAGGGTGTTGGGCTAGGCCAATACAAGCTCTACAAGCTTTGTAGGAACATGAAATCTTGCACAAGTGTTTCTTTGCATGGTGTTCCTAAAGTGTCATTTACTCTGACGCCATTAGAATCATCAAAGCAAGACCACGACGTTTGAATATCGTCAAGAGATGGGAATGCCTTGGGGTAGGTGGAGTACAAGCGTAGTACTTTGTGGGAATGGAGTACGAGTTAATGGTTCCGAACCTGGGGATTCGACCTGCTGACACTCTGGCCCCCGAATACTGCATTTTCTCGGTGGATGCATTCGACTTAGGTTTGAGGTTGTCTCTACATCCATTTGTGAAGAAAGTCTTGAATTGGGCGGGATTGAGCCTGATGCAGTATGACCCAAACTCGTGGAAGCAGATCGTGAGCTTCATGTTGCTCAGCCTGAGGCAGTACGGTCCATATTCGTGAAAAAAATCGTGAGCTTCATGTTGCTCGATGAGGCAAAGGGTGTGCCTCTGAAGTTGAAATACTTTCGAGCATGCCTCGGGGTCAACTCATCAGGAGTGCGTGAGGGGATATATTACATCTCGCCTCGTTGTAGTAAGCGCATGGTTCTTGGTCATCCGGACGCGATCAAGGGATGAAAGGATAAACATTTTGATGTTCGGAACCAGGTCCCTTGGGACATACTGACCAACTGGGGGTTCCACAAACCAAACCAAAAACTCCCCAAGGTTAAAGACTTCACGAAAAAAGAGTTGGGGATGCAGAGGTTAAAGGTTATGCTCGGAGTGGGTGGGTCCCTAGCCCGTTCTTTTGGAAACGGTTGGCCTTCGATTGGGGGCCCATCTCCTACCCTGAGGCTGGTGGCACCAAAACTGGGTGACGCTCAGAGTTCGGTGACTGGAGCATCCACCTCAGTGACTCCTAGTGGCGAGGCTGACGGTCTCATCATTGAACAAACACGTTCAATTGAGCTCTAATTGGTTTGTGTCGGTCCTAAGGCCCCCAAGCAGATGGGTAGGCCGAGCCTTTGTAATCTAGTAGAAGTCCCCTCAATAAAATGGTCTTTCTGTTCTTTAAATTTGGCTTCGATATGGACTTGTTCCAAGCTTGTGTTGGCGAGGTAGACCTGCCGAATGTGAGACATTTCATCTCGCTAGGATATTGATGGACTAAACATGAGATGTTTCGTCTTCCAAGCAAATTGATGGACTGTCATAAATGCGCATTATCGGAAGTCAGAATGTTTGGCCTTGGGAGATGTAACGACGACATTCGGGGGTTGTTGGATGTGAGCGAACGGTTTGGATTCGTACACGTCAGCATCATGACTATCGAGCTCTTGCTTCCACTTGGGCTATATAACCCCTCCCCTATCCATTTCTCAATTTTCAATTCACTAAGATCTCTCGTGATTGGTGGTTCTTCTATTACCCGTTGGCAGTTAGGGTTAGCGGCAATGAAGGCTGCTCTATCCCTGGCCGTCAGCAGGTGGAACAGGGACCAACTCGTGGCATGGAGCTCGAGGTCCTTGCCAAAAGTGAGGGCCGTGGATATAATTAAAACTTTCGCAAGGGCTAAATTCCAAGTTTGACGCAGAAATGTGAGGACTTGAGAGGTTGAGAAATCTTAGTGTTTGAGGTTAACGCGGAGCGGCGAGGACCTGAGAAATTGAAAAATCTCTCGTTAAGGTTGAGAGTAGACGATGAGCAGCGAGGATGTGAGGGATTGAGAAATCTCTTATTAGTGTTTGAGGTCGAGGCCAAGTGGGGAGGACCTGAGAGATTGAGGAATCTCTCGTTAGGGTTTGAGATCGACGCCGAGCAGAGAGGACCTTAGAGATTGGCAAAATCCCTCGTTCGGAGAAGTAAAGCCGACACATTTTGACTTGGTTCGAAAAGAAATTTCATTGCTTTCATTTGCTTGGCTTCATAAAGGGGGTAGAACTTGTTACAACTATTGACAGATGCATGGGCCTTTATGGCCCCTCGTGGAATTTGATCAAATGTTTGGCATTCCATGTTCTTTTAACTGATCTATCCCCCGGGACTTAAAGTCGGTTCATGCTGGGCGTACCACTTTGGAGATCTTGTACGAAACCTGCTCCATCTCGTCTACCAGCTCTGTGCCCACCGAGTTTCTATCGGACGGTAGCTCCACTACGTCAAGAGGAAGGACTGAGGCTCCCACTACAGCCATGTAACAAGTTCGGGCTAATTCTTGGTTTCCTCGGACGACTCCCATTCCTAACTTGGTGGGGAATTTCTGTAATGCCCCGAATTCCAAATACATGTAATTCGTAGCAAATACAGGATCTTTTACTTCAATTCGTACAAATTTACAAGGTTTTAAAATTTTTCATTACACATTGTCTGTTATAATTACACAAAGGAAGTAAATATACAACTTAAACATTTAACAACTTTAATCTGGAATTAATCATCAGTATTAACTCATCTTTGCATCTTTCGCTAACCAAGTTCTGCACTTGAAAAGTGTGGGTACGTCGTTGCATACACTGACGCAATGCTATAATACAATGATTATTTTACTTTAGCAAACACAAACTTGAATGCACAACAAATTGGGAAAAGTGACTATCCTAAACATGTCAGTGTATGATATGAACTTAATGCCTAATGCAGATATTATACTACGATGACACTAATGCATACTTGTTCGGATTCTATGCATCCCATACTACATAAACCCGAGGGCAAGCTCTTATCGTACTCCTCTTTATACAGTTTAATCCCTCGCTATGAATATCCTACTACGGTGACTAATGTAAGGTTTAGATATCTTGTGAGTATCTAGTACCGCCCCGATAATTCTTGAGAATCGCACTCCCACCATGAGTCATAACCCCGATAATTCTGGAGGCGAAACCCCCACCACAGGCCATGACCCCAGTTATTCTTGAGAGTCGTTTCCCATCGCGAGTGATTTTCGGACGTCACGCCTCACACCCTGATAATTCAGGAGACGAAACCCACACCGCGAGTTATATGGTACCTCGTCACACAAATATCCCACGAGCGTCGCCTCGATCCCGATAATTCTGAAAATAAATCCCACACCGCGAGTGATTTTGGACGTCATGCCTCACACCCCGATAATTCTTGAGATAATCTCCCACTATGAATCATATGAGGTCTTCATACTCATGTTTGCCCATACTTCATCACATCTCCCTCTAGTACCTGTCCTTAGGTTTAATTATAATCATCACAACCTAGAGCTAACTTACCCTACCGGACTTAAATCAACACACGAGAAAATGCTAGCCCACACTGGATACTTCTCAAATGTTTTTATTCAAAATTGTCGGTCACTACGGGTCTCGCTCAGCCTCTAGATTCCAACAACCATCTGTCTATAGGGATCACTTAGGTTATATCTAACCTCAACATAAACATTTCATGCATTGCTCATCCATTTTCTTTATGTTTATAGATTATGAAGTATTCACTTCTTATAATAATATTCAATAACAATTTGTCAAATCACATTCTTGTGGACAATTTCTCGTCAACAAACCAAACTATTCATTTTAGTAATACTCAAAGCGCTGTTGTCTGTAGATCTTTTTCATATTTCTACTGTTCACATATTTAGCTCATAATGCCAAATTTTTGAGTTTAAATCGACTAGAGACTTCGTATTTCATCTTAATTCTTTGCTTAAAGCCATTAATTAATATCCAAACAATTCTATATAGGAGAGTTCTAAATTCGTATATTACACCCAACTCTTAAATCTTTTAATCATGCATAACCCTTTGAATTTGGAATCGAAGAACTCATCTAATATATTATTCAAAATGAATATACTTTTTAATTCCCATAATAGATCTTTAAAATGTGTGGAATTATTTTAAAGGCTCTAATAATACTTTAGAATATTTCTACATTTTCCCCCAAATTTTAACAGCTTGAAAAACCCCAAAATTTTTTTAAACACAATGCTGTGTATGGCCGGATCGAACCCAAGGCCACTAGGCAGCCAACCGCAACCCCACTAAGCCAACTTTCTTTCGGTGATAAGAACCATACAGAGTTCCTTCTATAACCTAGTATCCTAATTCATTAAATTCCACACAAATTCACAAAAGGCAGAGCCTCTTCGAACCCGAGACCAAGAAGTCCCCCAAAACCCCGCGCTACCCACTCAGCCCAAGCGCTATTCTGATTATGGAGGAGTTCAAAACCTTTTAACCCCACTATCTGTTTTCCTTTATCTTTTAACTCATTCATTTATTTTGATTTCTATCTGTTTGCTCTCAAAATATTTGTTCATAAAATACACTCCTAGATTCAGAAATGATTTCTCACAGATTTTATCTATATTAGAGTGAAGTTATACACAAATAATTTAAATGGTAATTTCGATAGCTTTTATACACATATGCTTTTATTAATCAACATGACTACTCTTTATGACAACTAGCATGAATATATTTTTCCTTTAGCCATGAATTTATGGAAAATTCTCACCTCCCATTGATTTATAATCTACCCCAATTTTTACACAATTTATAGGCATAAGTTAACAACTTTATATACACATGCAATTTATATACATGATTTAATCATAGTATACTACAATACGCATGACATCACTACAAAACACTCTAATTAAAATTGTAGTTTGACTACATGACAATTCTATGTGGTAATTTTTAACTAGTATGCATTAATTGCTCACATTTATCCACTACCAAAACTCTAGATATCAATACAACATGTATCATATAAAAGGTTTAAAAACTAAAGAACTCATGCCAAATTTTCCATTTCAAGCAAAAATTTATCTACACAACAAATAACTAGAAAGTAAAAGAAGCACTCACATCAAATGTAGAATTCCCTAGTAGTAAGACCTCACAAAATGGTCCAATGCTCCAAGCACAATCCCGGCCTAGCCCTCCCAAACCGTAAGCCTTCTTCTCTCTCTCTCTCTCTCTCTCTCTCTTTGTAATTAGTTGTGTTGTTCATGACAAAAGTAAGGACTATTTATAGGAAAACTGTGTGGTCAAAATAGCTCCCCACTTTCCTAAAATGGCTTCCACTTTCACCACAACCCACCCCACTCTCTCCTTACTCTTACTATAGGCCGGCCAACCCCTCTCATGCGCACAAGCACGTGCACGTATATCAAATGTGCACACTACTTTCATATAAATTCTTTTTATTAATTTTATTAAGTTAGATGTTTGTGTGTGTTACACATGACAAGTGTACTAGATTTCAAATGTTCATTTAAGTGCAAAAATAATCATGGGTCTTAATTTGTAATCAATTTTTAGTGGGCTACAAAATGGGTTTAGGCCTAATGTGTTTAATTAAAATAAATCATACAATTGTGACAAAAAATGAGAAGAAAAATGTTATGATTCTAGAAATTTTTAGGAACCAAAGTTCAAAAAATTTTACATGAAATGCACGTGCAAAAGAATAAAATTTATATTTTTTTCCTCTAAGATGTTACAATTTCATCTTCATGTGATAGGCGAAGGGCACTGCGTAAAGGGAAGAGAGGTTGGGCCTACCCAGGATGACATTATGGGTGGTGTTGATGTTGACCACTATGAAGTCTACTGCCACTATTCGGATGGTTCGAAAAGAAATTTCTTTTCGAACCACCTTTTGACTTGGTTCGAAAAGAAATTTCATTGCTTTCATTTGCTTGGATTCATAAAGGGGGTAGACCTTGTTACAACTATTGACAAATGCTTGGGCCCTTATGGCCCCTCATGGAATTTGATCAGATGTTTGGCATTCCATGTTCTTTTAACTGTTCTCCCCCTAGGTCTTCAAGTCGGTACGTGCTGAGGCGTACCACTTTGGAGACCTTGTACAGAACCTCCTCCAGCTCGTCTACCGGCTATGTGCCCACCGAGTTTCTGTCGGACGGTAGCTCGACTACATTAAGAATAAGGACTGAGGCTCCAACTGAAGCCATGTAACAAGTTCGGGCTAATTCTTGGTTGCCTCGGACGACCCCCACTCCTGATTTGGTGGGGAATTTTATCTTCATGTGATAGGCGGAGGGCATTGCATAAAGGGAAGAGAGGCTGGGCCTGTCCAGGATGACATTTTATGCAGTGTTGATGTTGACCACTATGAAGTCCATTGCTTCTGTTAGGATGTTTGGGGACGTTCCGGCGGTGACATCAAGGGTGATGATTCCCTCAATCTGAACAGGAACCCCTGAGAAATGGTGTAGTGTCTATCCGGTAGGTTTCAGCCTCTCGTGAGAAAGCTTCAATGCTTCAAAGGCTGCCAGGAACCAAAATGTTGATTGGGTTTCCGTTGTCAACAAGGATGCGGCGAACCTCGTGATTGGCCATTCCGAGGCTGATCACTAGGGCGTCACAATAAGGCAGTCGAACGCCTTCGAGGTCTTCGTTGGAGAACAAGAGTGGTAATCCTTGATTCTTAGGGGGTGGATAGTTGTAGACCGAGTTACCCTCCCATATGGAGGCCTTACAGGAAGTGTTCGACTCTCCTCTCATGAGACTGCCGTGGACGCAGTGAAGGATTGCTTGCCCATCAGCCCTTTCAGCTGCAGGTTCAGCTTCAGAGCATCTGTTAGCCCCTCGAGGAGGAGGAGGTGAGTCCTTCAGGTTATTTTGTGGTGAACTCCTTTAGGTACCTTCTCTGGATGTGAGCTTCGATTTCATCTTTAAGGGCCTGACAGTTGTCGGTCCCATGCCCATGGTCTCGGTGGAACTAACTGTAGAACCTTCGATCCCTCTTGTTGTTGTTGTTCTGCAGAGGGGGATGCCAAACAATCCCTGTATTTTCTATCTCCATCAAAATGGCCGACACAGAAGCGATCAGCGGGTTGAACTTCTCGAAGCGCAGAATTGAAGGTGGTTGTTTCTGTCCGAATGCATCTTTCTAAGCCTTGTTCATAGGTTTAGAATCATCGACTTTTCTCTTCCCATTGGTTGGGGCTTCTTTCAGACATTCAGGGTGCAGAGCCTCCTCAGCCCGGATGTACTTTTTGACCATGTTGATGGGGTCAGGAAAATCAATGGGCAGATTCTTCACCAAGGAGGTCTTCAGTTGGCTGAGACAAACATTGTGCCGAAATACAGTGGACGTGATGCCAGCATCGAGAGAAGAGACTGCCGTAGCCTCGGCGGTGAACCTCCATGCAAAGTCCCGAAGGGACTCTCCTTCCTTCTATTTGAGTTCCTGAAATGACATGCTCGTCTTCTCAACCTTGTGACTGGTCACGAAGTGAGCAAGGAAGTTCGCCTCGAGCCGGTTGAATGAGAAAATTGAGTTGGGGGTGAGCTTTGAGAATCAATATTCTCGTGCCAGGCGAGGCAGAGTGGCTGGGAATGCGCAACTAATAAAAGAATTCGAGGCACTGTGAATCATCATGAGGTCTTTGAACCCTTTCATGTAATCAGCAAGATCAGACTCTCCTTTGTACGTCTCGAACTGAGGCGGTATAAAATTCCTCGGAATCTCAGCATCGAGGATTCGAGCGAAGAACTGGGGTTGGTATGCTGATACCCCAGGTTGGACTGTAACCCACCCTCGCCAATCCGAGCGAGGCATTTTTCTATTTCTTTGAGGAGTTGAAGGACGGCCTCATCCCGTCTCGCCGGCTGATTCGAACCATGAGACTCACTGCCTTAGGCTTCCTCCTGGCGGGGGTTGTCGTTCTGAGGCTCTATTTTAGGGCCACCTTGGAGGGCCTGGAGGACCTCGTTCCTAAAATCCAGGAACTCAGCTCTCATGACTGAGACCTGTTCGCCTTGACTGTTCAGGGTTAGACGACCTCTTGGGGAGTGGCTGTGCCTCTGCTTTCGACCCTGGAATGGGTGAATGTTGTGGGTCGAAGCCTGGTTAGAGGGGGCAGCCCTGTCCCTCGATTTGCTGAGCTGGTGCTGGATGTCATCCACAGGCTACCGATTATTGATGACGTACCGAAGGTCATCAGCGACCGAGCATAAATCACTCAGACTAGGTTCCGACGGACCCTCGGCTAGCTGCCTTCGAGACCCATGTGTGTTCACGTGACTGCGAGAAGGATAAGGAGCGTCGGCACGACGTCCTGCCATTGCTCTCTCTTGGCTTTGGGTGCCATGAAAGGAGCCGGCTTCAGGGTGTGATCCGAACTTTATTCATTCAATTACTAAGAAACTCAAAACATTGGAATAGATAGAACTTTATTCATTCAATTATTTAATCATTATCCCTTTATTTACTTAAACTCTGTTCAGGACTAGATTAAATGGAATAATTACAAGAAAAAGCATCACACTTCTCTTTTATGTATAATAACATGACTCATAATTTTGTAAGGAATTCTGAACATCAAAAATTCTAAAGAAAACAAATATGCTTAACCATGCTTTATAAGATATTGTCTATCATATATATATAAAATATAAATAAAAAATAAAAAATAAAAAATTGCAATGCTTTCGCACAATGAAATATAAAGGCGTAATGGTAATCCTTATTAAAGTCTTTTTTTCCCTTCTTTCAAATATATATAAATAAAAAAGTTGTACCCCTTCCCCTAAACTTGAATATCACATTGTCCTCAATGAATAAAGAAAAAGAAAAACAAAAATAATAAGAAATATTCAGAATTGCTCCCCTGATTCATGTTAAAATTCTGGTTGAGTGGCATTCATTGTTTTGGTGATATCTGGAGTTGTAGATGTCCAAATTCTCCTGATTCTTTTTATACTAGAAAGTTAAGATAATTTCCTTCGGTCGTTCTTTGAAACATTTTTCCAGATTCAGACTTCAGCCTGCACAAAATATCCATCAAAGTAGGTCTAGAAAACAACTCCGCTGGAAAAACCCTAAATTTATGCAATCCTATAAAATAAAATCAAAAATTAAAATTAAAGTAAATTAAAAGAAAGGCAAATCTAATGCAGTAAAAAGAAAACATGGGTTGCCTCCCAAGAAGCGCTAAGTTTTAAGTCTTTAGCCAGACATGGTAGCTGAGATGGTTATGTGATGTCAAGATCCAGCAACATAAGAACATCTTTCCAAATGCTTCTCTTTATGTTTAAATTATTTTTTCTCTGTGCATCCCGCAAACTAAATGGCAGTGGTTTATGCTCAAGTTTGAATCATTTCTTTCTTGAAGATGGCATCTTTGATATCCCCACCTTCTTGAATTTCAGCTGTGAAAAAAGATGAATAGATAGTATAACTTCCAAATACATAAAATATTTCAAAACCTTTTTTTTCTCAGATTCAAGAGTTGCTGAATTTATTAGACATACTTCTATTGGTAACTTTCAACTACAGCCTTATGTTTCTCGCCCACAATTAAATCAGTTTCACTTACTTGAAAACATGAGTGAACTTCAGTAGGAAAGTCCATGGATTTAAAGACATCAAACGCTACTTGCCCATCCTCAATCCTCAAAATAAGTTTTTCTGGTTGAACATCAATCAAAGCTCTCAAATAACTAGAAAAGGTCGCTCTAAAATCAACGGAATTTGTTCATCTTCCTCCATATCAAGCACTATAAAATCAGTTGGGAATATGAATCTTTCTACCTTTACCAAAACATCTTCAATTATTCCTCTTGGGTATGTGATAAATCTGTCTGCTAATTGCAAAGAAATTGTAGTAGGCTTTACTTCTCCGATACCAAGTTTCCTAAAAACTGAAAAAGGCATAAGATTAATACTTGCCCCTAAATCACACAAAGTTTTATCAAAATAAGAAATTTCAGTAGTGCCAGAAATTGTAAAACTCACTGGATCTTTCAGTTTATGAGGTAGTTTCTTTTGTAAAATTGCACTACTTTCCTCAGTTAGTATTACCAACTCATGCTCCTCTAACTTCCACTTGTTTGATAAATATCCTTAAAAATTTTAACATATTTAGGTATTTGTTCCAAAGCTTCAATAAGAGGAATATTAATATGCAATTTCTTAAAAATACATAAAAATTTAGAGAATTGATTTTCGAGATTATTATTCTTTTTAAGTCTTTGCGGAAAAGTGATAGGTGGATCATAAGGTGAATTATGATAAATTTCAGAATTAAACTCTCTGGAACCAATGAGGTTTGAAGCTTCTTTATTCATCTTAGAATGGTGGTTGGCCACTGGCTGCATTTGTTCCTCCAAAATTAGCTCGAAATCATCTTGCTTTTCAATCACATTTTGTTCGGCAGTTTGTGCTTGTAGTTGCTCAATTGTTCTCCCATTTCTCAATGACATTGCTTTGAAATGCTCTTTGGAATTGGTTGTTTTGTTACTGGGTAAGGTTCCTAAAGTCGTCACTGTAAGAATATTTCAAATCTGACCAATTTGAGCCTCAAAGTTGTGAATTGAAGCTGTATTATTTGTATTGTCAAATCTATCTTCTGCATGTATTGCATGAACATCTCTTCAAGTGTCGGCTTCTTTTCTTGCTGTGAAAAATTTTGAGGTAGTCTAATTACTCCTTGATTGTTGTTCCGAGAAAAATTGAGGTGTTTGCCCCATCCTGAATTATCCGTGTTCGAATAAGGATTGTTTTGCTTTAGAAAGTTGGATACATAATTTGCTTGTTCGGAATTTGGTTAAGCAAAAGAATTTCCCACTTGGCAATCAATACTTGAATGATTTCCTGCAATATGATCACAAATAATATTAGATTGAATAACATTAACATTCATATTACCTATTTGTTTTAATCAAATATCAATTTTTGCAGCCAATGTACTAATTGGATCAAGCTCAAAAACTCCAGCCACTTTTCTTGGCATTGCTATTTCTGAAGTCAATTTGTAACTATTGGAAGTCATCACCTCTAAAAGCTCATAAGCCGCTTCATGAGTTTTACTCATAAGAGCTCCTCAAGCTGCTGCATCTACCATAGACCGATTTGTAATTCTCAAACCATTATAGAATATTTGCACTTGTAGCCATTTCAGATGTTCGTGATGAGGTCACTTTCTCAATAACTCTTTATAACTCTCTCATGCATCATACAAAGACTCATTCTCAAATTGAGTAAATGTGGTAATATCATTTCTTAGCTTCGTTGTTTTTGCCAGCAAAAAATACTTAGCAAGAAATTTTTGTGCAAGTCCCTCCCAAGTAGTAATAACACCCGGCGGTAGAAAATTTAGCCAAGCCTTCACCTTATCTCTTAGTGAAAAAGGAAAGTATCTCAATCGAACTGCATCATCTGATACTTCATTGTGTTTGAAAGTATCACAAATTTCTAAAAAGTTTGCAACGTGAACATTAGGATCCTCATGCGATAGTCCTCCAAATGAACAATCTGTTGAAATATTTGAATGCTCGCCGATTTAATTTCAAAATTATTAGCTTCATTAGTAAGCCTTTTAATACTTGATGTTGCTCCATTAAGCAAGGGTATAACATAGTCGCTCAAAGCCTTACTTTCTTCTCCATTACTCCCGTTCGCCATGATGATACACTTCTATGTCCTGAAAAATATCTATTAGAAAACAGAAAAATTAATCAAACCTATCTTTTTAAAAAAATTAAAAAATAAAAAATAAAAATAAAATCCAAATTGATGAGATAATTTGCAAGTATACAAAATCGCAACAAGCAGTGTAGTTTAAAGGGATAAGAATGTCGAACCTACAAGGACTAATTATTTTATTGAGTACCGAAATTTACTAGATTAACTACTATTTGGAAAATCGAAATTTGATAAAGAAAGATACTAAATTAAATTAATCTAAAGAACTACCAAACCTAATTAAAATGAATGAAAATATGAAAAAAAAAAAGTTTGTTAATAGCAAAAACTAGTTATAGGGCTTTGGATTTCACCTAGTTAATCCCACACAATTATTAATTCCATGTAACAAGAAATTCTAGTTTTCCAAGTTGTATACCAAAATCCCTTAATTATTCAATGTTTTCTCTCGAACAACACCAAAAATATCCCTAACTAATAGTTTGTCATATCTCTATGCACAAGTAATTAATTAAAGACTCGTTAAATTCTATGGAATATTTCTTTATTGTCACATTAATCGCAATAAATCACAAGTTACGTCTTGGTCTCCCCATGACTCAATAAACCAGTGGTATTTAATTCTATAATTCTAAATCACAAATTACAATTCTATAATTCAATAAATCAAACAATAGTTGGCCAAACAATTGCATGCAATAAGAACAAAAATTAAACACACAACCATGAAAAAATAGGAGAATAAAATAACATGAAATTAGAATTGTGTTATCAAAACTAGGCTACATCGAAGCCCTAGAAAATAAAAATTAGTTCATTTCAAAATTGCAAAAAAAAAATGTTTTTATTGGATTGCATGATAATAAAATTTGTAAGAGAAAAGATAGAACTCGTTGATGCTTGAAGCCATAAATCGAATATTGAAAAAAATCATGTCACAAACTCTACCCCTCGCAATCCGTGCTCTTTTTCTTCTCCTTCTTTCTTTTCTGATTTCGGCCGCCAATTATTTTCCTTTTTTTCCTCACCTTGGGATCTGTGCTCTTTCTTTTCTCTCTCTTTTCCGCACCAGAGCTGCCTCCTTGTTTCCTGCTGCCTCTTCTTTATATTGGACTAGGTTAAGGGTAGGTAGGATTAGGGTTCGGTTAATTATTATTATTACATAATTAATTAACTAATTTATAAATCTATAGATAAAAATTAACCTATTAAAATTTTAAACTAATCAATTAACTAACCCTATTTTAAATCAACTTAACTTTGATTTTTCTTACAAAATTTCATTCCCCTCCTAGTTGACCATAATATTTTCCACTGGTTCTTCTACGGGCCAATTCGTAAACATATGCAGTTGAGTGCATGAATCTTCTAGAAATCTTCACAAAAAATCAATTTGAATTTTTTTAATCTTTATTCTTGTACTCTTCCTTCATTTCACCAATGCCAACCTTTTGTACTTATCCATCTCATTCCTACAAAAACAAACAAATAAATAATACTGAGTAAAAATAAGATAAATTTCAAAGAAATAAACAAGAACTTGCAATTTTAATGCATTAGAGAGTTTAAAAAATTATATAAAAATTTCACTCATCACAAATTAGTAACAATATAGCTATTATCAATATCAATAAAAGAATAACTAGTCCCCGGCAAAGGCACCAAAAACTTGATGGGAATATTTGCAAGTGTACAAAATTGCAACAAGTAGTATAGTTTAAGTGAAAAGAGTGTCAAACCCACAAGGACTAATTATTTTGTTAAGTACCGAAATTCACTAGATTAACTATTATTTAGAAAATTAAAATTTAATAAAGAAAGAAACTAAATTAAATTAATCTAAAGAACTAACTAACCTAACTAAAAAGAATGAAAATCTGAAATTTTGTTGTTTGTTAATAGAAAAACTAATCCTAGGGCTTTTGATTTCATCAAGTTAATTCCACACAATTCATAACTCCATGTCACAAGAAATTCTACTCTTCGAAGTTGTAAACCAAAATCTCCTAATTATTCAATGTTTTCTCTCGAACACTAAAAATATTCTCAACTAACAGTTCGTCATATCTCTATGCAAATTTAATTAATTGAAGACTCATTAAGTTCTACGGATATCTTTATACTCACATTAATTGTGTGTCACGCCTCGTTTCCCAAAATACGGGAATACGAGCACATAACTGAGGCCCAGCGAATGATCTGTACATCATCCATAAGCTGTAACAGATTAACTCAATAATATGAAATATAATCGCAACCACACATGAATAAATAATCACATAAACAATGAATGAACATCAATAATCCAAGAAATAAATACCTACAATAATATCCAACATGTGGGAGAAAAAATTAAACTTCGCGTCACAAAAGCCCGGAATATAAAGTACAAAAATAATAACAATGCTGGAAAGGAAATAACATGAACGAAATAATTATAACAGTCTAATAATTCAGCTCCAGTCTCTAGAAGATTTGCTCACCAAGTCCTTCGATCAAATCTCCTCCTGTACCTGCAAGCTCATCAACTAGAGTTGGGGAGGAGAATAACTGTTAGATCAAGTTAAGGACAACAAGTAGTAAAAGCAAAGAACAAGGAAACATGGTATGTTAAGAAATCAAGAACTAGAACAAAATCAAATGTCAATAACAAGGGGTTGATAATACGGTCAAAGACTATAATCAAGATGTAATAATTGAGCCAACAATCCATAATCAAGTTGATAACTATAATCATGATAAGAATGTATGTGTCAATCCTAGGTTTATTAGTCATTTATTATCCAATCCAATGCACGTAATTCTGCATCCTATACCACAGGTTCAGTTCATGAAAACAGTGATCATTTAGACTATAGTGGTGAACTCTAAAAACCGTGTACACGGCAACAATATTCTATAATCAATAATCCACAATCAATAATCCATAACCATAATCAATCGAACAATAAGGGACCCTTCCCCGAGTACAGTCTCTGATTGTTCACTACCAAGCAAACCCTCACTATCCCGGCTCATTATTATTTTATTATACTCAAATGTGGACATGCAATGGATAGAGAAGTATCGAGGCGATGTCTAGGAGGTGTCAAGGCTATGCAATGCATGGTATAATTAATTTTATTCACTAGATGCAAAATCAAACATGGTTATACTTAACAACACAAAAACACACATTCTGGACAGTATGATGTTGCTGCACAAACACTAACTTTCCCATTGCTTCAGAAAAGTAAATTAGGTTCCGTCAGAGATTCTAGATATTAGACTCTCTGTCGGTTCCAATTCATATTCACATGATATATTATAATCATAGTAACTATGTGTATAATTTCATTCTTTACTGGTTCCATGTTCAAGCAACATGTTAGGGTCAAATTCTTATATATAAAAGTTGATTGTAAATTCATTAAAAATCTCATAAAAATCATAATTTAGTTCTTAACAGTGTTCAATAACAACACTATTAATCTCAGGTCTAAATTCTTAATTTAATCTACTGATTGAATTAGTTAAACATGGAAATGTATTTTTTTATACTATATTCTGAAATTCAGACGTTACATAATGAGAATCTGAATATCTAAGTCAGATTACAAAACCGTCAAATTTTCTAGATTTCAGACACAGAGGGCTACAACTCTTATTTAATAAGTTCTAAATAATATTATCTGCAGATATGTGAAAACTTTGTCTCTTTACTGAACTAGTTTTCTGGTAGTAACCTAGGGTCATGTTCTCATATATATAACGGGTCTGGAAATTCATCAATTAATCTTATAAAAATTTCAAAGTGACTCCTAATCATGTCTAGCAACAACCTAATTAATGTCATGTTTTAATTCTACTGTTAACATTTTATTTTAATAAACGATTCATGTCGATATGATTGTAAACGATAATCTGAAAATTTATACCTAGCAGTGTAAAAAATATGATAACTTGCAGTTTATGAAGCGAAATTTATACTCGTAAAAAGTTCTGGAAAATAGATTCAGATGGTTACAAATTTTGTTTACAAAGTTCTACTTAACTATCACAGACGCTGGGTCATAATCTCAAAACAACATGGAATAAACAGCAAGCCAGCAAGTTGATTATTATTAATTAGCAACAAACGAGATACACAAGCATATAACATTATGGCAATAATTAACATGAAATTATAGACAATCATTAGTGTGGAATTCTACCGTTAACAAGACAATTATTATTTCCATAGCATTAAATTCACGAATTTAGTTACAACATCATTTCCAATCGAAATGCATTCAAATCACGACTCTTCTACATATACGTGTTTCTAGTTCGTGTAGTGTATACACATGATGATGGATAACAGACTTAGAATTTAATCAAGGGTATGGCACGAAAAGAAAACTACTACTTGGTTTTGCCGATGAATCCGTAATAGTTTTTTTGAAGGGTATCAAGCAAAATAAGATATGATAACGAAATAGGAACTATTTGCGGAGATCAAAAGAATTCTTGAACTAGAGAAACAAATTGGTTCAATAGGAACTTGTCTTTTGACAAGATGATTACGATGCGTATGACGGAGAAGAGAGCATTTACAACACACAAGCGACGGTGGCAGCGAACACGGAAGAGGGCTGCGGCAAAATGGCTTCGGGTGGAGTCGACCTGTGGTGGTCGGGAGTAGAGCAACAAGCAACAACAGCGGGGCAAAAGGTGGCTGTTGTTTGGTTGGTTCGGAAAGTAGTCGAGGGAGTTGTTGTCGATGAGGTGGTTGTGTGGTGACTGGAGAGCGACGAGGGAGCACAGTCGTGGTGGAAGGCAACGAAAATGGCAGTGGGGCATCGACGGGGTGAACGGGGCTACGGGATGTGGTGTTGACGGCAAGGTGGTACAGCAGCGGGGGTTGCGGAGTTTCGGGATTGTAACACCCCGCAAAATTGAGTTATGAAAATTTTGCCCACGGGTGTTATGCGCATGTATTTTGTACTGTTACGAGTAATATCCGTAACGTATTTAATATAAATGTCTTACGTATTTCTGCATTTCAATTATTTATATATTTTCCACCTTCTAAAAATTCATTTTCATCCTATTCTGAGCTAACTTAAATATTTGTTTTAATCTTTGTGTTTTTATGTGCATTGCTCATGCTTTTAATACACGTGCCGATTACGTATATTCCACTGTTACGTGTAATATTATAAAATTTTATACATGTTCAATTATTTATTTTATCATTTTTTTCAAATTCGTTTCATATATTGAAATTCATTTTTCTCCTATTTTGACTCAAATATATTTTTATACATGCGGTGCACGTGTTTTCTATGCACGCATGGATTATATTGCTGTATACATATATAGAATTAATGAAACGTATTTTACATATTTTGTATTTCGATTGTTATAGACTTTTTTATTTTTGCAAATTTATCTTATATATGAATATTTATTAGCACGTGCTTCACACATGTTTCTTTTATGCACGTGCAAAATGTGTTATTTTATTACAAAGTTGTGCACTAAAAATTTTACTAGACTAATTATGCTAAATTTAATATAAGTATTTTTTAAAAATAAGAATTTAAAATGGAATAAAATTATCAAAGTGAAAATAAAATGAGAAAGTGTACAAAACACGTGCACACGTGCAATGTGCACTCTTTCAAAAATGGCTACATATAGGAGAGAATAAGGGTGAATGGGTTTTTGAGTGGTGTGAGTGAGTGGGTGTGTGGGTGTGAGAGTGAGCGGGTGTGTGGGTGTGAGAGTGGGTTAGTAGATGGTTAGTTGCTAAAACTACTCCTAAATTCTCATATAAACACCCCCCTATCCTAACCCGAAATGAACACAAAAATAAATCAAACAAAAGAGAGACTCAAGAAAGGGGATTTGCTGCTTTTTTGGCTTTCGGGGTTGGCCTAGAGGCTTGCGGGTTGTGCTTGTGGAGTCTCTTGGAGCTTTTGCTAAGGGGTTCAACTACTAGGGGGTCCTTTTGAGGTGGGTGTTTCTCCAACTTTCTATTATAATTTTATTAGTAGAATGCTAAATTGTAGAATATATATATATATATAAATTGTGAGATGCATGATAACTTATATAGATTGAGTATTCATGTTTAGATTATGTGGTGTTGGTTAAAGGTGTGAAATTATGATATGATTGATTTGGAGGCATTTTCATAAGTTTCTATTTGAAGTTTTAGTTGCACTTCATAAAATCATATCTATTAAACTAGATGGAATCTAGAGCTAAAATTTTTATAGGAGCATCTCGTACATGTCAAGAACATCTCCTTAAAATTTCATAATATTTGTATGTCGTTTACTATTTTAACTAAATCCATACCTAAGACTGGTTGGTAGTTTGGCTAGTTGCTTGAAATTTGTATACATTTCGGATTTTGATCATTTCGGCATCTTAGATGCAGTATTTTGAGAAAGGTCAAAACTAAGAAGTTGAAGTAGACTCTTTAACCTTTCTTTAGAGTCTAAGAAATCAATTTTACATAAATAATAGAATTTATAATGAATTTTACAAGATTGAACAAGTGGCAGTCTGTATAACATTTTGATCCGATTGTAGATTTCGAAGAATTCAGGGTTATACACACAATATTTCGGAGAAAATTATAGTTACAAAGTTTTAGTAGACTTTTATACCTTTAATTCGAACTGAAGAACACAAAGTTTCATGAAATATAGAATTTTCTGTGATTTTTACAAGTACCATGAGCGGCAGTTTTCAGATTTTTAACCTAATGTTTTGCAAATGAATTTAGACAAAATAATTGAGGATGAATTTAGATGATCTTAACTACGACTCATTTATGTTTCCTATGAAACTAAGAAATCTATTTATTGGAGTAGTATTGGAATTTATATAATTTTTACAATACCATTGGGTTGATGTCTCAAGTTGAATATTCAAATAGTGGATTATATATAGATGTTGTTACTTGGAATCGAAATTGATAAAGAAATAGTCTTAGATTATTGGTTAGTGCATGTGGCTTAAGATCTTTGAGATTTTAGGTTTGAGTCTTGGTGAGCTCAAATTTGATAGTATTTACTGTTTTGAGTATAATGAAAATGTAAATTGATTTCTGGGAAAATATTTTTATAGTAATTTTTACAAACATTTTTGGGCTAATTGCCCCTACTTAGATAAAAGATTGACCACATATTTGGTGACTGAATTTGAATGATTTGAATAGAGATAATTTTAAAGGATATTGGTATATTGGAGAATTATGATTTGATGGAAATTTGTGTAACGCCCCAATTTCCATACACTGGGAAACCGTGACATAAGCCAGAATCTTTTCCTTCAATTAGCCACAATACACAGAAAAACAGAAAAATTTTAAAACTTTTTATTCAACACAAATGTATTACAAGTCCGAATGTTATAAAACTGCAATACATTACATCAGTGTTACAATAATGTCATACAAGCCCAAGTGTTACAAACTTTCAATAAAAATTACGTCAGAGTACAATGAATAATATATAACACTTGGTACTTTCACTTGGATGCTTCTGAAAAATAAATTACAGCATATATTACAATTGAAATAAAATCAACACTTTGCTTCTCTTGCCTTAAGTCTCCCTGAATCCTGTACCTGTAGCTCTACAATCCAGTACCTATTAAAGTGGGGACGTCAGTACATATACTGACGCTTTAAGGCTGATGACTAACAGCGATTCTCAATATTAAACAAATAGATTGATGAAAAGAGAAATGTGTATATATATAATTGATGTGTCAGTGTATGCTGTGACTTAGACTCTAATGCAAGATTAACTAATGCAAAGATGCTCTTATTCTAATGCAAGCAAGACTCTGGAACAGTATGCAGCCTATACTACATACGCCCCATATCAAGCCGCTTCTTCATATATAGGGATTTGAACCCGTGCCATAAATTCTACTCTTGTACTCAACCTATTTCTGCAGATACAACGTGACTGATGAGGTTGCCCTGAAACGGTCCAATTCCACCATTTGCAGTCATATAGTGGTGTCTCCGTTTGCCACTATTGCTCGGCGTATGGGACCTCACTCAAAAATCTGATGAACCTTCGGAGTTAACTACAACACAGGTTAGCTCGAAGCATCCCCTGTGGCCCCCTAGCAGATAGACCGTAGTCTATGGCTTGTTCGCTTTTCTTGATATAGAGCATGAAGGAGTTCCGGGGGTCCATCCCCTAGCTCCGACAGGATACTTCCCACCCTTATCATGGCACTTCAGAAATTAACAGACGCGATACGGATCCCGTGCTCCTAACTCGTGAGAAGGCACATGACGTATCCCTTTGACAGGAAGGGTACAACCAATTAACACCACCTAGTGTTGGCCTGTAGAATAGGTCGGATCATAAGGTATCACCCTTAATTCCAACTCTTTCCCTTCGGTGAAATGATAATAAATAAAGGTTAAGTAGTAATAGTCATAAGTTACTATCCTAACAATGTCACTAATCTTAAAATTCGAGGGATGACAACAGTACTAACACAACATCCTAGGTCTTAAGTTAGACTTCGCAAGATAACTTTACAAGGTGCTCAACCTAGACTTACCAGAATCCCTAAGGATCCTGTTCATAGTCTATCGATCCAAGACCCCAGCAATACGAACATATTCGCATGATACTACCTTGAACCTGGATTCCTTCTACACTCCCGGCTCACGATCAACCTACACCGGTTAAGATCTGACGTTGCACGAGAGGTGACTCGTCCACAGTCCACAATGAGTAAAATAAATACACGTCTTGATGGTCGATGGCTCCTAAGGCAATGATATCACCCTAGACGAACACAACAACTGCGTACTAGCTAATAAGTTACAGACGAGCAAAACAACTTACATACGAGCCAACTTACTACATATGAGCCAAATGAATTACATACGAGCCAACTGGCTATGTATGCAATAAATGAATCATATAGAAGCAACCATAAAAGTCTTTTAACAACCTAGAAGCAAAATAACATGCTACTAGCAAAATTTGATCTTTTACATTTAGAAGCAACAGAAGAATCTTCTAATAGCCCAATATAAACATACTACTAATGAGAACTTGATCTTTTATACACAAAGTCAACATAAAAGGCCTTCTAACAACCTAGAAGCAATTAAACATGCTACTCTTATTGGAATTCAACAAAATTGGACTTTTTAGAAAGGTGAGAACATCTACTATAACTCTCTAGTTGAAAACTTTCTCAAATTAAGTCAATAAGAGGTAGAAAAACTTCGAACAACCGAAACAGTGAGGTTAAGCCAAAAAGGCCAGCTACTGTGATTTTGTAAAATTCATAACTCATACCTTGCTTATCGAAATCTAACCAAATAGGACATTTTGGAAAGTTGAGAACCTCTAATACAACTCTCTAGTTGATAACCTTCTCAGATTCAGTCAATAAAATACACAAAAACTTCGAACAATCTAAAAAGCGAAGCTTCAGCCAAAAGGCTAGCTTCTGTGACTTCTAAAGGGCATAACTCCTACTCCGCTTATTGGAATCTGACCAAGTAGGACATTTTGGAAAGAGGTACAAAATCTTCGAACAATCTAGACAGTGACTTCAGCCAAAAGGCTAGTTGCTGTCAATCTTGTAAAAGTTATAACTCCTACTCCGCTTCTCGGAATCTAACAAAATTGGACATTTTGGAAAGGTGGGAACATAAACTACAACTCTCTAGTTGACCACTTTCTCAGATTTCGCATGGAACTCAAAATCCAGTCCTTTGAACACAATTAAAAAACAACAAAAGACAGCAATAGTTACAACAAAAGCTGAAACTTGTAAAGGTCGTAATTTTTTATATACTAATCGGAATCTAACAAAATTGGGCTTTTTGAAAAGGGGAGAACATCTACTACAACTTTCTAGTTGACCACTTTTTCGGATTCCTTATAGAGCTCAAAATCTAGCTCTTTGAACAAAATTCAAGAACAAAAAGAACAACCAAAGCTGAAACTTGTAAAGCTCATAACTTTTGCTATACTTGTCGGAATCTAACAAAATTGGACATTTTGGAAAGGTGAGAACATCTACTACAACTTCCTAGTTAACAACTTTCTCATATTCCTTATAGAATTCAAAATTCAGCTCTTTAAACACAATTCAAGAACAACAAAAAGGACAGCAAAAGCTGAAACTTGTAAATCTCACAACTTTTGCTATACTTTTAGGAATCTAACAAAATTAGACATTTTGGAAAGCTAATAACATCTACTACAACTTTCTATTTGAACACTTTTTCAGATTCTATAAGGAACTCAAAATCCAACTCCTTAAACACAATACAAAAAGCAACGAAGACAGCCCAAAAGCTGAAACTTCCAAAGCTCATAACCTTTTCTATACTTTTCGGGATCAAACAAAATTGGACATTTTGGAAAGATAATAACATCTACTAAAACTTTCTAGTTGAAGACTTTTTCAGATTCTCTAAGAAACTCAAAATCCAACTCCTTAAACACAATACAAAAAGCAACGAAGACAACCCAAAAGCTGAAACTTCCAAAGCTCATAACTTTTCTATACTTGTCGGAATTTTAAAAAATAGGATATTTACGAAAGGGGAGAACATCTACTAAAAGTTTCTAGTTGACCACTTTCTCAGATTCTGCATGAAACTCAAAATCCAGTCCTTTGAACACAATTCAAAAACAACAAAAGACAGCAAAAGCTGAAACTTGTAAAGGTCGTAACTTTTGCTATACTTACCAAAATCTATCAAAATTATACATTTTGGAAAGGGGAGAACACCTACTACAACTTTCTAGTTGAATACTTTTTCAGATTCCGTGAGGAACTCAAAATCCGATGCTTTGAACATAAGCAAAAATAACCAAAACAGCATTTTGCTTAAAAGCTCGCTGTTTTGGGGGAAATATTTGTTTGATATATCAAATTAACCCCAAAAAAATCTACAAAAATTAGAGAATGGTAGAAACACATACAAGAAGCTCTCAAATTAATTTGGGCTCAAGATTTCAACTTTAGCACAAGTAATTAATTCCTAGGCATTAAAACAACATACTAGTTTTAAGAATTGATCTTTAGTGTTTTATTTGTGTTCAATCTTGTATGCCTTTTATTCTAGTCCATAAACATCCTTATGCACATGATTTAGTCCAAATTTTTAACAATAATAAAAATAATAATAACAATAATAATAGAGTTGAGAACCCCCACCCAAAAGTGTAGGAAGGACTAGCTAGCTTCATTCTCCTTGCTCCTTTTTCCTCTTCTCATGAACAATCCCAAACAAGTAACCCATGAAAAACTAACCCATGAATTTGATCTCCTTTTCTTTCTATTTTTCTTTTTTCTAATTATAAACAAGTAAAGAAGAAGTAGAAATTTGAAGAGAGGATGAGATGAAAATGAGATGGAGAAAACAAAAAATGAAATGGGCTTCTAGCCCTGGGGTTGGACAGCCAAGGGGTTAAATAGGAGGAGAGTGTGAAATTTTGTGGTTGAGAAGAGAACAAGTGTTCTCATTCTTTGTGGCTCAAATCAATTGGAAATCAATTTGCAAATAAATATTGCAATCAACACCCTTCTCAATTCCTACCCTCCATTTTGATCATGATTGATCAATAATAAAAGGTATTTTCCCAAAATCACATACTACATGATTTCGTACAAACGTACGAAATTGATACAATACATATATGTACATATATCTGTCTATACAGATAATTTTTATTAGTTAAAACGAATAATCTCGATCAAAAATATTTTAATTCAGAAATAATAACAAAAATAATTTTATTACCTACTCGGAAGATTTCAGTACCAATTTGATACAATACAGATGTATACAGACTGGTATATATATATATATATATATATATAATGTCTATTAGTAAAACCAGGTAATATCCCTTAAAAATATTTCAATTCTGAAAATAATAATTAAATAATAATTTTTAATATCGGCCCGGATATTTCAGACATTTTCTCAAAAACATATTTTACAGGATTTTGTACAAATGCACAAAACCGATACAATGCATGTATATACTTACTTGTACATATATATAACTTTTTATTAGTAAAACCAAGTAATTTCCATAAAAATATTTTAATTTTAAAAATAATTATAATACAAATATAATATCCAACCGGGATATTACAATTGGTGCACATATTTTGGATTAAATTCCAGATTTGAATTAACAATTTTAGTACATATTTGATAATTAGATTTGAGATATTAGAACGGAGAGGATGTTCATTGAATTGAGGCTTTTGAAGTCCTATTGTAACATTGTGGAAAAAAAAATTTAGTTATTTGAGGATGACTTGTAACGACCCGAAAAACAGCATATGGCTATTTTGCATCGAAATGTGTGCGCGATTGAGAATTTCGCGCAATCATGGATTTTCTGATAAAAATTATCTTAATTGAGAAATATAAGATATATTGTCTATTTTATATTATTATTATTTTCAAGATTAAATTATTTTATACGGATTATCTACAAAGTATTTTTAATGTATTCTGTATTGTTTGGAATTATTAGAATAGAGAGTTGGGCTTTATTTGAAATGTATTGAAGTTAGAGGGCTTATATGAAACATTCCCTAGATATTTATCCATCTATTATTCTTTATTTCATCTTTTTACAAAAACCCCCTTCTCTCTCTCCTTCCCTTCTCCTTCTTCTTCCCTTCTTCTTCTTCCCGTTCTTTCCCAAAACTGATGGAAACCCACCCCACCCGGCCTCCTCTCCCTCTCCTTCTTCTCCGTTCACACCCAGCCAAAAGAACCCCCACCCGGCCCTCCTCCTCCCTTCTCCTTCTCCCGGTTGCGCCAGTCGCAAAGAAAACCCGACTCCCATTTCCCTCTTCCTTCTTCTCCTTCCTTCCGCTTCCCATCCGATCGCTCCCAGCCAAGAGAACCCCCACCATCTCCCTTCTTCCTCCTTCGTTCCTCTTCTTCATCCCGATCAAACAAACCCAAAAACGAACCCATCGGTAATACCTCCCCATCTCAAATCTTCTCCGATTCTCCATGGATTCCAAATTAAAATTAGGAGTAGACTAATGAAAGGATTCTCGACATCGTAGTAGCGTCGGATTTTCGATTGGATTCGGGAAGGGTATATGGAGACTTTGGATCCGTGGTGGCTTGGTGGCGCGATGGATTTTCGCAAAATTATGTGAGTTAATTTATTAGGTGTTTTGTGTGATTATAGAAATATGTGAGTTATATTATTTATATGTTTTCGTGGTTTAAAGATATATGTGGGTTAGCATATTTATATATCTTGTGGTTTGATGAATATGTGAGTTGGTTTATTATATATTTTTGTGGTTTGATAGATATATGAGTACTAATTTGTCTTCATATTTTGTGTGTTAAGAAATATAGTGAGTTTAATTTATTTAGATATATTGTTGTGTTTTAAGAAAAATAGTGAGTGTTAATTTATTACGTGTTTTTTTTGTATGTTAAGAATTATGTGAGTATCGATTTATTACGTATCTTGTGATCGTAAGAATATAGTGAGTATGATTTATTTATGAAGTGATGTTTAAGGGAGGATTGAATAACATATATGTGTATATGGGGATGAGTTACAATCATATGAGGATATCAAGATATGGTGTATATGGTTCTATACACGTAATTGACATTTTAAAGAAGTTAAATGAACTGAAGAGGTGACTTGATTTATGGATGAGGCGTATGGGGAAATTTACTATCCTTGAGTATATAAAACCTATATAATGGATTCGTTATGTATGTGAGGATTCTCTACTTCTAAGTTAGTTGCTTGCTTTCCTTATCTACTTATGTATGTGTAGAAAGAACCATCCTTAGGGTACTGCTTGTGTAGGTGAAGAAAAGAACCCATTTTGAGAGTTGAGTAAATTGTGGATGCTAAAAGAACCCAACTTGATGATTATGTTAGTTGTAGTATGATAAAGAAACAATCTTTGGATGTTGTCAGTGGTAGGGGGTTAAAAGATCACACCTTATGTTGATTACTTGTTGTAGGTTGGGAAAGAACCCATTCCTAGGGCTATATTATTTGTGTATGCTAAAAAGAGCCCATCCTAGTGGTTAGTAGTTGTGAGTAAAAAGAACCCATCCTATGGATTCGGATTGTTGTAGAAAAAGAACCCACACTTGTGATATAGTAAGAATCCATGCTTGAATTGTTATAGAAAGAAACCCATAGTTCAGTTGTAGTAGAACACCATGCTGGAGTTGTGTGAAGAACCCATTCATGCCTATGTGACATTCTAGTAACCTATCATGTTGAGTCGATTTTAGAAAGAACTCATGTTGAATTGATTATAGTAGGCATGCCATGATGAGTTGATTTTAGAAGAAACCCATGCTAGGTTGATTATAGTAGATTCTTCGGTTACTTCTAATTATAGAAGATCAAGTTTGCCAGTAAGCACAGTTGGTTGCTTCTATGTGAGATTACCTGTATGGTTGTTGTATGTGGATTTGCTCGTACGTGGCTCGACTGGCCCGTATATAGTTGTGGGTCTCATACGCAGCTTAATTGGCTCGTATGTATGTTGTTGTCTCATACGCGGCTCGACTGGCCCGTATGTAGCTGTCGGTCTCATACGGGGCTTATTTGGCTCGTATGTATGTTGTTGTCTCATGCGCGGCTCGACTGGCCCGAATGTAGTTGTTGGTCCTATACGTAGCTGTTTAGCTCGTATGTGTTTTTGGTTACTCGTATGTAGCTTCTTAGCTAATACGCAGTTTGTTGTGCTCATCTAGGGTGATATTATTACCCTAGGGGTCATCGACCATCAAGACCACATCCCACCACCTCAGAGTAAATGGATAGATCTCACCTCGGGCATCGACGGATCTTAACCGATGTAGGTTGACCGTGGGCCGAGAGTGTGGTAGAATCCAAATTAGGGGTAGGTGTCACGCCCCGCTTCCCAAAAATACAGAATACGAGCACGTAACAAAAGCCCAGCGAATGAATATAATCATCCTTAAGCTGTTCAGGAATTCTTTACAACATATCACAGTAAAGTCAGAGTCGGAAGCAAGAAAAAGATCAACCACATGCACTTATAAACCAAATACCAACAGGAATACTTGAAATAAAATGTATTAACCTCAAATAATCATGATCTGAAAATACACAAATATTCCTGGGTCATATTGCCCAAATACAAGAATACAAGTAACAGATACAATATTCAAAATGAGCAACAGGAAATAAATATAGATAGCAAAGCTTCAGTCAACTAGAACTTCATCTCGCCAATACCTTCAGGAATCCTGTCCTCCAAAATCTGCAATAGTAAATTCGCAGGAAAAAGGAAAAGAAGAAAACACAGTACCCGTCAATGGCAAGTCCGGGTCACAAATAGAATAGGATACAAGCACATGGGAAAAACTAACTAATAACATGTCATAATGCATCAACAGTAATATCTAGCATGGTATCCTAACAGTATAGTTGTTTTATGTCTAAGGCAGTGTCATAAAGCAACTAACAGTCTTTAATAACAGTATCTCAGTATCTCAGTGAATCAGGATAACAGTATATCAATATCACTAGCAGTATATTCAGTGTATCAGTATAACAGTCTCAGTCTAACAGTAACAGTATATCGGTCTCAGTTTAACAGTATCAGTCTCACAGTGTCAGTCTAACAGTTTCAGTTTATGTTCTTTCAGTCTTGTGTGTATTACTAGCTAGGTAGCACTTCATGCATCCCATACTACATGGTTGCTACAACAAACAGTTTCGCTTAGTAAGATATCATAGGGGACCATGATGGGGCAGTGTACTCAGGTATCAGTAACAGAAGCAGTAACAGTAACAGTCAGAACCAAGAGGTCCTCTTCTACTCTACACCTTCTTACAGAAGAAGCAATGTAGACAGGGTCAGTAAACAGTAACAGTATCAGTATGGAACACTAGTTCCCTTCCAAGTACACGTTTCCATATTATCCACTACTCGATCTTCCCTTAAACCCCGGCTTGATTACTTTTAGTATTTATATCATCCACAGGCATGAGAGTGTGCTAAATAATGTCAAACTAACAGTTCATGATCAGGTTTAAATCTCAGGGAACTAGGTCAGCAAGTATAGGTGCAAACATTCACAAATACGAGCAAAATGGTATACGTTTATAATCAGGACAGCAAGACCAGTCTGTACAAAAACAGTGATCCACAGATCTACAGGCATGCAATTCATGATCCTTCGAAAGATCTGAAAACTAGACTTCCACACGCTTCTAACGGTTATAATAAATCTATATGCTATTTCACAACATCTCGACTCAAAACACAATTCAACACAGTTTGCATGTACAGTCAGAAAACAGGGGAATAACTTAAACCACATGAAAACAGCATACAAAATCATTAATTAAATCCATGAAAATTTTGGGGTAATCCCCTATATGTATAGTCTCAAAATATAGATTTTCATATTTTTCCAGAAAGTATAGATATGTTTTCAAAAATAGAAAATAACACATAACACAGTTTTGATGGATCTGGAATTCTTCAACACCGCTGTACAAAATCATACATATCTTGCACACAGCGCATCAAAATCCACTTCCGCCAAAACAGGATGAAAGTAGATACAATTACCCAACTTTCATATCTCACACAAAATATTCATACAGTAATTAGAAATAAGGTAAACACTGCATTCAACATACAATCACACGCAGTTTACAGCAAAAGCGATCTATAGAAAAGGATATAGGACACCACTCAAAACTCATCTTTTAATTATCACAAAAATCAGGGAACTACCTAACATCATATTGAAACACTGGACAAAATCTTGTAGCATGAAATTATGTCTAACTTAGATCTTGAAAATAAATTGTCCACAAAATTACCCCGAACTGAAACTGGAAACTACTAACATACAGTTACTAAAATAATCATAACTATTCCATACGAACTCCAAACAGGGTGAAATCAGTGGGATTAGAAATTAGATTCAATTCTCTACAATTTTCTCAGAAATAGTCATGTTGAGATTCGGACTTTAATCTAGGTAAAAACTGCAATCAATCCAGTTCAATCCAAATTTCCAGATTTCTCAATTAAGTTTCAAAACATCATAACTTCCTCAAAAATCATCCAAACTCTTCCAAATTCAAAACACTGTCTACCCGTTGTCTAAATATCATATCTAAGGGTCTCTAACCTGTCAAAATCCAATATTTCTCATATAGGTGTTCAAACATGCATCGGGTATACAATATGTCACATACGCGATAACAATCGCGTTTGGGTGAATCCTAAGGCACAATCCTATCAAACTTCATGTCCTAGGTCGTCTATGGCCTGTTTTGAATAATAGAGAAGAAAACCACAATTAAAAACATGATCTTGGTCCGTCTCTAGTCTCAACCTATCCTATGTGTGAACTTTCTACTTGTATCAACCTAAGAAATTTAAGTACAAGTTACTTGCCTGGATGAAGACGACGAATCCAACCAAAAGAAGAGAATAACGGGAATGGATTCCCGGCATGAACTCAACAGCAACGGGTCACGAACAAGATCACGAATCCAAAGAGCAATCGATCACGGACACGATCGGACGGCTGAGATTCACGGGATCACGATATCAAGGCGATCGGATCAGATCGGACGACTCTGATCGAAGATCAAGATCAAGATCGAGATGTGATCAGTATCTTGATGATGAAGATGATGATCGGTCAGATCGACGATCGAACGGCCACCAATCAAAGTGAACAAGAACTCCAATATGATGAGATAAGATCCAACGGTCCATAATCCAAGGGGATAATCAAAATCCAATGGTCCAAATCAAGAGATCCAGAATCAACGGCTCAAATCAAAAGATCAAGATCATGATCGGATCGGACGACCCACGTTCAAACCATCAAAACCATGATCCAAAAACCCATCATCTAAATCAACAACACAAGTGGAGTTGTGCGCACTGTTTGAGGGGGGGGTCACTGCGGCACTGAACGGCGATGGCACACGGGGGCAGCGTCGGCTTCGAGAGGGTAGGCCGGAGCTGTTGTGCGGAGGCGCGCTGGCACTGGGTGAGTGCAGGCGCGACCAGGCTGGGCGCGCACAGGGGCACGGGGAGGCAGTGGCTGGTGTCGGCTGTCGAGGGAGGAAGACAAATAGGCGGAGAAGAAGAAGAAGTCGAAACGATGGGGATGAAGAAGACGAAGAGTCTGGATAGGCGATAGGGGATGGGTGCATGGGTTTGCGGCGGAAGCATACGAAGAAGATCAAGAGGCGAAAACTACAGGGTATATATATAGGGAATATGGGAGATAGGGTTTAGGGAGGAGGCTTTCGGGTCGGGTCTGGGGATATCGGGTTTTGGGGTAGGGGTTTTAGTTATTAATAGGATCTGGGTATAGGTTGATGGAAACAGTATGGGGGTTTATTTAAAAATGGGTTTGGGTATTATTATGATGGGTAGTGGGCTGGATAGTTAGGATATATATATATATATATATATATATATATATAAATGGGTATTGGGTATGAGTTTAAATAGGGAATTGGGTTTAAATAGATGAATAAAATAAAATAATAACAATAATACAAATAACAAAAATAATAACCAGAGTGATAATAATAAAAATAAGAATTGTGTTTCAATATAAAAATCAGAGAAATAATTACAATAAAATTATTGATCAAAAAATTAAATTTTTAATAGAAGGGTCGATAATACACCTTGACATAAGAATTTGAAAACTGAAATAAATTATTCGCAATAATTTTTAAAATACAGAAAATACATTAAAATATATTTTTGGAAAAACAGGGGTTACAGTAGGGATGAGTGAGAGTGATCTCGTTACTTGAGTCTTGGATCGAGGGACCACGAGTTGGACCATGATAATCTAAGTTGGAAATTATGTAAGATTGTATAGGAGTAGTAACATCATTAGGGTAGTGACTTATAAAATCATTACTTAACCTTTTGCCAGAAAGAAGGGGAGTTGGTAGTAGGGTGCACCGTACGACCAAACCTTTCTTTGGGGCCGATCATAGGTGGTGTTATTGGGTTGTACCATCTTGTCAAAAGGGATACGCACGATGCCTTCTCACTAGTTGGGGACATGGGTTGCGTATCCTGATTGTTAATTCCTGAAGTGCCATGATAAGACGGGCGGAGCTAGGGGGATGGACCCCCGGAACTCCGTCAGGTCCTATGCCAAGAGGGCGAACAGGCCATGGACTACGGTCCGACCAGGGGGCGGCAGGGGGCTCCCCTGTCCGCAGTATCCCCGACGGTTCGTCAGGTTTTTGAGTGAGGTCTGGTAGCCGGATAGCAGTGGCAACATGGACACCACTGGCGAACTGCATTAGTGGGACTTGACCACGTCTGCAACCTCATCAGTCACGTTGTATCTGTCAGGAACAGGTTGTGTACAATTAGAATTCATAACGCGGGTTCAACCCCTATATATGGAGAAAACGGCTTGAGATGGGGCGCATGTAGTATGGGATGCATGTTGCTTTCAGAGACTTGCTGACATTAGAATAGGAGCATCCTAGTTTAGTTGACATTGCATTAGAATAAGAGCATCATTGTATTAAGTAATCTTGCATTAGAGTTAAGTCATAACATACATTGGCACATCAGTTATATGTACACGTGTCTTTCCATTCAAGTTGAATTGTGAGTGTGATAGTGGAAGTAAATGAATAACTAAGCTATGGGCTTGGGATGTAATGTGATATCACCCAAGTTTGGCTTGGGGTGCGGTGATTATTACCCAAGTTATCGGCTTGGGGGTGTGATATGTTATTGCCAAACTGAGTTTGGGATGTGGAGTATATTGTGATGAAATGCATGTAATTGGTAATGTATAATGAGATGTTAGGTTGGACATGAATGAATGTAATAGTATGCAAATGAATGCATATGTCTATGATGTGATACGTGATAAGGTCAATCTTTGGGTTATGCGAGGGGTTATTCAAATGATTTCTAAAGATAAGTATGTTGTGAGTGGGTATGGATATACATACAGGTGATGACTCAGAGAGTATTGGATGTGAATTCCCATTTATGAGGTTACATGTTCAGATGTCAAGTAAGATTTGTTGATCTTGATATTATGAGTTCGTTATGTTTTTACTTGTAAAGTTTAATTTATTTACTTATTTTAATAAATTATACTCACACCAGAAATGGCTAACCCCTAAGTGTTTGGAGGTTAGGGAGTCCATGGACTACCCTAGGTCCCTACTGTTACAGGTCTTCAGCAGTGCAGAGGTGAGGTGTATGAATAGGTTTCCGTGGAGCGGAGCTTTAGTTATAAATTGTTGTTATGATTTAATTGTAAATAGTAAAGATTGATGCTTTAAATTGTATTTTTGATGTATAAATATGGGGATGACGATGAAAAGTATAGCGTGAGGCGGCAGGATATGGTTTGACCCGTAACCATTTCGTTGTGGAGTGCCAGGCGTCGTGGTAGGTTTTTACAGGTTAGTTTCTAAAAACTTACTACGTTTTCTAAAGGATTTATGCTTTTTAATTGATATTTGTTAAACCGTTATGAGTTTGGCCCCCAGAGCATATATATATATTGCCTGTGTGATGATGCTCATTTTGGCCTGGGGAGCCCGTATTATTATTGCCTGTGATGTAAGCTACGGAATTTAGAGCAAAATTCCGTAAGCTTTTCTGTGTTTTGGGCAAAAAAATACAAAGGAGACTCTGCCCAATTTTTCTTTGAAACATAACTATTTTAGTTTATGTTTAAAGTGATATAGAAATTGGAAGAATTGAGTTTGGAGTCAAAAAGGAAAAAGAACAGGCGCTACAGTTGGTATTACAAACTGATAATTGTAATTACTGCGTGGTAACTCTGTATTGAATAAAAAGTTTTAAATTTCCAGCATTTTGTGTATCGTGACTAATTGAAGGAAAGATCTTGGCATGTGTCACGGTTTTCCATGTATATGGAAATCGGGGCGCTACATGACTAGTTGAATATAATTTATATTGATTGAGAAATATGATTTATTTATTTTGAATGATGAGCAATTGGAATGAATAAGAAATTAAATGGAATATAATGAATGGGAAATTTTTATGAAGATGTTAAGATTAACCTAGAGGATCTCTATGTTGAGATGGATGGTTTCTAGGAGCTAAGCGAGACCCGTAATGTCCGGCAAGTTTAATAAATAATATTTTGTGAATTGGTCAGTATGGACCTGAATGTTGTTGAGTAAGTTTAAGTCCAGCAGGGTAAGTTAGTTCTAGGCCATGATAACTAAAATTAAATTAAGGACATGCACTAGAAAAAGGAGATGTGATGAGACTTGCGCAAACGTCAGTGGGGCTTTTCTATACAGTCGGGTGGTGTACTCCAGGACTATAGATTCAATCAAGTGGTGTACTCCAGGACTGTACTCACCGTGCATCCAGTCGAGCAGTGTACTCCGGGATTGTGATAGCTATGCAGAACGAGACAAGCCTTAATTAAATCCGGGATTATGAATGATCGGGCTGTGTACTCCGAGATCATGAATAGTAGGGCAGATAGGAGGTGGATCTCCAATATATTCCGAGCTAGAGCGGCACTTGCGGGATGTTTGCATGAGGTGGATTCTAAATAGTCGGGTGGTGTACTGCGGGGACGGAATCCATACTCGTGGGATGTCTGAACCTTATTTTTGTCATCGTAGTAGGATTTTATAACGAGAGATTGAACCCTATAAAGAGGAGTATGTTAAGGGATTTCCCTCGGACCTATGTAGTATGGGATGCATAGAATCCGAACAAGTATGCATTAGTGCATCATAAGTGTGAATGTCTGCATTAGGCGTTAGGTCATATCATACACTGACATGTTTAGGATAGTCACTTCTCACATTTTTGTTTCGCATTCATGTTTATATTTGCTAAAGTAGAAGAATCTTTGTATTATAGCATTGCATCAGTTGTATGCAACTGACGTGCCTACAGTTTTCTAGTTGTAGGATTGGTCTTGGCCTAGATTTGAAGACACTGTGAGAGATGTCACAAGATTGAAGAGTATTCATTATCATATATGTATTGTACTTATTCATTTCCATTGTGTTATTGTAAAGAACAATGTTGTGAATGAAAAGGTTTTAAATTCCTTGTATTTTTGTACAAATTTGAAGTAAAAGATCATGTTTGTGCTACGAATTACATGTGTTTGGAATTTAGGACATTACAGAGATGAGGTGGAGCACAGTGGGTTGCAATGAGGGTGAGGTGTTAGGATGCCTGCGATAGGAGTGCAGCAAGGCGAGGGGGATGGCCGGGAGGCTGGCGATGGTGGCGGAGAGGGAGCTTGAGAAGTTGAGGTGGTGATTGGTTGCAATGGAAGAAGATGAAGCTGAAGGAGAAAAAGGATAGGGTTAGCGGCAGATGAATATAGATTAGGATTTAATGATTAGGGTTAGGGATTAATTAGTATATATAGAAGATTAAGCCACTGGGTTTGGATTAGGGTTAACGGGTTATGGTCTTGGGTTAGGATCCAACAAGAATAAATAATAATAATATAATATAATGGATTAAAATACCTAATACACAATAAAATAAAAATATAGTGTACTGGAAAACCAGGGTTCAAGACAAAAAGAATTAGGATGATCATATGAGAACAAAAGGGTTCAACGAATAGCAAGATTTATTATTAAATAAATCAGAATACAAGAATTTAAGAAAGAAAAAATTACAAACAGAAATCCAAAAAATCAGGAACAGGGGTTACAATCCTGCCCACCTTACAAAAAAAATTCATCCTCGAAGTTCATTCAAGTGGAACATAGGACATAACCGAGAAAAACCTACTCGAAGAGATTAGGGAACTTCTTCTGAATTTTTTCCTTAAGTTCCCAAGTCGACTCACTCAGCGAGTAAGGATTCCATGAAACCCAAACAATCTTGATGACTTTATTTTTCAGTACTTTCTCACGTCTATCCAAGATAGAGACTGGTCGGACCTCACATGATAAGTTTTGTAATGCCCCGATTTTCATTATGATAATTACTTATTTATTTTGCACGTAGTGTGCACGTGCAGTTTTCGTAATATGAAATCTTATTATTTTCTGTAGGGATGATGAGTATATGCATATGTATGTATATATGTTCTTTAAATTATTTTCAAATAAACACAAGTCCAAAAATCTAATTTATTTATTTTGTAAAAACTAATATTTTGGCCCATCAATTTAAGCCCATGAATTAATTCTTTTTATAACAACTTGTGAGGTAACATCTTTTAAAAGATTATTTTTATAATGTATAATGTACAAGTTTTTATATGGAGACTAGAATAGCACGTGCATGCAACATGGTGTGCTTTGCACACTATTTTCCTTGGCCGGTTTTGGAGAAGTGGAGTTAGTGTATGGGTGGTTACTTAGTTGTGGGTAGTTACTACAACTCTTACTCTCATCCTAGCCCTCCATCTCACCCAAAATTGTGTATAAATACCCCCTCACTTACATGTTTTCTACACAAAATTTCATTGTGAGAAGAGAGTTATATTTTTTAAGAGAGTTGAGAGTGAGTGCTTTTGGAGGCCGGCCATCACTTCAGAGGGAGCTTCGGTGTGGAGCAAGGAGCAAGGAGTCGTGCATCGCATTAAGAAGCTTTACGGGATTCGTTTATTTCATCAACAAGGTGGGTGTTTCTCAGGACTTATAATATAGAGATCATGCTAGGGCTGATATTGATTGTTATCATATTTGTGAAAGGTGGGTGTTTCTCATGACTTCTAAAATAGAACTCATGTTAAGATTGAGATTGAATTGTGTATGTATTTATAAACTGAAGTGATAAGATGATTGCTAAATTAATACTGTACGAAATGTTTAAAATACGAATGAATGAAAAAGAACTAATGATAATTAGAGAAGTGGAAATGACCGGTACAGTCGACCGATCATGTGAGCAGTCGACGGTACACTGAAATAAAATATGTACAGTTCAGAATTCCATGAAACGATGTATTTAATATGAATTGTTAACTTGATTTTCTAGCATGCAAAATTAGGGTAATATTCATCTTCGTAGATAAATGATGAGTAAAGAAAAAATGTATGTTTAGTATCTCATTGGAGAAAAGAAAATATTAGTATGTGAAATTTACATTTAATCATAAACTATGTTATGATGATGGTGAATAGATAAGAATCACATGTTTATGTTGGCATTTGAACGTACTGTAATTGAATAAAATGCTGTGTGCTAAATGAAGAACAGAAGGGAGAGATGACCCCTTAATTTGAAAATCTACCCTGTTCAGTCGACCGAATGTATGTAACAGTCGACCGTACTGAACTTGAAAAGTTATATAATTGAACTCTGTAGAACAGCCGACTGGTTTGAATGACAGTCGACTGCCCCGTAAATGATATTTAGATTTTGAACGCTGCGGAACAGCCGACTGGCCATGTGCAGAAGTCGACTCTTCCGAGCAGTTATTGAAGAACTTTCTTCGACTGAACAAGTTGACTGGATAAGCTCTAAGTCGACTGTCCAGATCACTTTTGATATCTCAGAAATTCTATGAATTGTTTTATGGTGAAGATTATGAATCTTATGTTGAATGATTATTGGTTGTGACAATTTAAGTAAACTCTATTTGTCTTTGCATGAATTTAAACTTGAAATGAAGCGAATCATTTATTTGAATTTATGAAAGTTGTACGAATGTGAAAGTTATGGACATGGAAAAGGAAAATCTATTGAGATTATGAAAATGAACTCATGAGCTGGTAACGCTCAATTTTGGTAATTGTGAATTGAAATTGAAACAAAAGAGTAGCTAAGTCTCCCACCGGCAATTGGAAATAAATGAAATGAAATTTGAAAAGAAAGACCAAGGTTGGTCATGTTGAATGAATGATTAAGTCCGGTATAGTGGAAAGGCTAACTCTAGAGTTTTGATTTTGTTCATGATTCTAATAAAATAAGGACTAGACACATAGTGAAGATGTAATGAAAGTAAGAGAAAAATATTGAGTATGAGGGCCATTGGATTAGCGGCGAGAGCGTATCCCAGGATGTCCCATGATGAGGCATGATAGGACGTGGATACTGCTCTAGAGTACCGTCTCGGTGGTGACGCTCGTGGGGTGTTGGACGACTGCGGGTGGTGTCATGTCTATGGTAGGAGCTAAATTACCACGGGATGCCTGCATGATGAGTCATGTGTCGGTGCGTTGGGATTCCCTCCATGGCACCTAGACATGAGTTCGTATGTCGGAAAACATCTAGGATACTTACCGTAATTACAGTAGTAGATTAAGTCATGACGAGGGATTGAACCCTACAAGATGAAGTACGATTAAGGGCTTGCCCTCGGACCTATGTAGTATGGGATGCATAGAATCCGAACAAGTGCGCATTAGTGTCATATAATATAAATAATTGCATTAAGGACTAAGTGCACAATCATAACACGACATCAATAGGGTATTTCCTTTAATTTGATATGTGAACAAATTTGTGATTTGTTAAGAAATGAGAATTGTTATACTGTTTCTGGCATAGAGAGGATGGCCATGTATAATTTTCGTCGGTTGAATAAACTGACGTGCCCACAGTTTTGTATGCAGGATAAATGGCTTGATAAAATTGAAAGGAGAACTGATGCTTACAAATTATTCATTGTTGATGTACATTTATTTGAATGATGTAAATTGCTTCCGCTGTCATTACATGTAAATTATTGTGTTATATGCTTTCGCTGTAAAATGTAAAGTGTAAAATCTCATGTAACTTTGATGTAAAATGGAAAGTTTTTATTTCCTTGTAAAATTGGACCGAATGAGACGAAAAGATCCTGTGGAAATCTCGAATTCAGTAGTATTTGGAATTCGGGGTGTTACAAATTTGGCCTCACGGACAACTCTGATTAGTCAATCACATAACTATCATCCCTGGTGTACTTCTTGAGATGAGAGACATATAACACATCATGGACTCTAGACAAAGCCGGTGGCAGTGCGAGCCTGTAAGCTATCTTGCCCACTCGTTCCACAATATTGAATGGACCGATGAATCGAGGACTTAGCTTGCCCCCTCCCCCAAAATGGATAACACCTATCCATGGTGATACCTTGAGGAATACATGATCGCCTGCTATAAACTCTAAAGGCCTCTAATGACAATCATCCCACTTCCTCTGCATGTCCTGAGCTGCTTGCAAGTGCTTCCTGATTTGAGCCACTGCGTCGACTGTCCTTATGATCAACTCAGGCCCCAAAAGTTTCCTTTCACCGATGTCATCCCAACAGATTGGTGATCTACACTTCCGACCGTAGAGCGCCTCGTACGGAGCTGCCTTGAGACTCACCTGATAACTGTTGTTGTACAAGAACTCAACCAAGTGCAGATGATCTTCCCAAGAACCTCCAAACTGAAGAACACAAGACCTCAACATGTCCTCCAGTATCTGAATCGTCCTTTCAGACTACCTTTCTGTCTGTGGGTGAAATGCAGTGTTGTAGCTCAGCTTACTCCCCAAGCTCCTCCAAAGACTCTCCCAAAATTGGGACCTTAATCTGGTATCTCTGTCCAATACGATGCTGACAGAAACTCCATGCAGTACCACAATTTTCGGAATGTACTTCTCAGCCAAGCTCTCTGTGGACTGACCCACTCTGAAAGGGATGAAATGGGCACTTTTCGTCAAATGGTCTACTATTGCCCAAATTACATTGTGACCTTTGGTACTTCTTGGCAATGCTGTCACGAAATCCATAGTGATGTTCTCCCATTTCCACTCCGGGATTGGAAGAGGATGAAGGAGTCAGCGGCCCTCTAATGCTCTACCTTCACTTGCTGATAAATCAGACGTTGAGACATAAATCTCGCCACTACTCTCTTCATACCGTGCCACCAAAATTGCTGCTTCAGATCCCTATATATCTTTGTGCCTCTAGGGTGAATAGAATAGGGTAAGCGGTGGGCTTCTGCAAGTAGCTTCTGCTTGACTTCTCCTCTAGGTACACATAACCTAGCTCCAAAACAAAGTGATCCGTCTTCATGGATTACCAAGTCATTCCTTAGGCCTGCTTCCACTTCGCTTCGGAATTTCTGCAATTGCTGATTACCAGCTTGGGCTTCCATGATCTGTTCTGCCAATAAAGACTGCAACTACAACATCATTGACTGTTGTGCTGTATCGGGAAGAAGCACATCCAATTCCACCCTTCTCATAATCTCCAGCATTTCCTTCTGCTTGGTAAGGAACATAGCAGCAGGTCTCCTGCTCAGGGCATCGGGTACCAAGTTCACTTTACCGGGGTGATACTGCAAGTTGATATCATAATCTGCCATCAGTTCCAACCATTATCTCTGTCTCATGTTCAGTTCCTTCTGAGTGAACACATACTTGAGACTCTTGTGACCTGTGAAAATCTCAACCCAATCCCCAAGCAGATAATGCCTCCATAACTTAAGGGAAAAATTACGGCTACAAGTTCAAGATCATGCGTAGGGTAGTTCTTCTCATGTGGCCTCAACTGCCTGGATGCATAAGCGACAACTATGCCTCAATGCATCAGCACTGCTTCCAAACCTCTGTCAGAAGCATCATAATGAATCACAAAACCTAATAAACTATTTGGTATAGTCAGCACGGTGTTGACTTCAGCCGGTCCTTCAACTCCATGAAGGATTCATCACAAGCTCCATCCCAAACAAACTTCTGTTCTTTCCTCGTTAAATTGGTTAAAGGTCCATCAATCTTCGAGAAACTCTGAACGAACTTTCTATAATACCCCACCAATCTGAGAAAACTTTGCACTTCTGAAGCTAAGTTTGGTACTGGCCAATCCTTGACTGCAGTAATCTTCATCGAATCAACTGAAACAATATCACCGGAGGTAAAATGGCCCAGATATGCGATACGGTCAAGCCAAAATTCACACTTATTGGGCTTCCTATAGAGCTGAATCTCCCACAAAGTCTGCAAGACAACCTTCAAATGCTCAGCATGGTCTTCCCTGTTCTGAGAACACACCAGGATATCGTCGATGAACACCACCACAAACTTGTCCAAGAACGAAGAGAATACCATATTCCTCACTCATGAATACGGCTGGTGCATTGGAAACTCCAAATGGCATCACCAAGAACTCGTAATGTTCATATCTCGTGCGAAACGTCGTCTTATAAATATCCTCGATCTTCACTTTAACCAGATGATAACCAGAACGAAGATCCAACTTTGACAAAACTGAACCACCTCCAAGCTGATCGAACAGATCGTCAAACCTCGGCAGAGGGAATCGGTTCTTCACAGTGACATTATTCAACTCCCGGTAGTCAATGCAGAGTCTGCGACTACCATCCTTCTTATTGACGAACAATGTGCGGCTGCCCAAGGTGAAACACTTGGCTTTATAAAATTTCTGTCCAACAATTCTTGGACTTGCAGCTTCAGTTAGGCCAACTTAACTGGTGCCATGCAGTACGGACTCTTCGAGATTGGTGTCTTACCCGGTTGAACTTCGATACCGAATTCCACATTTCGGTTTAGCAGCAACCCCGACAATTCTTCCGGAAAGACATAAAGAAAGTCTCACAAAACCAAGGGTGCAACTCCACCTTCAGTGCACATCGACTCAAGTGCACTAGCCTTCTGGTTCATCAAATTCTTGACACGTCCAAGTAGTGTCGCACCTGCATGAAACTCGAGCTCTTGGTGACTTGGAAGCTTGAATACTACCATCTTCTCTCGGCATTCAATCACTGCATGGGTAACTCCCAACCAATCCATCCCAAGAATAACATCAAAGCTGGAATTGCGGATCACAATAAGATAAGCCTTAAAATCAATGCCACTTATCAGTAAAGGGCTCTACTTCTGCTACTATCAGGTTATAAGGCTGACCACGGCCTCCAATCTGACCTCCCCTCGGAGCTATTCTCCTCTGATCAAAAGCTTGCCTCTGCGGTGGAAGAGACGGTCTGACCTAGCCTTGAGCTAGAGCTCCTTACTGAGCTGGACCTCCAGTCGGTGCATGGAGCATGTTCCTTGAGCAGTCTCGGACTGCATGGTCACGGTCTCCACACAAAAGGCACAGCCGATTGGCTAGTTTACAGTCCTTCCGCAAATGACCAACCTTATGGCAGAAATCACAAGTATGAACTGTCCTTAGGGTAGCAGGCGAATACGGCACCGCCCTCATGGGAGGGGTTGGAACTGGCCTCCAAATAGGCCCTCCAGTAGGCGGGGCAGTAGTAGGGTACTATACTGTCCGCTGCATAGCACTCATCCTCCTATGAGTGTACAACTGGATCCTGGCCGCATAAAGAACATCGACATAGGTGTAACACCCTAGAATTTTTAAATAATGTTCTTGAGATTATTAAATGAATTAAAATAATTTTCGATGATTTAATAAATATTTTTCTGAAATTTATCTTTTTACACATTCAAATATTTTCTTGCGAAGTTCAAAGTTAGAAATTATTTTGGCGAAACCTAATATTTATTAGTAGGTATTATTTATGATTAATCTGGATTTTTCTGATATTTATTTGACCTATTTGCAAATATTACAAAAAGAGGGGCTTTTGTGCAAAATTACCATTTGGAGTGGAAACTCCAGATTTTCGGATTTTTGGGCTGAGCATGATGCCTACCCAACTCAAAGATAAAAATTTTACTTTTTGTTTTAATAGATTTGGTTTATCTTGCAAATTTCTTAAAGAATGGTCTTTTTGCAAAATTGTCACTTAGAGGCAAAAAAATACAAATTTTATTTTTCTAGGTTTTGGAAACAGTGCTGGCCAAATTGGGTTAGTTGTTTTTGTTTTAAAATCTAAATTTAATTGATTTATCTAATTTTCAAGTATAAGGATTTATATATGTAAAGATATATTTAAAAGGGATACATTGCAAAACCTATTCAAAACCCTAATAACCAAATTTTTGGCCTTATATAACTGAGGTGCACCCATCTCTTTGCTGCACTACACAAGGGGTTTTCTTTATTATTGATTTCTTGGAGTTTCGAAGCGATGATCTTGGTTTTCTTACAAAAGGAAAGACTTTTCTTATTCTTTTTATTACTTCGGTTGATTCATCAAAAAGGTGGGTGACATGTGTTTATTTTCTTATTGTTCGATGCATGTTATATGTGATGATTTGTTTATTAGAAATCATGTTAGGAGTTTGTATGATGATATGATGAATATTGATGGATGAATGAATAAAAATTAAATCTTTTCATGAAAACTATGCTATTGATGATTGAAATTACATATAGATGACTTGAGATTTGTTAAGAACCTAATAGAAATCATGGATATGTTGTTTTGTATCATGTGCTTGCTGTTTTGAATTGTTATAACAAATTGTATGATATAAATTGCACAAAAGTGAGTAGAGTGGGGTTCTTCACTGTGTATAATATATATGCTCTGTTTTGATAATTTGATGACTATAACTTGATTAAATACATGTTGTATTCACATATATTCATGAGTAAACTATTGTAATCAGTGGGGTATGTGTAAAACAAGTTGTAGAAGGGGTTTTGGACCAAAAGAGATCAAGTTTAATGTTTTGAAAAGGGTTTTCAATTTCGGGTCTGATGGATGTTCAACCGAAAGTGGATTTTGTGATTTTTATGATGTTTTCAAATTGGATTTGATTTGTTTTGATACTGAGATTGAATCTAAACATTATACTACTTATATTTGATGAATTCTTGATGCTTCTAACTGACGCAATTACACATATATACACTTATACATACATCCTTTTACTGATTTTGAAGAATTTTGTGAAAAAATACTCTTATGTGATCTTAAAATGATTTTGATTAGTTTTATAAACTCCTATGTGGTATACAAGTTGCATTTGATCATCTCAGGAATTTTGTTTTGCAAATTTATAATTTGACAAAGAGTTATTGAAGTATCAGTTGAAATGTGCACGAAATTCAAAGCTGTGGATTTTCGGAATTGACAGTCGACCGACCACTTTTTGAACTAAAAGTGGTAGTCGACTGGCAGTTCTTGGATTTTTGGAATTTTGCATGACGGTCGACCATCACCTTTTGTACTTATTTTTGGTGGTTGGCTGTCAGCTGATTGGCTGATTGTTTTGGTTGAGTTTTTTGTTGATTTCTCGAACGATTATTTCCTTGCACTTATGGATTATTGGTCTACTATTTTAGATGATGTTTTTGCTACAGATTACAGTATTTTACAGAGAATTATGTTTTGATTGTAATAGAATTAAAATTGTAATTCTATGACCTTATAAAGTAAAATATGTATGGTTTTTGAAGAAATTGATGTTTTATGATTTTCTACGACTTAAAAATATGATGCTCAGTTATTTATTGGATTTAATATTTTATTTCAGTTCTGGAAATTTGTGAGTATATTGAATAAACTTGGATTTTGTTGATTAAAGAAGTTTTCTCGATATAAACATTTTGATGATGGAATTAAGAGTTTTAATGAAAGATTGTGTGTTGATATTCATTTTGTGAATCTCTAGGAGTTGAGTGGGAGTCCTGTGAACTGGCAGATGAGATTTTGTGGATTTGGACCAGTTGGGTCTTGGGGTTGTTTTTGTGGAATTAAGCCTAGCAGGATACACTAACTCTAGAGAGGGGGGAATTTGTGTTTTATTAATAATAATGAACTTAGGAACAAGCACTAGTGGAGATGTGATGGAACTTGGAAAACGTAAGTATATGCTCTTGGGGTCCAGCCCAACGGATGCGTTCCAGGACTTGTGTATTCTGTCTCAAGAGGACTTTTAGTATGTTCGCGTGTTGATGGTCTGCAGTGCCTATTCACGGAACATACATGTACATTCGCGTGTCGAAGGCTGACAGGTCTGTAGAGCCCCAAATCCCTATACAAGAGATCTGAAGCACAACCCAGGAATCGAACTTCAAATAGTCACAATCACAGAGAAAATACAAGAAAATTAAATGTTTTATTCCATTTGATTATTACAATTACAAGTGTACAATGTCCACTAGAATTTACAAGATTTACAAATTCTACAGTAACACTTGAATATGTCACTTGGATGCTTGGACCAACTCGACCTCTGTTGTACCTGTGAATCGGCTCCCGATACCTACATGGTGGGGAACGTCAATACATCTACTGACGCAATACTGATAATTACAGCGATCTCCAAACTATAAACCACAATCATAATTTATGCAAAAGAGAAAAGTGATGTGAAATAGGAATTAATGGATTCGGGTTATAGTGTTGTTGTATGCCATGATCTAACAACTAAATGCATCAGTCACATGCTTTATTCTAATGCAAGCAAGACTTTGGAAACGCATGCATCCCATACTACATACGCCCCAAATCTAGCCGTCTTTCTCCAATTTTAGGGATTCGAACCTTCGCCATGCATCCTACTTTTGTACTCATCCTGTTCCCAATAGACTTTCCGTGTCTGAGGAGGTTGCAGTTAATCGGTCTAGTCTGTTACTGCAGTCGCTATAGTGGTTGACGCATTTGCCACTAAGTACCTGTGCACGGACCTCACTCAAAGAGCCGTGACAAACCTTCTGGTGCAAACCCATGCACCCATGACGTCAAAATAATTCATATATAAAAACCAAACCCACATGCATAGGAACATGACGGACTCGAGGAACAAATTCCCCTCATCCGACAGGAGTTTCTCCCCCGTTCCTTACCCCGGCTCTTGGGGAATTAACAGATTGAGATACAAGACCCGTGATCTTAAAACCTAAGAACAAAATCTGTATCCATATGACAAGAAAAGCATAACACCCGACTATGGTCTACTAGCACTAATGCAATTTTTTTCATATATCTAACACATCAATCTAATCCAAAACTCACTGTAATCATTCAGGTAAATAAAGGTTGCTTCCAAAACTCTGCCTATCGACCAGTGGCCCCGGCAACACATTGTCCTGCTTGCCACTTCCCCTAGCTTGGATTTCGTCCATCACCACGGCCCGCGTTCACCCTTCACTGGCATGAATTCAATTCGACGGCACCAATCAGACGTCCAATGCCTCGGCGGAAGTTCTAATCTTTGGGGTCGATAGTCGTAATCACCCTACCCTAGTGACTAACTCGAGTCACAAACATCCTTAACAGAAGTCAAACATAACAAGACCAGTAATAATTACCAATCATCCCCAATAGCAAGTCATTGACTCTTATTCACAAGAGGGGAGAGTACTCCCAACACATAGTCAAAAATTATGACTATCCCAACTATGTTGTTTCGGCCTGAAACTTAGAAAGGTCATAACTCCTACATTACAACTCGGATTTGGGTATTCTAGCCCATTCTGGAAAGCTATGAATCTAGGCTACAACTCTCTAGTTCATCATAACATCAGATTCATCCACCTAATTTCCCAAAATGGCTTTACAGTCCTCAGTCTGTGTACTTCTTGTACACTAGTTGCACCTTACCGATAGCTTAAAAACCTATTCGCTCACCGGAATGACACAAACTCAAGTTCTATGGAAAACTGAGAATATCCTCTACAACTTTCTATTTGAACACATATTTTTTCATTTGGTTACCATAAAACATTCATCTCCCCCATACAGAACCATATATAATGTACTACTCAAAGAGAGCCTATAACTCAAATTTTGGTTTCTGTTCCAACTTGCAAAAATCATATCTATCACTATAATTACGGGAATTTCTTGACATAAGTCTTATTGGAAAGCTCAGGATGTGTACTACAACTTCCTAGTTGTACACTTCCTCAAATTCTACTCATACAAAGCCATAAAGTTACAATCTTTTCAGGGTGTCAATGATGACTAAGTTCTGCACAGTACTCACTTAAAATCCCACAACAAATCACATGCATAACCAATGTCTGTACAACTTGTATTTTCAAAAACTAAACATCATCCATCATGTATTGCATGCACAAAAGATCTCATCCTGATTCTAAGTATTCAATGAATTCTACATATTTCAATCATGTATAAAAGTTCTACTGTTCATTAGTCACTGTCATGAATACTCTTGCTTAAACAATTTTGAACATGCATCAAATTTCATCAAAATAATTTCAATCCTTTTTTGTAGTATCTAGATTCATGCATGTTACTACATTAAAAATTTCAGAAATAGATCATGCATCAATTAATTCTAAAAATTCCTTCAAGTTCAGGTTCTACAAAAGACATAACCAGTCTCTGCCTTACGACCCAGTCATCATGATTGATTTTATTAAAATACCAATAACATCAAAAAATTCCGAAATGATTCATGTAGTCTTTAGACATGTATAAGGTTATTCTTTAAAAATTTCAAGATCAAATTCCCTTAATATGGCTCTCTGTAAATTCGGGAACTTAGCATGCAGTTTATGTTTTTTTGTTTTCAATTCCAGATTCTAAACAAACTACCACTAACCATCCAATTCAAGCTACTACTACTTATTTCATGCAAGAAATCAAACAAGAAAACAAGAAAAAAAAAGTTTAGAAAACTCCCCACCCTTTCGTGTAGTTTGAGAAGATAAGAATAGCTTGGCTTCCTCCTCCAATTCCTCCTCCAAAGTGCTCTTGATCACCTCTTTTTCTCTTTCCTTCACTTTCTCCTTTTCTCTTTCTCTAAAAAAATTTTAGAATTCTGAAATGAGAGTGAAGAGAGAGGGTTTTAAGAAGTGAGAAGAGATTTTGGGAGGGGGGGGGGGGGTTCACAAACCATGCCCTATTGCCCACGGTTTTGGAGATATTTTGCATGCTTCATTTTCTCACCATTTGATCCATGATGAGATGTGATGAATGGCTAGATGTGAGTGCATACAAAAGAGAGAAAATATATATATAGTATAGTATCATACAATTTGACAATTGCATATGTACCACACGTATATATTAGTATACGTACTAGTGTTGATTCTCTCATTCTCGTGCACCACCATGAATGCAACCATCCATAAGAATAATCAAGCAATTTAACCACTCTACAACATTCATATATATATATATATATATAGGCATTTATATATACACAAAAGCAGTATCTTATTCGGGGTATTGTAGGGTCTATTCACAAGATGTGCCGGTGTACTTGCACGTCGAAGGGCGGCAGTGGGGTACACGACAGGGAGGTGATTCTCTATTTTTTTTAGCTATTTTTACATGATGCTTGCGCGTTGAGGGTTGTGATGCCTATTCGCAGAGTAATCTGGATCTTGTTTCCATCACCGTAGTAGGATTAGTTGCATAAAAAATGGATCTAACCCTATAAAGTGGAGAACGATAAGAGCTTGCACCGGACCTATATAGTATGGAATGCATAGAATCTGACAAGTATGCATTAGAGAGTCATCATATTGCATTTGTGTTTTCTTGACTTGGTTTTATGCATGATGTTTTCTTGTTTTCCTACACTTGACACTTAGTCTAGTTCCACTTGATGTTTTCATATTTTATTTACTGTCATTTCATATTCCATCTGTTACTACTGTTGGTATGTGTTGTTTATAACTTTATTCTTCATGTTTTATTTGCATTGTATTTCTTTTGATGTCACTCACACTGTTATGGCTGACCCCTGTAGTTTTGGAGGTTAGAATTATCTCTAGCCTCATGTTTTACATGTAGGTACCTATAGCACTGGGATTTGGATGCATGTAGTAGAATGATAATGTGGCTTATGTAAATTGTAAAAGAATGTGTTGTAAAAGAAAGAATTGTAATTCAAGGTGTTTAATTTTTCGTTGTGCTTTGTAAAGAATTTTTGTAATAAAAGTTGAAAATTTTATCTGTGTTTTGGCTATGTTTACTATTACATTGAGGTTGATGCTGGGAATTGTGCCACATTTTTTCTGAGATATTATATTGAAAATTCGGGACGCTACAGAGATTGGTATCAGAGCATGCTTCAATAGTAATGATAAACATAATATAAAAATAAACCTAGGTGTGGACATTAGAGTGTGAGTATCATATAGAATAAAACAAGATGTATTGATTTGGGGTATGATTAAGGTTTTGCCATGGGGTATTGATATGAATATGAATTGTGTTGTGATGCTCTAACTTTTCCTTCATTTTGCAGTATTCAGTATAATGGCAGGATCCAGGACTAGGAATGGTGCAAATGGTGATAGGGCTGAAGGTTCCCATGAGGCTGGACTTGATCTTGAGACTGAGATTGCCAGGGTGTATCAGACCTTGAACACATTCATGGCAGCCAACATGGCACAGAATCAGAATCAGAATCAAAGGGCTGGTCTAATGTTTGTTAATGCTAATCCGATTAAGCAGGTCGAGTCATTCAAGCGGATGAAGCTGCTTGTTTTTTAGGGGCAGTCTGATCCAAATGATGCTGATTATTGGATTAGACAGATGGAGATGGTCTTCGAAGTCTTGGAAACCCCAGCAGTCAATAAGGTGAAATTGGCTACAATGCAGTTAGAGAAGGATGTTGGCGTCTGGTGGTGGTCAGTGAAACGGACTTCTGGGGATCAATAGGTGACTTGGGAGGCTTTTCTGGATGAGTTCATGGATCGTTTCTTTTCTCTGGATATTCAGGAGAGGAAGGCAACGGAATTCTTGAATCTGCAGCAAGGCAGCATGACAGTGCGTGAAATTAAGACTAAGTTTGTCCAGTTATCAAGGTATGTACCGGAGCTGATTATTGATGAGGCGAAGAAGGCCAAGAGATTTGAACAGGGCTTGATGCCAAATTTGAGGTCGCGGAAGATACCGTTGGGCATCAGAAGGTTTGATAAGCTGGTCAGGAAAGTAGCAATGACAGAAGAAGATATGGATCAGTTCCAGAAGAAGCAAGAGACCTGAAACAGGAACAAGAGGCCAGCAGCTAGTCAGAGTGGGAAGAAGTTCCCAGTGAAGCAGGGCAGGTTCAATAGGCTAGAGCAGAAGGCACCCGCAAATCAAGGCATGACTTGTTGAGACAGGTCACTATCAGTCAGCATGCACCAAGCCTCAGAAGGAGCGGGCTTGTTACCAGTGTGTTCGTAAAGGGCATCTCAGACCAGACTGTCCGCAATTGAAGAAGGAAGGTGCAGGCAGAGGCAAATTACAGAGGCAGGGATGAGTGTTCGCATTAACTGAGAAGGATGCAGGTAACTCAGAGGTTGTGATCCAGGGTATGCAAGGATTTTAAATTTTATTTGATGTATTAAGTAAAACTTTGTTTGAGAATAAACTGGAGATTTGAGTATTATTCTTCATGTAACATGATTTATTTTGGTTAATGGAATAAAAGCAAAAGTTTTATTTGATACTGGTTCTTCACATACATTTATGTCGCCCAATTTTGCTAAAGTCTTAGGTGTAGAACCTAAGGTACTTTCAAGCAGAGTCTTGTTGGTAGCAATACCATCAGGAGAAGAATTGATTGCTGATCGATATTACGAGGGCTGTGATTGTAATATCCCGGATGGATATTACATTGTATAAATTATTATTTTATTATTATTTTATCATTATTTTGTTTTAATTCCAGAATTGGAATATTTTGGTGGTTGTCACCCAGTTTTGTTCATAAACATTATCTGTACACATATACCAGTCTGTATACATCCGTATTGTATCAAATTGGTACTGTGATCTTCCAAACTGATAATAAAATTTATTTTATTATTATTTCCAAAATTAAATTATTTTTATATGGATTATGCGAAGATTTTCGGTATACACATATATACATATGTGTGTTGTAGCAAATTAGTACATTGTACAAATTATGTGGTGTGTATTTTTAGACAAAATACTTCTCTTTGTCATGACAAATTAAGTTAGGTTGTTAAGTTTTAAGGAAAGACTAAACCTAGGATTAAGTGTGCATGAGAGAATTAGGAGTTGTTCTTCAAGAAACCCTCTCTCTTCCACCTCACCCTCACACCCATACCTCCACCTCACCCTTGCCCATCCCTAGTGAGGCTGGCCATACCTTGTCCAAGGGGCTTTTTGCAAAATGTCTTGGTGCATTTTGCACTCTCCACCCTCTCCTTCATCCTATAAATACTCCCTCCCTTCATCACTTGTCTCATTTTAGAAAGAGAGGAAAAGAAAGAAAGAACTCCTAATTAGAGACTTTTTCTTCTTGTAGGTTTTCATAGGAGTTTTCCTAGGAGCTAAGGGGAAGGAGAAGGGTAGCAAGCTAGTTCTTCCTACAAGTTTAAGGTGGGGGCTTCTCCATTTTTGCTCTTGTTTGTTTGAATTTGTTGTTTTTGTTGATTTTTCCTTGGGTTGTTGTTCTCTTGTGTGAGTTGTTTTTGTGGTGTTATTGTTTTGTTGTGTATGTTATTGGTGATTAAACAACTTGGATTAAGAATAATGGTGTGGATAAAAGGAAATAGAAATAAGTGGTAGTACTAAATAAATATAAAGATTGAACTTTTGATGGTTGTAATTGTTGTTCTTGTTGTTATTATTTGGACTAAAAAGACACAAACATATGGAGGATTGTGTATACACCCATTTTGGGTTGTAGGACTTGACATTGGACTCATACACATATGCATATGAACATTGTATACATACCCATTTTGGGATGTAGAACTCAAACAAGAACTTTTGGCATAAGCATATATTTTGCACATAGAACTATTACATACCCCTTAGGGTTGTAGAACTCTTGATTATTAAAAATGAGTTTTTTATTTGCTTCTTACTCTCTAATTTATTAAGTAATAAATTTGTGCTAACTCCTAGTTATAAAAAGATAGACTTGTTGTATGTAGGAACTAAGAGGTTAAAGAAAATAATGTTGTAATATGTAGGGCTTGTAAATTATAAAGAAAGTAGATTTTTGTAGTATTGTAGTTCATAAAGTTGGATTCTTTTTGTAATGTTTTAGGACTTGTAATTCATAAAGAGAAGAAGTCTTCTTTTAGCTAGTAAAGATCATGCTTAAGTAGTAGTCAATGTTTATGCTTAAGTGTAACTAAAGTAGTAGTAGATGTTTATGCTTAAGTGGAAGTAAGGTAATAGTGGATATTCATGCTTGAGTAGCACCCATGTTTAAAGTAGTAAGTAGATATTTCATGATTAAGTTATGTCTATACTTGAGTTGTAGTAGATATCTTGCAAATTTATTGCAGGAACTCATGCTATGTTATAGACCATGCTTATTTTTGTTGAAGGATAAATTGTAGCATCCATGCTTAAGTTAGAATAAGTATTCATGTTAAGTGTAACAATTATCCATGCTTATGTAGTAGTAAAGAAACCCATGCTAGGTTGAAATTATTGTAGGTTGATACCCATGTTCAATATCATGCTTAGATCATTGTGATTGACATACCATGCTAAGATTGTTGTAGGAAAGTGCAATCCATGTTTAGATTGTTGTAGAAAAATTATATACCATGTTAGATTATTGTAGGATTGATACTTATGCTATATATCATGTAAGAATGTTATACAATGATACTAAGTAGTGTTACCATGTTTAGAATGTTATAGGTTCTTACTTGAAATGTATACCATGCTTAGGTTGATACTTAAGTAGTATACCATGTTTAGAATATTGTAGGTTTATGCTTAAAATGTATACCATGCTTAGATTGATACTTAAGTAGTATACCATGATTAGAATGTTGTAGGTTTATGCTTAAAGATATACCATGCTTTAGGTTAATGCTTAAAATAGGATACCATGTTTTAAATTGTTGTAGGATTGATGTCAATTACATACCATGCTTAAATTGTTGTAGGGTGTGGTAGTAAAGAGTCCATGTTTATGTTGTATCCATGCTAAATTGTGTAGGTTTGATATAGTAAAGAAACCTCTCATGCTAGATTGTAGTAGTAGATGTTCTACTTAAGTTGTTTTCATGCTTAGATTGTTGTAGATCAACATACCATGCTAGATTGTAGTAGGTTGATGGTTGTGATATATACCATGCTTAGATTGACTGATATAACATGCTTAGATTGTTGTAGATTAATATTGAAGTTGAATACCATGCTTAGGAATGTTGTAGATTCATGCTAAATATATATATCCATGCTAAGATTGTTGTAAGATTAATATTTAAATTACCTACCATGCTTAATATGTAGGATTAATGTTTAAATTACCTACCATGCCTAAGATTGTTGTAGGAATGCTTAAGTAGTATGCCATGCTTAAGATTGTTGTAGGTTCCTACCATGCTTGAGATTGCTGTAGAATGATTTTTAAGGTTGTATACCATACTAATTGTTGTAGGTTAAAGTAGTAAAGAAAATCATGCTTGTTGTATACCATGCTAAATTATTAATACTCATGGGTAAGTTGTAGCAACTAACCATGCTTATAGCAGTACGAGATATCCATGCTTAAATCTAGTTGTTATTCATGCTTTAAACTTATAGTAGCTTTCTACTTAAGTTATATCCATGCTTGAGTTGTAGTGACTATCCATGCTTAAGTAGTGAAGATCCATGCTTAAAGTGGGTAGTGATATACATGCTTAAGGTAGTAGACGTTCATGCTTAAGTGTGAGTAAAGTCCATGCTTAAAATAGTAATAAACATTCATGTATAAAGTGATGGTAGTTGTATTGTAAATGAAGAACCTTCATGTTGTAGTTATAGTATTAACTATCACATTTTAGTTGTAGTGTTTAGCAAAGAAACTATCATCTTGTAGTTGTAGTGTTAATGAAGGACTATCATGTTGTTGTAGTTGTGGTGTTAACTATCGCGTTGTAGTCGTAGTATTAGTAGAGAACTATCATGTTGTAGTTATAGCGTTAGCAAAGAACTATCATGTTGTGGTTGTAGCGTTAGTGAAGAACCAATCATGTTTTAGTTGCAATATTAAGTTGTGGGGTTGTTCTAGCTAATCCCCTAGAAGGAACCCATGTTGAGATTGCTTAGTTGTTCTAGATTCAATAGCCATGCATGCTTGAATGGGGTATTGTAGCATTCTAGTTAAAAGAACCATGCTTGAATTGTATATGGTAATAAAAGATTAAAAAGGAACCATGAACCTATGCATCTAGCTCCTAGGTGATTCTAGCTCAAACTTGAGAGAGAACCCAAGAATCTAGTCGCATGTAGTTCTAGTTCGTTTTGGGAAAAGAAACCGTGGATTCTAGTTGTGTAAGGTTCTAATTGAAATTGGATCTTATCATGGGGACATTCCTTATCCTTATGGGTAATAAGGGTTGGGAAGGTCACTAGTAATTGTTAGCTCGATAAAAGTTGTTATGTCGCTTTGGGCTTCTCATTGGTAGAACGCCTAATTTAGAATGTTAGTAGATTATTCGGTTACTTCTAATTATAGAAGAACAAACTTTGCTAGCAAGTGCGTGTTGTTGATTCTAGGTTGATTCTAGTGTGGTCGTTGTATGTAGTTGTCTCATACGTGGATCACCTGGGCCGTATGTAACAATTGGTCTTATACGTAGCTTATTTGGCTCGTATGTAGGTATTGTAGGCTATGAGTGGATCCGATGAGATCTTGTGAAGTCTAAGTTAAGCCAGGTTAATTGTTGCACTCTCTAGAAGAGGTACACGTACGGTGCTTTTTCATGCCGAGTTGAAAGCACAGTGCCGTGTCTTGCTTGTTTGGTTAGAAGAGGGACACGTATAGTACTTTTTCATGCCGATTTGGAAGCACAGTGATGTGTCTCGCTTGTTTGGTTAGAAGAGGGACACATACGATACTTTTTCATATCTAGTTGGAAGCACAGTGGCATGTCTCGCTTGTTTGGTTAGGGTTAGTGACATCATTAGGGTAGTAACAGTTACTTAACCATTTTTATCTATTAATTGCCAAAAGGTGAGAGTTGGTGTTAGGGGTGATACCCTATAATCCAACCTCTCCTATAGGTTGACACTAGGTGGTGTTATTGGGATGTATTCCCCTGTCAAAGGGATACGGGCTGTGCTTTTTCATGACAAGTTGGGAGCACGGGTTTCGTATCTTAATTGTTAATTTCTGAATGTGCCATGATAAGAACGAAAGGATTTTCTAGGGAAATAGACCCTACGATTCCGTCAAGTTCTATGCCTTCTCATGACCAGTTGAGGGCACGGAAGAAGGTTGAAAAGTATCTTGTAGTTCGTGTTGGCTTTTGAGTGGGGTCCGGTGCGACTGGGCAATAGTGGCAAACAAGGACACCATTATTGACTGCAGTAACGGAAATAGACCGTACCTGTAAATTCGCCAGTCATGTAGTATTATGTCAGGAACAGGATGCGTACCAAAGTAGAATACATGGCGCGGGTTCAAATCCCTATATATGAAGAAACGGCTTGAGATGGGGCGTATGTAGTATGGGCTGCATACTGTTCCGGAGACTTGTTTACATTAGAATAAGAGCATCCTAGCCTTAGTTGATATTGCATTAGATTCTAGTCATAGCACTCACGAACACTTAAACTACACTGACACATTTGCCATATTTTTGTATGTTTGTTTTAGGAGGTTTGCTGCTAGTTATCAGCCTTAAAGCATCAGTGAATACTGACGTCCCCACTTCAATAGGTACTGGATCGCAGAAGTACAAGTGCGAGATTCAGGAGGACTCAAGGCAAGGAAAGCGAGGAGCCTGTAATATCCCGGACGGATATTACCATATATAAATTATTATTTTATTATTATTTTATTATTATTTTATTTTAATTTCAAAATTAGAATATTTTGGCGATTTTCACCCGGTTTATTCATAGACATCATCTGTACCCAGATATCAGTCAGTATACATCCGTATTGTATCAAATTGATACCGTGATCTTCCGAACTAATAATAAAATTTATTTTATTATTATTTCCAAGATTAAATTATTTTATACGGATTATGCAAAGATTTTCGTTATACAGACATATATGCGCACATACGTGTAGTATGTCGATTGGTACATTATACAAATTGTGTGTTGTGTATTTTTGGACAACACTTGTTTTGTTATGACAAAACTTAATTAGATGGTTAGGGTTTGATTTAGAGATTAAACCTAGGGTTACAAAGACATAAGGGATTAAAAATTCTTCTAGAAAACTTCTCCTCCATATCAACCTCCACCACATAACACCTCCCCCCACCTCACCCCTACCCTCCTAGGGGTATGGCCGGCCCCTAAATTAAGGGAGGGCCTTTTTGCACTTGTGTGTGTGCATATTTGCATTTTTCACCCTTCTCTCCACCTATAAATACCCCCTTCCTTCTCCTTAGTTTCATTTTAGAAAGATCAAAAGAAAGAAAGAAAGAAAGGAAAAGAATGAGTGAACTAACTTGAGAGTTTTTATTTATAGGTTTGGTAGGAGTTCTAGGAGAAAGAAGGAGAGTAATCTAGTTCTTCCATCAAAGAAACAAGGTGGGAGTTTCTCTTGTATGTTTGTTTGTTTGTTTGTTTATTTGAATGATGGTTTTGATGTTCTTCTTCTTCTTACCCTCCTTGTTTATTTTTCTTTTTTTGTGTGGTTATTATGTGAATTCTTATGTTGTATGTTGTAGTATAAACCACCTAAAAAGAGTTCTTATATTGTATGTTGTTGTATGATAAAGAATTAACTACTTGGACTAAAAGGATACATGCACATAAACTTTTACATACAACCATGTAAGGTTGTAGGACTTGAATGTGAACCCATACATAAGGCATATGAATTTGTTTACAACCATTTTTGGTTGTAGGACCTATGTTGAACCTTGGACTAAAAGAGAGCATATGTTGAAAAATGAAGTGTTCTTACTTGTTGTATTATTGTTTAGTTTTAATCTTAAAGTATGAAAAAGAAACTAGCTAAATCACTAGTTGTAGAATAAATAAAATAAAAAGATCTTTTCTTTTCTAAACACTAGTTGTAAAAAGATCAAAAAGATCTCTTTTTTGTCCACTAGTAAGAAACCTATGCTAATAAAGATCCTTTTTGTAGTAATTTAGTTGTAGATATTTATGCTAAATTTTAGTAGATGCTTATGGTAGTAGTAGTAGATATATATGTTCAAATAAAGTTGTAGTAGTAGTAAATGTGTATGCTTCAATTAAAATAGCAATAGTAGATGTGTATGTTCAATTAAAGTGGTAATAGTAGATGTGGAATTTATTATATCATATTTAGGAATGAGATTTATGCTTCAAATGTTGTAGGATTCCTTCTAAAATTACTTACAATGTTGTAGGATTAATTCTAAAAATCCTACCATGTTTAGACTACTTTGTTTATGCTTAGGATGTTGTAGGACCCATTCTAAAAATCCTACCATATTTAGATTACTTTGTTTATGTTTAGAATGTTGTAGGATTCATTCTAAAAATACCTACCATGCTTAGAATAATTTAATTATGTTTAGAATGTTGTAGGATTCATTCTAAAAAATACCTATCATGCTTAGAATAATTTATTTGTGTTTAGAATGTTGTAGGATTCATTCTAAAAATACCTACCATACTTAGAATAATTTATTTGTGTTTAGAATGTTGTAGGATTCATTCAAAAAAATACCTACCATGCTTAGATTAATTTATTTGTGCTTAGAATGTTAAAGGGTTCATTCTAAAATTCCTATCATGTTTTAGGAAGGATATTTATGCTTAGAATGTTATAGGATTTATTCTAAAAATACCTATCATGTTAAGAATGATATATATGCTTAGAATGTTGTAGGATTAATGTAAAATTACTTACCATATTTTAGGGATGATGTAGAAGTATATATACATGCTTGAGAATGTTGTATGTTCATACTAGTTATATGTATGCATGCTTGGGAATGTTATATGTTCATACTAGTTATATATGTATCCATGCTTGGGAACGCTACAAGTGCATGCTAAAACACATTCACAATCAAGAGTGTTATAAGTTGATGGTTATGTCATATATACCATGTTTTAGTGGTGGTAGGTGGATGCTTGCAATTTCATACCATGATCGAATTGCCATAGGTTAAGTAATAAGAAAGAGCCATGTGGAAATTGTAGGAGTAACTACCTTGTTGTAGTTAATGTTAGTATGGAACCATAGCATATGAGCACCCTTCATTCATAGCAATAAGGGTTGAGAAGTGCTAATAGTTGTAGCTTGAGAAAAAGCTAGTTTAGGGTCTTCAAGTACCCTAAGGGTCATCGACCATCAAGACCACATCCTACCCCCTTAGAGCAAAATGGATATATCTCACCTCAGAAGTCGACGGATCTTAACCAATGTAGGTTGACCGTGGGCCGAGGGTGTTGGTAGAATCCGAGTTAGGGGTAGGAATGAGTGAGAGAGATATTATTACCAGAGTCTTGGATCGAGGAACCACGAGTTGGACCATGATTGGAAACTATGCAAGATTGCATAGGAATAATAACCTCATTAGGATAGTGACTTATAAAATCATTCCTTAACCTTTTGCCCGAAAGAAGGGGAGTTGGTAGTAGGGTGCACCGTACGACCAAACCTTTCTTTAGGGCCGATCTTAGGTGGTGTTATTGGGTTGTACCTTCCCGTCAAAGGGATACGTACGGTGACGTCTCACAGGTTGAGGACACGAGTTGGCTGGGGTGCCACAGGACGCATTTGGGCAGTCCTGCGCTTGCGATACCCCAGAGGGTGACACAGGGTAGGCTTCGTGCTACCCTGCGCTTGCGAAACCCTATGGTTTGATTTTGGAACGATGCCCAATATACTGGGATCGAGTGAGGTCCGGCATGCCGGGTAGTAGTGGAAAACGGAAACACCATAAGCAGACTGCATAGGGGGACTTGACCCCTTCTGCAACCTCACAGAGTCATGGAGTATTGTCAGGAACAGGTTGTGTACAATTAGAATTCATAACGCGGGTTCAATCCCTATATATGGAGAAACGGCTTGAGATGGAGTCGCATGTAGTATGGGCTGCATGTTGCTTTCGGAGACTTGCTGGCATTAGAATATGAGCATCCTGGTTTAGTTGACATGGCATTAGAATATGAGCATCCTGGCTTAGTTGACATGGCATTAGGATATGAGCATCCTGGTTTAGTTGACATGGCATTAGAATATGAGTATCCTAGCTCAGTTGATAGTGCATTAGTATTCTAGTTTGGTTGACAGTGCATTGGTATTCCAGTTTGATTGACACTTATTAGATTCTAATCACTGCACTCACGAACACTTAAACTACACCGACATATTTTACTATGTTTGTATATATATTGTTTGGAGATCCGCTGCTATATGATCAGCCTTTAAGCGTCAGTGAATACTGACATCCCCACTTCCATAGGTACTGGATCGCCGAAGTATAAGGGCGAGATTCAGAAGGACTCAAGGCGAGGAAAGCAAGGAGTCAGTGTTATGTTTAGTTCCGCTGCAGTATATATATTGATCATCTATTAGTTGAGAAGTACTCAAGTGAGAGTTACCAAGTGTTGTTCATCCTTCCTTGTACTCTGATGTAATTTGTGAAGGTTGTAATACTTGGAAATGTAAAGGTATTATTGTAACACTATTGTAATGTATTGCAGTTGTATGATATTCAAACTTGTAATACATTGGGTGTTAAAAATAAAAGTTTTAAATTCTCCTGCTTTTTCTGTGTATTGTGACTAATTGAAGAAAAGGTCTTGGCTCGTGTCACGGTTTTCCAGTGTTGGAAATCGGGGCGCTACAGAGCCGATGTCATTTTAAGTTTCGCTGTAATATTTATGTTGATCATCTATTTATTGAAAAGTACCCAAGTGAGAATTACCAAATGTTGTCCTTCATTCATTGTACTCTGATGTAAGTTGTTGAAAGTTGTAACCCTTGAGATTGTAAAGCTATTATTGTAACACTGTTGTAATGTATTGCAGTTGTATAACATTCAGACTTGTAATACATTTTGTGTTGAATAAAAAGTTTTAAATTTTCCTGTTTTTCTGTGTATTGTGACTAATTGAAAAAAAGATTCTGGCTTATGTCACGGTTTCCCAGTTACCGAAAATCGGGGCATTACAGTGATACCGAGATTGGTAGGAGATTATTTGGCATTGATCTTATTGAGCTGCAAGTCATGGGTGTGGATGTGATTGTGGGCATTGATTGGATGACAATATATGATACCACAATTGAATCCAAGAAGAAAGAGGTGTTAGTGAAAACACCAGGAGGTCCCGCAGTGACTTTCCAGGGGAAGAAGAAGGACCCGGAAGTGACTGCTATAGTATCTAAGTTGATGATTCCATATGAAGTCAGAGGCATTCCAGTTGTCAAGGATTTTTCTACGATATTCTTAGAAGATTTAGCGGGATTTCCACCGCAGCGAGATGTGGAATTTTGTATTAAAGTTCAGCCGGGGAGTGGTCCGATTTCTAAGGCTCCGTACAGGATGGCACCTGTAGAGCAAGATGACGTTAAGAAGCAGATTGAGAAATTGCTGAGTAAAGGTTTCATTAGGCCGAGTTCTTCACCGTGCGGAGTACTAGTGTTGTTAGTCAAGAAGAATGATGGGTCCATGAGGATGTGCATTGATTATCGGGAGTTGAACAGGGTGACTATTCAGAACAAGTATCCGCTTCCACGGATTGATGATCTATTTGATATGCTTTGGGGAACAGCTATATTTTCAAAGATTGATCTGCAATCAGGGTATCATCAAGTTCGATTTAAGGAGGAAGATGTGAGTAAAACAGCTTTCAGGACTCGTCATGGACTCTATGAGTTTTTGGTAATGTCATTCGGAGTGACGAATGCGCCAGCAATGTTCATGGATATGATGAATCGGACTTTGCGGCCATTTATTTAATTCCTTCATGGTGGTTTTCATTGATGATATTTTGGTGTATTCGAAGTCGGAGGAAGAGCACTCTAAGCACTTGGCAGAGGTATTGAATAAGTTGCAGGAGCATAGCTTGTATGCCAAGCTGTCGAAGTGTGAGTTTTGAAAGTTTAAGGTAGCTTTCCTTGGTCATATCCTTTCTAAGGAGGGAGTGTCCACTGATCCTCAGATGGTTGAAGCAGTGAAGCATTGGTCTAGGCCAACAAAAGTGAAGGAAGTCAGGAGTTTCTTGGGTTTGGCTGGGTACTACAGAAGATTCATTCAGGGCTATGCATAGATTGCAGTTCCTTTGACAGGGTTAACTCGGAAGAATGTGGCATTCACTTGGACTAATAAGTGTGAAGCGAGTTTCCTTGAGCTAAAGGAGAGGTTGACGAATGTGCCTATCTTAGCTTTGCCATAAGCTGGGAAGAATTATGATATCTTTAGTGATGCATCTCTCAGAGGTTTGGGGTGCATCTTGATGCAAGAAGGGAAGGTTATTGCATACGGTTTGAGGCAGTTGCGTCCGCATGAGAAGAACTATCCGATGCATAAGTTGGAATTAGCAGCTATTATCCTTGCCTTGAAGCAGTGGATGCATTAGTTATGTGGAGAGAAGGTCAACATGTATACCGACCACAAAAGCCTGAATTACATTTTCAGCAGAAGGATCTAAATCTTCGGCAGAGAAGGTGGTTGGAAGTGTTGGAAGACATTCGTCCAGAGATCAAGTATCATCCAGGAAAGGCGAATGTGGTGGCCGATGGGCTTAGTCGAAAGAGCAGTTTGTCGGGTTTGATCACTACTCAGAGAGAGTCAGCAGCCGAGTTTGACCAGGCAGGTATCGAGGTGGTACTGCAGGTTTAGGGAGCATCTTTGGCTCAGTTGAGGCTGCAGCCTTCTTTGAGGGAGCAGATTATGGAAGGTCGGAAATTAGATGTAGAGATTCAGAGGATGTTGCAGCGGGTTTCCGAAGGCAAGTTATTAGAGTTCCGTATCGAAGATGGAGTTCTATGTTTGGGTGAGAGGTTGTGTGTTCCGGAGAATGCATATTTGAGAGAGAGTGTCTTGCAGGAGGCACACAGTACTTTGTTGTCAGTACATCCTGGAGGCACAAAGATGTACAAGGACATCAAACAGCACTTTTGGTGGTCTGGTTTGAAGAGGGATGTAGCAGACTTTGTGGCAAGGTGTCTGACTTGCCAGCAGATCAAAGCAGAGAACCAAAGGCCTGGAGGTTTGTTACAGCCATTGCCCATTCCGAAATGTAAGTGGGAGAATATCAGCATGGATTTCATCATAGGGTTGCCGAGGAGTCCGAATGGAAATGACTCAATTTGGGTTATTGTGGACCGTTTGACTAAATCAGCTCACTTTTGTCTATGAAGGTTACTTGGTCATTGGAGAAATTAGAAGAGTTGTACATTGATGAGATTGTGAGACTTCACGGGGTTCCTGTGTCGATTGTTTCCGACAGGGATGCGAGGATCACATCGATTTTTTGGAAGGATTTGTAAGCAGCCTTGGGTACCAGAACTGATTTCAGTACTGCTTTCCATTCGCAAACCGATGGTCAGCCTGAAAGGATGAATCAGGTGTTGGAGGATATGCTAAGGGAGTGTGTTATGGATTTTGGTGGTAGTTGGGAGAGGTACTTGGCATTAGTTGAGTTTTCTTATAACAACAGTTACCATTCAAGTATCGGTATGGCTCCGTATGAAGCTCTGTACGGAAGGAAGTGCAGGACACCTGTTTGTTGGTATGAAGTTGGTGAGAGGCAAATGTTTGGGCCTGAAACTGTTCAGCAAACATCGGAGAAGATCGAGCTGATTCGGAAGAGGTTGGTCGAGGCTCAGAGTCGGCAGAAGAGTTATGCAGACACTCGACGAAAGGTCTTGGAGTTTGAGGTTGGGGATACAGTTTTTCTCAAGGTGTTTCCAACTAAAGGAGTTATCAGGTTCGGAAAGGGAGGCAAGTTGGCGCCAAGATACATTGGGCCATACAGGATTTTGGAGCAGATTGGTAAGACAACATATAAGTTGGAGCTACCGAAGGAATTGGCACAGGTACATGATGTGTTCCATGTGTCGATGTTGAGGAGGTAAGTGCCAGATCATAATCATCAGTTGGTGGCAGTGCCTGAAGGTCTAAAGGTGAACTTGAGTTACAAGGAGCAACCTGTAAAGATTATTGATCATAGGGAGAAGGTGTTGAGGAATAAGGTGATACCTATGGTCAGGGTATTGTGGAGGAACCAGCAATTCGAGGAGGCTACTTGGGAGCCGAGGGATTGCATGCAGAAGGATTTTCCTGAGCTTTTTGTATGATTATATTTCTTTTGTATGATTGTATTCTTTTGATTAAATTGTATTTCTTTTGGTTAAATTAAATTCTCTTGTGTGATTGTATTCCATAAACTATATTTCCATTTATGTGATTGCATTTTCTTTTGCTTATTTTGTTTGGTCCCCATTAGTAGTAATTCTGAGGACAGAACTATTCTAAGGATGGAGTGATGTAACACCCTAGATTTTTTAAATAATTTTTTGAGATTAATAAATGAATTAAAATGATTTTTGATGATTTAATAAATATTTTGCTAAAATTTATCTTTTTACACGCTCAAAACACGTGCAAATATTTTCTTGGGAAATTCAAAGTCAGAAATTATTTTGGAAAAACCTAATATTTATTAGTAGGTATTATTTATGAATTTTCTGGATTTGTCTGATATTTATTTGACCTATTTGCAAATATTACAAAAAGATGGGCTTTTGTGTAAAATTACCAATTGGAGTGGAAACTCCAGATTTTTGGATTTTTGGGCTGAGCATGATGCCTAGACAACTCAGAGGTAAAAAGTTTACTTTTTGTTTTAATAGATTTGGTTTATCTCGCAAATTTCTGAAAGAATGGTCTTTTTGCAAAATTGTCACTTAGAGGCAAAAAATTACAAATTTGTTTTTCCAGGTTTTGAAAACAGTGCCGGCCAGATTGGATTATTTTTTTTTGTTTTTAAATCTAAATTTAATTTGTTTATCTAATTTCCAAGTATAAGATTTTGTATATGTAAAGATATATTTAAAAGGGATACTTTGTAAAAACCTATTCAAAACCCTAATAACCAAATTTTCGGCCTGAGGTACATCCATCTCTTTGCTACACAAGGGGTTTTCTTTATTATTGATTTCTTGAAGTTTCGAAGCGAGGATCTTGGTTTTCTTGTGGAAAGAATAACTTTTCTTATTCTTTTTATTACTTCGGTTGATTCTTCAAAAACATGACTGACATGTGTTTATTTTCTTATTGTCCGATGCATGTCGTATGTGATGATTTGTTTATTAGAAATCATGTTAGGAGTTTGTATGATGATATGATGAATATTGATGGATGAATGAATAAAAATTGAATCTTTTCATGAAAACTATGCTATTGATGATTGAAATTACATATAGATGACTTGAGATTTGTTAAGAACCTAATAGAAATCATAGATATGTTGTTTTGTATCTTGTTCTTGCGGTTTTGAATTGTTATAACAAATTGTATGATATAAATTGCACGAAAGTGAGTAGAGTAGGGTTCTTCACTGTGTGTATAATATATATGCTCTGTTTTGATAATTTGATGACTATAACTTGATTAAATACATGTTGTATTCACATATATTCATGAGTAAACTATTGTAATCAAGGGGGTATGTGTAAAACAAGTTTTAGAAGGGGTTTTGGATCAAACGAGATCAAGTTTAATGTTTTGAAAAGGGTTTTCAATTTCGGGTCTGATGGATGTTCAGCCGAAAGTGGATTTTGTGATTTTTATGAAGTTTTCGAATTGGTTTGATTTGTTTTGATACTGAGATTGAATCTAAATATTATAGTACTTATATTTGATGAATTCTTGATGCTTCTAACTGACGCAATTACACATATATACACTTATGCAAACATCCTTACTGATTTTGAAGAGTTTTGTGAAAAATTACACTTTTGTGATCTTGATGTGATTTTGATTAGTTTTATAAACTCCTATATGTTATACAAGTTGCATTTGATCATCTCAGGAATTTTGTTTCGCAAATTTATAATTTTACAAAGATTTATTGAAGTATCAGTTGAAATGTGCACGAAATTCAAAGCTGTGGATTTTCGGAATTGACAGTCGACCGACCACGTTTTGAACTAAAAGTGGCAGTCGACTCGCAGCACTTGGATTTTTGGAATTTTGAATGATGGTCGACCGTCGCCTTTTGTGGTTGTTTTGGCAGTCGACTGTCAGCTGATTGGCTGATTGTTTTGGTTGAATTTTCTGTTGATTTCTCGAACGATTATTTCATTGCACTTATGGATTATTGATCTACTGTTTTAGATGATGTTTTTGCTACAGATTACAATATTTTACAGAGAGTTATGCTTTGATTATAATAGAATTTAAATTGTATTTCTATGACCTTATAAAGTGAAATATATATGGTTTTTGTAGAAATTGATGTTTTATGACTTTCTACGACTTCCAAATATGATTCTCAGTTATTTATTGAATTTAATATTTTATTTCAGTTCTGGAAATTTGTGAGTATATTGAATAAACTTGGATTTTGTTGATTAAAGAAGTTTTCTTGATATAAACGTTTTAATGATGGAATTAAGAGTTTTAATGAAAAATTCTGTGTTGATTTTCGATTTATGAATCTCTAGGAGTTGAGTGGGAGTCCTGTGAACCGGTAGATAAGATTTGTGGATTTGGACCAGTTGGGTCCTGGGATTGTTTTTGTGGAATTAAGTACGACCCGATACACTAACTCTAGGAAGGGAGAATTTGTGTTTTATTAATAATAATCAACTTAAGGACAGGCACTAGTGGAGATGTGATGGAACTTTGGAAACATTAGTATATGCTCTTGGAGTCAAGTCCAGTTCCAGGACTTGTGTGTTCTGTCTCGAGAAGATTTTTAGTATGTTCGCGTGTCGAGGGTCTGCAGTGCCTATTCACAGAACATACATGTACATTCGTGTGTCGAAGGCCGACGGGTCTATTCACGGGATGTGCCTGTGTACTTGCACGTCGAGGGGTGGCGGTGGGGTACACGGCAGGGTGGTGATTCTCCGGGTTTTTTTTAGCTATTCTTACATGATGCTTGCGCGTTGAGGGATGCCTATTTGCGGAGTAATCTGAATCTTGTTTCCATCACCGTAGTAGATTTAGTTGTATAACGAGGGATCTAACCCTATAAAGTGGAGAACGATAAGGGCTTACACAGGACCTATGTAGTATGGAATGCATAGAATCCGACAAGTATGCATTAAAGAATCATCATATTGCATTTGTGTTTTCTTGACTTGGATTTATGCATGATGTTTTCTTATTTTCCTACACTTGACACTTAGTCTAGTTCCACTTGATGCTTTCGTGTTTTATTTACTGTCATTTCATATTCCATCTGTTACTACTGTTGGTATATGTTGTTTATAACTTTATTCTTCATGTTTTATTTACATTGTATTTCTTCTGCTGTCACTCACACCGTTATGGCTGACCCCTGTAGTTTTGGGGATTAGGGTTATCTCTAGCCTCATGTTTTACAGGTAGGTGCCTATAGCATTAGGATTTGGATGCATGTGGTAGAATGATAATGTGGCTTATGTAAATTGTAAAGGAATGTGTTGTAAAAGAAAGAATTGTAATTCGAGGTGTTTAATTTTTTGCTGTGCTTTGTAAAGAATTGATGTAATAAAAGTTGAAAATTTTATCTGTATTTTGACTATGTTTACTATTACATTGAGGTTAATGCTGGAAATTGTGCCACGTATTTCTGAGATAATATATTGGAAACTCGGGGCGCTACAATAGGTGCGGTGCCGATGAGCAACCAAACAGTACTGAATGTTGAAATTCAAGCTCATCAAGAACCTTCGGGCCCTGTCCTCATCATTGGCCACCATAGTAGCTGCGAAATGACTGAGCTAATTAAATTCAGCCGCGTACTCATCCACCAACCGATTCCCCTGAGTCAGGATAATGTTTAAATTAATATTGTCATATATGAAGTAGGCAATAGTAAGCGACATTAAATAACATTATCTGACCAACCTGAGTTAAGGAGATGCATTGTCGCTCTATCTCGACTTTGGTGATGATGGGGAAATTTTTTGTCATGAAGCTCTCACTGAAAGTGGCCCGAGCGAAAGGCCTCTCTAGCCTCTCGGTGTCTACCCGCCACCAGATATGGGCCAGGTCAATAAGCTGGATGCTTACTACATCCACCCGATCCACGTCAGAGATCCATGATGCTAGCAAAAACTGCTCTGTGCAGATCAACCATTGTTCGGCCTCCAACGGTGTCTCATTGTCTGAGAACTTATCCGAGTGCAACCTCATGAAATATGCCATTGTACCGGGTCTTGGTGGCAGCAACCCTGGTGCGGGTCTAACAACGGTTCGATTTGTCGCCTCTAAGGTAGCCCTCATCAACTAATTGTGGCTTGTTGTAGGGTCAATATTTGTTGCATCGTCTGGAGGATAGCAGCGTTGTCTGTCTGTTCATCCCTTGGTCGGGAAGTGGAAGAGCCTCCGCGAGCCATAGTCTACAACAGAGTCAAATCAGTGAGTATTCAGATATAAGTTGGTTATTACATGTTCATGTGATCAACGTGGTTCACATAATATTGAGTTAACCTGGCTAGCAAAACCTGGCTCTGATACCACCTAAAAATATGTCACGCCTCGCTTCCCAAGATATGGGAATACGATCATGTAACTGAGACCCAGCGAATGATGTGTACATCATCCATAAGCTGTAACAGATTAACTCAACAATATGAAATATGATCACAACCATCTATGAAAAAATAATCACATAAACAATGAATGAAATTCAGTAATCCATGAAATAAATCCATAAAATAATATCCAACATCTGGGAGAAAAGAAATAAACGTCGGGTCACAAAAGTATAGAATACAAAGTACAACAATAATAACAATGCTAAAAGGGAAATAACATGAACAAAATAATTATAGCAGTCTAATAATTTTGCTCCATTCTCTAGAAGATTTGCCCACCAAGTCCTTTGGTAAAATCTTCTCAAGCTCATCAAGGGAAGGGGGGGGGGTTCGTTAAAGCAAGTTACAGACAGTAAGTAGTAAAATCAAAGAACAAGAAAATATGGTATGTCAATAAATCATGAACTAGAACAAAATCAAATGTCAATAACAAGGGTTAATAATACGGTCAAATACTATACTCAAAGATGCAATAATCGAGACAACAATCCATAATCAAGTCGATAACTATAATCATGATAAGAATGTATGTGTCAATCATTGGTTTACTAGTCATTTATTATCCAATCTAATGCACGTAATTCTGCGTCTCATACCATAGGTTCAGTGCATGCAAACAGTGATCGTTTAGACTATAGTGTTGAACTCTACAGATCGTGTACTCAAAAACAATATTCAATAATCAATAATCCATAATCAATAATCCATAACCATAATCAATCGAACAATAAGGGACCATTCCCTGAGTACAGTCTACGATTGTTCACTACCAAGTCGACCCTCATTATCCTGGCTTGTTATTATTTTATTATACTCAAATGTGGGCATGCAATCGGTACAGAAGTATTGAGGCGATGTCATGGTGGTGTCGAGCCTATGCAATGCATGGTAAAATTAATTCTATTCAATAGATGCAAAATCAAACATGGTTACAAAAACACACATTCTGGACAGCAAGACGTTGTTATACAAAAAAGGACTTTCCCATTGCTTTGGAAAAGTGACTCAGATTCCGTCAAGGGGTTCTGGAAACTAGACTCACTACTGGTTCCAATGCATATTCACACGATATATTATAATCATAGTAGCTATGTGTATAATTTCATTCTTTACTGATTTGATGTTCAGGCACCACGTTATGGTCAAATTCTTATATATGAAGGTTGATTGTGAATTCATTTAAAAATCTCATAAAAATCATAATTTTGTTCTAAACAGGGTTCAACAATAACACGATTAATCTCAGGTTAAATTCTTAATTTAATCTACTTTTTTAATTAGTTAAACATGGTAATGTATTTTTCAGACTCTATTCTGGACTAAATATCTGGCAATCTTTAAGTCGATTTGCAAAACCATGAGATATTCTGAATTCCAGACACAGAGGGCTACAACTCTTAGTTAATAAGTCCTAAATAATATTATCTGCAGATAGGTCAAAAAGTCTGGCTCTTTACTGAACTAGTGCTCTGGTAGCAACCTAGGGTCATGTTCTCATATATATAACGGGTCTGAAAATTCAACAATTAACCTTATAAAAATTTCAAAGTGACTCCTAATCGTGTCTAGTGAAAACCTAGTTAATGTCAAGTTTTAATTCTACTGTTAACATTTTATTTTAATTAACGATTCATGTCGATATGCTTGTAAACGACAATATGGAAATTTAAACCTAGCATTGTAAAAAATATGATAACTTGCAGTTTATTAATTGGAATTTAGATCTGTAAAAGGTTCTCTAAAATAGATTCAGAGGGCTACAAATGTCGTTTACAAAGTTCTACTTAACTATAACAGAAAATGGGTCATAAACTCAAAACAATATGGAATAAATAGCAGGCCAGAAAATTGATTATTATTAATTAGCAACAAACGAGATACACATGCATATAACTTTATGGCAATAATTAACACAAAATTATACTCAATCATTAAGGTGGAATTCTACTGTTAACAAGATAAATTATCATTTCTATAGCATTAAATTCACAAATCTAGTTATAACATCATATCCAATCGAAATGCATTCAAATCATGATTCTTCTACATATACGTGTTTGTAGTTTATGTTTTTGTAGTGTATGCACATGATGACTGTAACCCCTGTTTTTCCAAAAAGGTATTTTTCGATATTTTCTGTATTTAAAAATTTTCGCGAATTATTTTTCCGGTTTTCAAATTCTTTTGTCAAAAGGTATTATTGGATTTTCCGTTTAAAATCTATTTTGATCCATAATTTTAGCTGTAACTATTTTTCTATAATTTTGTATTTAATATAGATCTTATTATTGTTATTATTACCTTCATTATTTTTATCATTTTATTATTAGTAATATTGTTACTATCCGTATTATTTTTGCTAGTGTGGTTATTTGAATAATTATTTTTATTGTTAAAATTAGATTATTTCATAAATTATATTTATTAATTATTGTATTAATTTTCTTATTGGATTATTTTCAAATTATATTATTCTTCTTGTATTTTTGACCTCCTTGTGCCGATTGTGCACCGTTTGTCCGTTTTTCGTCATTTTGAGATCGTTTTCTAATTTTCTTGGTCCCATTTATATTTAATGATTATTTTTGGGCCATTATGAATTTTTAGAGGAGTTTTGATCAATTTGAGATTTTTTGACCCTTAAGGAGATTTTTAGGAGCCATAGGATTCATTGCATTTTGTATCTCCATTTGAAATCTACCCAATATCCGTTACCCAATTGTATATCTATTAACTCCTATTGATATTCACTACCCATTAACCCATATTTGACCTATATAAATATCCCCTAATATCCTCTAAACCTAATTATAATCTCTCTCCCTCTCCTTATACCATCCCGGCCTCCTTTTTTCCCCTCCAACTTGATCCGGCCTGCACCTTTTCCCTTCCAAAACTGAGCCATCCTCTCTCCTACTCCTTGTAAATCCCACCATACAATCCACCATCCATCCATACAAACCTCCATACATCAAAACCCTACCTTTTCCTCTTTCTTGTGGCCGGCACCATCCAAGGCAACACCCAACTACTTCAAAACAGCCCCTACATCTCTCCTTGCTGATTTGGAGAAGTGGGCATCTCCCACCTTGAGTTCGTGCATCAAAGAGTCGATCGTAGGTGTGTTTCGGTTCGTGGGTTCGCTTGGAATCGCGTGGAAAGGTTTCTCGCTCATGGGTTTCGTTGCTAGGCTTTGCTTGGTCGCGTTCATCGTTATTGAGAGGCAAGTAACTTGTACATCATGTCATTCGTTGATACAAGTAGAAAGTTCACCTAATAGGGTAGTTGAGACTAGAGACGGCCAAAAGGTTTATTTTTAATTGTGGGTTTCGTCTCTATTGTTCAAAACAGGCCATAGATGACTTAGAACATGAGTTTTGATAAGGTTATGCCGTAGGTTTCGCCCAAAGCGCGATTTTGATCGCATAGGTTAAATAGTGCATGAAACTTGTTTGATGGTTTGACCATATGAGATTATTAAGTTTTGACATGTTAGAAACCCTTAGACATGATATTTGGACAATGGGTATGCAGCTTTTTGAATTTGGAAGAGTTTGGATGATTTTTGAGGAAGTTATGTCGTTTTGAAGTTTAGTTGAGAAATCTGGAAATTTGGATTTGCACTGGATTGATTGCTGTTTTTACCTAGATTAGAGTCCGAATCTCAACATGACTATTTCTGAGTAATTTGTAGAGGACTGAGTCTATTTTCTAACCCCACTGGTTTCACCCTATTTGGAGTTTGTATGAATTAATTATGATTATTTTAGTGACTGTGTATCGGTAGTTTCCAGATTCAGTTCGGGGTAGTTTTTGTGGACAATTTATTTTCAAGACCCAAGTTATACATAATTTCATGCCACAAGACTTTGTCCAGTGTTTCACCATGATGTTAGGTAGTTCCCTGAGTTATGTGGTATTTTAAAGATAAGTTTTGGGTGATGATTCGTATCCTTTTCTATGTATCACTTTTGCTGTAAACTGCGTGTTGCTTTATGTTGAATGCTGTTTTCACCTTATCTCTAATTACTGTATGAATATTTCATGTGAGATATGAAAGTTGGGTAATTGTATCTACTTTCACCCTGTTTTGGCAGAAGTGGATTTCGATGTGCTGTTTGCAAGTTGTGTTCAATTTTGTACAGCAGTGTTGAGGAATTCCAGATCCATCAAAACCGTGTTTTGTGTTACTTTTCATTTTTACAACATAACTATACTTTCTGGGAAAATATGAAAATTTATATTTTGAGACTATACATATAGGGGATTACCCCAGAATTTTCGTGGATTTAATTGATGGCCTTACTTGCTGTTTTCGTGTGGTTTAAGTTATTCCCCTGTTTTCTGGCTGTACATAAAAACTGTGTTGAATTGTGGTTTAAGTCGAGATGTTGTGAACTAGTATATAGAATTATTATACCCGTTAGAAGCGTGTGGATGTCTAGTTTCCAGATCCTTCGACGGATCATGATTTACATGCCTGTAGATCTTTGGATCACTATTTTTGTACAGACTGGTCTTGCTGACCTGATTATAAACATACACTATTTTGCTCATATTTGTGAAGGTATAGTACCTATACTTGCTGATCTAATTCCCTGAGTCTAAACCTAATTATAACCTGTTAGTTTGACATTATTTAGTACACTCTCATGCCTGTTGATGATCTTAATAATAAAAGAAACAAGCCGGGGTTTAAGGGAATGATCTAGTAGTGGATAATTAGAAATGTGTACTCGGAAGGGGGCCCGTGTTTCCCATATTTGGAATTTGATATATGATTTGGACTATTTGGAATTTGGTATATGATTTGGATTATTTGGAATTTGGTATATGATTTGGATTATTTGGAATTTGGTATATGATTTGGATTACTGTTTCCTGTACCTGAGTATACTGCCCTGCTATGGTCCACTGCGAAATCTAAAGCGAAACTGCATTGACTGTAGCAACCATGTGATAAAAGGATGGCACATAAAGTGTTACCTAGATAGTAATAATACAAGATATTAATACATGATTACCTGTTACTGTAAACCTGTTACCTGATTATCCTGATATTCCTGTTACCTGATTTCCTGATACTTGATACATATTTACCTGACTACCTGATTACCTGATAATTATACATGCTACCTGTTTACCTGTTGACTTTACATTTGACATATGTTACCCTTACCTATAAGTATATCCTGTGGTTAGTTAGTTTCCATGTGTTTGTATCCTACTCTATTTTGTGACCCGGACTTGCCATTGACGGGTACTGTGTTTTCTCTTTTCCTTTTTCCTGCATTCTATGAATTGCAGATTTTGGATGACATGTTCCTAAAGGTATTGGCAAGATGATGGGCTAGAGGCTGAAATTTGCTATTACTATTCTTGTTGCTTACTTTGGACAATATTGTATTTTGATATTTGTATTATTTCTTGTATTTGGGCGATGTGACCCAGGATTATTTGTGTTATTCAGATCATGACTATTTGAGATTAATGCATTTTATTTCAAATATTCTTATTGGTATTTGGTTCATATGTGCATGTGGTTGACTTTTCTGGCTTCCGACTCTGATTTTACTGTGACATATTGTAAGGATTTCTTGAAACAGCTTAAGGATGATAATAATCATTCGTTGGGCTTTTGTTACGTGCTCGCATTCCGTATTTTTGGGAAGCGGGGCGTGACAATGACGGATAACAGGCTTAGAATTTAATCAAGGGTATGGCACGAAAAGAAAACTACTACTTGCTTTTGCCGATGAATCCGTAATAGTTTCTTTGAAGGGTATCAAGCAAAATAAGATACGGTAACAAAATAGGAAATACTTGCGGAGATCAAAAGAAATCTTGAACTGGAGAAACAAGTCGGTTCAAGAGGAACTTGTCTTTTGATTAGATGATTACGATGCGTACGACGGAGAAGAGAGTAGCTACAACACATAAGCGACGGCAAAAGCGAACGCGAAAGAGGGCTGCGGCAAGGTGGCTTCGGGTGGAGTCGACCGGTGGTGGTCGAGAATGCAACAACAAGCAACAACAGCGGGGCAAAATGTGGATGTTGTTCGATGGGTTCGAAATGCAGTCGAGGGGGTTGCTATTGATGGGGTGGTTGCACGGTGATTGGAGGGCAACGAGGGAGCGCAGTCGCGATGGAAGGCGACGGTAATGGGGCATCGAAGGGGTGATTGGGGCAACGGGCTGTGGTGTTGACGACGTAATTATTGGGGCTACGGGATGTAGTGTTGACGGTGAGGTGGTGCAGCAGCGGGGGTTGCGTAGCTTCGGGATGAGGTGGAGGACAGTGGGTTGCAATGAGGGGGAGGTGTCGGGGCACTTGCGATAGGAGTGCCGCAAGGTGAGGGGGATGGTCAGGAGGCTGGAGATGGTGGCGGAGAGGGAGCTTGGGAAGTTGAGGTGGTGATCGGTTGCGGTGGAAGAAGATGAAGTCGAAGGAGAAAGAGGAGAGGGTTAGTGGTTGATGAAGATAGATTAGGGTTTAATGACTAGCGTTAGGAATTAATTAGTATATATATATATATATGTGGGATTAAGCCATTGGGTTTGGATTAGGGTTAACGGGTTTTGGGTTTGGGTTAGGTTTCAACAAGAATAAATAATAATAATATGATATAATAAATTAATTAAATACCCAATACGCAATACAATAAACATAGAGTGTATAGGAAAACCAAGGTTCAAGCCAAAAAGAATTAGAATGATCAAATGAGAATAAAAGGGTTCAAAGAATAACAAGATTTATTATCAAATAAATATGAATAGAAGAATTTCAGGGAAAAAATTACAAATAGAAATCCGAAAAATCGGGAACAGGGGTTACATCGCGGTAAATCATCTCTCATTTTGCTCAATCAATGGTGTTTAATTCTATATTCTAAATCACAAATTACCTCTCGATCTCATCATTATCCAATAAATCATATAATAGCTGACCATACAGTTGCATGCATTAAGAACAAAAATTAAACAAACAACCATGAAAAATAGACTAATCAAATAACATGAAATTAGAATTGTGTACTCAAAACTAGGCTACATTGATGCCCTAAAAAAATAAATTTAGTTCAGGATAGATTTACAACTAACAAATATGTTTTTGGACTGCATAATAATAGTAAAAATTAGAAGAGAAGAAAGAACTCTATACGATCTTGATGAACGCTAAGTGTGGATGAATCGACATCAAATAGAGGAATTCGGTTTTTCTTATCATATCAGCAAGAACATGCATGATAAGAGTATCCCTTTCACAAAAACCTACGGATCCCCCACTCCCCCCTCCAGCTATGGCACTTGCTCTCCAATGGTGTAATAAGTCATCTCCTCCAATTGTTTTAGCCTCCAAGATCTTTTTTTTTCTAGAGTTCATATCTGCCTTTATATATAGCAACCAAAAAAACATAGAAAGATAAACACAATTTCAACCAATTTGGACCCGAAACTCGCAACTCGAATTTCCTGTTCTTGGATTTCTACGCATAGTTGCAGGAAAAAAAAATTTCCCGGGGTTACAGAACTTCGTTCATAACAAATGAGTACTCGTTTCGAAGAAGGCTCGACGACCGACATCTTTGATTCAGAACAAAAGTTAAGATTCGTCCATCTTCATGTCCAAAACAACTGTACAAGTTGTAGGTGTTGCATTTTTATAAAGAAGAGCAAACTTAATTAATTAATAGGATAAGCTTAAGTTTAAATAATTAGTTATGAAAAATCTAAAGATTAAGATTAATCTTTTAGATTTTAAACTAATCATTCAACTAATTTAATCCAATAAACAATTTGAATTTTAAATTTTAAATTTTGAAATCTTTATCCTTATTTTCTTCCTTGATTTTACCAAAATGCCTATCTTTTGCACTTATCCATCTCATTCCTTCAAAATCAAACAAAAAAATAAAAATAAGTTGAAAGAAGATAAATTTTAAAGAAATAAATGAAAACTTGCAATTTTTATGCGTAAAAAGGGTAATAAATTCATGCATAAATTTCACTCATCAGCTTTCTCACAAAGTTCGACGCTTGGCAGAAACCTCGAGCCAGCTCCTAACTTTAACACAAGTTCACGGGACTCAGAGCTCGGCAGCAATCTGAGTGAGCAAGCTATTTGTTTTCTCACAAAGCTCGACGCTTGGTAGAAACATTGACTCAGCTCCTAACTTTAAGATGAGTCCACGGGGCTCAGTGCTCGGCAGCAATCTCAGCCAGGTACTTTCTTTCTCAAAAAGCTCGATGCTCGGCAGAAACCTCGAGCCAGCTCCTAGCTTTAACACAAGTCCATAGGGCTCGACGCTCGGCAGCAATCTCAGCAAGCAAGCTATTTGTTTTCTCACAAAACTCGACGCTCGGTAGAAACCTCTAGCCAGCTCCTAACTTTAACACAAGTCCACGGGGCTCGGCACTCGGCATCAATCTTAGTCAGCTTCTTACTTTTTCACAAAGCTCGATGCTCAGTAGAAACCTCGAGCCAGCACCTAGCTTTAACACAAGTCCATGGGGCTCGGCGCTCGACAACAATCTCAGCCAGCTACTTGCTTTATTACAAAGCTCGATGCTCGGTAGAAACCTGGAGCCAGCTCCTAGCTTTAACACAAGTCGACGGGACTCGGCGCTCGGCCACAATCTCAGTGAGCAAGCTACTTGCTTTCTTACAAATCTCGATGCTTGGCAAAAACCTCGAGCCAGCTCCTAACTTTGACACAAGTCTATGGGGCTCAGCACTCGGTAGAAATCTTAGCGAGCAAGCTACCTGCTTTCTCACAAAGCTCGGCGCTCGACTGCAATCTCTACTAGCTACCAGCTTCCTCGTGAAGCTCGGCGCACGGCAACAACTTCGAACCAGCTCCTAGCTTTAATACAAGTCCACAGGTCTCAGTGCTCGGCCAAGGCTAGTATGCCTAAGATCGATCTCTAATTATATATGGATTAAAATCTTGTTCTTTCAATTCTCTGTCTCTAAATCCTTTTTTAAACAAATTTGTTGATTTCTAACTTGCTTTGTATCATCTCTAATCACTTTCAGAATTTAATACTCCCAAATTTCTGTGTGTTAGCACAAAATAAAATCTTATACTTACTTATTCTCTAAATTATAATGAATAATTTCTGTGTGTTGGTGTATGTCCTAGAGGCCAGTTGTGTATTGACATTACTAGTTTACATTGCATTATGACATTTATTTCATATATGAGGCATTTCATTTAATGTGTTGTTTATTGTGATTAAATGAGCATAATAAAGTCCTTAGAATAGTAGGTTCAATACCATGGGATATCAAGTGCATGACTTGATTGTGAGATCATGTTGGTTGTAATCAGAACACTGTTCTTAAATGTCCCTAGTCAAGTATTATTGTGAATTAGGACAACAATAATGCATAGAGACTAGTATGTGCGTAGACTGATGGCCATATCTCACGAGTCATGGATATGAGATATCAAGTCTTCACATGGGTACATATTAGAGTAATAATGTACTGGACTGACCCACCATGAGAACACTGCATGGATTGTTACGTGAGTGTCATAAGCGGTTCTCACAGTGACCATGGTGTATGTAGTCCTTTGACTTGAAGTCACTACGGTTCCCTACACGAGGAGTTATATATTTTAATGTTGTCAAACATTGCCTATAATAAGGTGATTATAAAGTCGAGTAATGGATATACTACAAATCATGCGGAAGGATGTGAGTGACTTAGATAGGATTTGTCTCTGTTACATAACAGGAGCGATATCTTGGGCCCCTTGATTGAGTGAGACTGCAAAATGCATGGCCGTGCTCAAATGAGTCAATATGAGATATTGATCTCATTTGTTTTAGTAAGTCTACTCGGACATCAAGAAACCAAAGATTGAATTATACAAGGGTGACACACTCTATGCCTTGTGGTCAATTAAGATATCTGGACAAAGGGATTAGACTACATGGTAACACTGGTCACGGATAGATTATGTCTAATGACTGCCATTTCCATTACTTGAGTAGCAATGATGTATTGCTAGATACCGCAAACTATTTGTAATACTAGAATATGATTTTAGTATTACTGTCAAAGTAACGAGAACCTACAGGGTCACACACTTAGAATGGATCGAAATTGGAATTTAAATTCATAAAATGAATTTAATTGGGAATCCAAGTAAGACTTGGACACCTGACATCGGTTGGACATTTAATTAGATTAAATGGGCTGGCTAAAGTTTAGAGACCCACACACAAATATGACCCAGGTCGGATTGTGAGCCCAACAACCTCATCAATCTCTTAGGGTTAATTTTTTCCAGCTATATATACGATACATATTTGGGAAAAAGAGTTACACGAGAAAACCCTAGCCGTCACAGAAATAGTGAGCGAGAGATCGCGAGGAACAGCCTCATCCCGCAGCTAGCACCGCGGCGTGAGGAAAGCTTGGTTTTGATCCGTTCGTGTGGATACCTTAGAGGCACCGTAACATTAGAGTGCTAGGATTGACATATCTTGGAGACAGCAAATCCATCCATACGGTATAATTCCTAAACACGATTTATGGTTTTCGTATGGATCCATGGCTAGGTTTTAATAATTTTTGTAATTTCTCCGCTGTGTATTCAATCTGTACTTGCCATTGAAACCTAACAAATACCCACCTCTTTCTTGATGCAATTAGTAAGTAGAACACTAAGAAAAATGCTCCAAAGCTCCAACACAAGATTGGCCTTCTCCGCCTCAAGCAAAACCGAAATCTTCCCTCTTTCCTCTTTTAATTTTTGTTTAGAGTTTGTGTGTTGTTCATGTTAAAGGAGGTCTATTTATAAGAATAATGAGTGGTTGAGATGACTCCCACTACCTAAAATAACTCCCCACTCTCTCCTCACTCTCCAATTAGGCCAGCCACCCCCTCTAGTGCACAAACACGTGCACGTGCACCCTATGTACATACTAGTTCTCATATAAATTCTATTATTAATTGTTATTAAATTAGATGTAGGTGTATGTTACACATAACAAGTGTACTAGATTTCAAAATATTCATTTAAGTGTAGAAAATCATGGACCTCAATTTGTAATTAATTTTTAGTGGGCTTCAAAAGTGGATCTAGGCCTAATGGGTTTAATTAAAACAAATCACCAAAATTTGACTAAATAAAATGAGAAGAAAAATTCCCATGACTCAAGAAATCTTAGCAATCCAAATGTGCATAAAATTTTTACGTGCAATGCACGTATCAATACAAAATAAATTTGAGAGAACGAAAAAAGTCAAAATATAAAATATGTAGAACATGCATATTAATAATGTTACGGATATTTCACATAACGGAAAAATATGCGTAATCGACACATATATTGAAAGCATGTGCAATACACGTAAAAAAGCAAAGATAAAACTTAATATCTGAATTGGCTCAAATAGGATAAATAAAAAAAATTTGATAAGACGAAAAATGTATAGATAGTCGAAATACAAACTACGTATGATATTTATATTAAAATACGTTACGGATATTACCCATAACAGTACAAAATACATGTGCATAACACCCGTGGGCAAAATAGTCATAACTCAATTTTGCGGGGTGTTACAGCCTCCCCCCTTAGAATTGTTCTGTCCTCAGAACTTACTAGGGTAAAAGTTTTATCTTGTACACACCAAGGGAAAAACCAAAGAAAACTGTTAATACCAAGAAAAGAAATATAGTATGTAATGTGGAAAACAAAGTAAACTTATATAAGGAACTATGAGTATCAAAGTTAATAAGAACGAAACTCGAAAAACTAGAAAAATAGCATAAAAAGAAACGCGACCATAAAAGATAATATAGATTTTAAATATCGAATATATAAAATTAGTAGTAATGAAAAAGATTTATAACATTAAAACAAAATATATTATAAAGTATATGCATGAGCTGAAATACAAATAAGAAAAATAATTATGTAGTGTAAATTAGGATAATAAACATAAATTATACATATAAAATATATAGTAATGTAGTAATTGGATAAGGGTAAAAATATGTGCATAGTAAGTATGTTAAAATACCTGATGTATATATAGAAATCAGTGGTAAGTATATGTAGTAACCAAGAATGTAAAAATATACATAGTGAGTGTACATAGTATGTTAGAGAAGTATAAAGCGTCAAAATTAATAAGTAGCTATTAATAATGAAAAGTAAATATAACAAAACATAAAATGATAAGAAATAACAATAACAATGAATAAAAGATGTAAAAACAAAAATATTAATAAAAGAAAATCTTAACGTGTAAAGGTATATTACATTTTTACAAGCAAAAATAGTACAATCATGTTAAAATAAACTGGAATAAACAAGACAACATAAAATAATGGAAAAATATAGTATCGTGAAATCAAAGTATTTGTAAAGTGAATGTAAACATAAAAAATTTAAAAATTCAAAAATCTAATGGAAATAATATCAAAGGAAAATGATAGTCTTAATAATAATTTAATAAGTAGTAATTCAAAACTTAATAGAATACGTAAAAGTAATATCAAAAATAAATATGTAACGTAAAAGCGCATAAAAGTAAGGAGGATAAAACATCAAGAAAGAAAACGAGTAAGTCAAACTTAAAAGATTAAGACCAAGGGTTGTAGATAAAATAATAAATATCAAAATGGATTAATAGTATAAGAAAATATTTATTTGAAAAATATTAAATGTTAAAGAGGAAAAGTACTATGAGGAAACTACACGAAGGAAATAAAAGGGAAAAGCTTAGTCTACGTATAAGGTATCATGAATGTAGGTTCAAACCAACCATACGACTTGTGGTACCAAGAAAAGATATGCTCGCATACAATCTCACATCAATGTATACGAGGAGAGTATCATGAATGCATGTTCAATAACTATAACATTCATGACTTCAAACTGACACTCACACTCTAATGTCCACCCTAATGCGTTTTCCTTATAATTTTGTACTACTTGTTGAAGTTCGCTCTGATACCATTTGTAACGCCCCGAATTTCAAACACAGGTTATTCGTAGCTAATACAGAATCTTTTACTTCAAATTCGTACAAATTTACAAGGAATTTTAAAAAAAAAATACAATATGTTATTTACAACAGCACAGCGGAATTAAAATGAATACGATACAATTTACAATAATAAGAAATCTTCAATCTTGTTTCATCTCATCATAGTGGCTTTAAGTCCATGCCAAGTCCAATCCTGCAACTAGAACACTGTAGGCACGTCAGTTACATACAACTGACGTAATGCTATAATACAGTGATCTCATTATCTTAACACTAACAAACTTGAATACAGAAAGAGAAAACGTTACTATCCTATACATGTCATTGTATGAGATGAACGTAATGCCTAATCCTGACTTTACACTACGATAACACGAATGCATACTTGTTCGGATTCTATACATCTCATACTATATAGGTCCGAGGGCAAGCACCTACGTACTTCACATTATAGGGTTAAATCCCTCGCCGTGTAACTTACTACTATGACTACTACAAGATTTTGACACTCTACAAGTATTGGTTCTCACCCTGGAAAACTGGAGATCAATCCCACTCCGTGGATCATTCTGTGGCCTATTTCATCTATCGTCCCGGAATACTGGAGATTGTCTCACTCTGTAATTCATTCTAGAAACCTCATCGCACAAATGCCCCATGAGCGTCGCTCTCGTCTCGGAATACTGGAGATCAATCTCACTCCATGGATCATAATATGGCCTATTTCATCCATTGACCCAGAATACTGGGGACTGTCTCACTCTACGGATCATCCTGGAGTCCACAACTCACGTTTGCTCTTATTTCATCATATCTCCAACTAGAGTTTGTCCTTAAGTTTAAATTATAGGTATTAAGAGCTAGAGTTCGCTTACTCACCGGGCTTAAAAAAACACTGAGAGAGTTAGCCCACACTGGCTACTCCTCAAGAGAAAGTCAACCCACGCTAGTTACTCCTCAAATTTCATATATCACAACTGCCGGTATTCTGGGTCCCACTCACTCTAGAACAAACAACCATATTAAAAGAGACCACATAGGTTACATCTAACCTCATCATAAATAACTCATTCATTATTCATAATTTCTTCTTTATTCATTTTCCTTAGGTTTATCAACCATGAAGTAACCAACTTCAATGTTGAATGACGATTGAAAATCAAAATCTTTGTAAACAACCCCAAACAATTCACTTTAACAATATTCAATGTCTTTTTAGTAAATGAACCTTGTCATACATTTCTATATTCCAAATATATTTCTTAATGCAAATCTCTTTAAGATTAAAACGACTATAAATTCCGTATTTCAATCTCATAATTATATTCTTATTCCATTATAATCCATCTCAATCATTTGCTTAATTCAATGGATTAATATCCATGTGATTTTACAAGGATGAGTGTAAATTTGTATTCTACTTTTAATTCTCTTTAATCACGCACAATCTCCTTTTAATTTGAATTCACAATTTCCTCTAATACATTATTTAATGTGAAGATCACCTCTAATTCCCAAAAATATATCTTAAAAATAATGTGGAATTATTTCCAAAGTTCTAATGATTTTTAGAACATTATCATATTTTTTCCCAAATTTTATAACATGAAATGCTCCCTAAAATAAAAATAAACACATTTTGTGTATGGCAGGGATTGAACCCGACACCAATGGCCAGCCAACCGCAAGCCCAACTAACGCACCAATTGACTTTTGTGAAAGAATCCCCTTCAGTTTCATAAATACTTCGTCTACTGTTTATCTAAAAAATCAAATTTTGGAAAGAAAACAAAGCCTCCCAAGACTCAAACCCGCGACTCATTAAGCACTGTACATAGCGCTCGAAACCCACACCCAGGCCAGTACGCCCAAGGTTGATCTCTAATTATATATGGATTAAAATCCTTTTCTTTCAATTCTCTATCTCTAAATCCTTTTTTAACAAATTTGTTAATTTCTAATGTGCTTTGTAATATCATCTCTAATTGCTTCCAGAATTTAATACTCCCAAATTTCTATGTGTTAGCACAAAATAAAATCTTATACTTATTTATTCTCTAAATTATAATGAAATCTAACTCCTAATTTGTATGATTTGCTCATATTTTTACAATTTGAATTGTGTAAATTTTCCTTTATCCAACTAGATTCTTGAGAAATGTTACACTATTATAATGCACTTAATACCAATGGGTTCCTTTTATAAAATTTTCATCATCTAAGAATTTATAAAAACTACTGCACATACCTTAATCCAATTTCTCTACTACATGGTTAATTTAGTATGTATTAATTAGATTTTTATGGGATCTCTCACCACATAATACTCACTAATTACTATTTTCACATCTTTTAACTAACATGAATATTTGTTAGTATATTGGAAGTCAAAAGCATCTACTCCACCACACATTAATTATACTAATAATGCACAATCTACATTCTAGATTACTTGTACATTCAACATATGAAACTAAATTTAGCAACTACTCATGGTAAAAATTAAGCACTCACAATCTACAAAATTAGAAGGTAATAAGAACACCCACCTTTTTCTTGACACAATTAGTAGGTAGAACTCCTAGAAAAATGCTCCAAAACTCCAACACAATATTGGCTTTCTTTTCCTCAAGCAAAACCGAAATCTTCCCTTTTTCCTTCTCTTTTAATTTTTGTTTAGAGTTCGTGTGTTGTTCATGTTAAAGGAGGGGGACTATTTATAGGAATAATGAGTGGTTGAGATGATTCCCACTACCCAAAATAACTCCCCACTCTCTCCTCACTCTCCAATTAGGCCAGTCACCCGCTTTAGTGCACAAACACATGCACGTGCACCCTATGTGCACACTACTTCTCATATAAATTCTATTATTAATTGTTATTAAATTAGATGTAGGTGTATGTTACACATGACAAGTGTACTAGATTTCAAAATGTTCATTAAGTGTAGAGAAATCATGGGCTTCAATTTGTAATTAATTTTTAATGGGCTTCAAAAGTGGATCTAGGCCTAATGGATTTAATTAAAACAAATCACCAAAATTTGACTTTAAAATTGAGAAGAAAAATTCCCACGACTCAAGAAAATTTTAGCAATCCAAATGTGCATAAAAATTTTACGTGCAATGCACGTATCAATACAAAATAAATTTGAGAGAACTAAAAACAGTCAAAATATAAAATACGTAGAACATGCATATTAATAATGTTACTGATATTTCACGTAACGGAAAAATATACGTAATCGACACGTGTATTGAAAGCACGTGCAATACACGTAAAAATGCAAAGATAAAATTAACATTTGGGATAAAAAAATGAATTTTGAGCAGACGGAAAATATATAGATAGTCAAAATACACAATGCGTATGATATTTATATTAAAATACGTTACGGATATTACCCGTAACAGTACAAAATATATGTGTGTAACACCCGTGGGCAAAATTGTCATAACTCAATTTTGCAAGGTGTTACTGTATGATCCCCACAAGATCCCAAAAACCCCTACAATTCAGGCATGTAGCCTCTATGGGCCTTCTCCTGTTTCAGGCCCACATAAGAGGGTCAACCCGGCCCATTAGGGTTAGGGTTCCCTCTTCTGCCTATAAATATAAATATCAGGCCCCCTCCCCTTTCTGCAGGTAATGAAATTTTCTCCACTCAAACCCTATCTCCACTTTTTCCAGTGACTGACTAAATTGTTGGAGGGCCTATTGCCGGGATCTCTGCAGTGTTTCTAGGCATTTTGCAGGTGTTCGAGGCGGCCAGCTACTAGCATCACCACCTCTTCCGCTTCTCATGAAATCTCCACCTCAGATCCAGATCTGTGCCTAAGATTTATCTCAGATATGTCTTTCCCTCAACAAATAACAAGAACTTTCATCTATTGCTCTCACCACCAAATCAGCAGCATCAATGAATATGTACGGAAAGAAATTGCTTGAGTGGCATATAACTTTGCTGAAGATCTTGATTGCCTGGATGATTTTGAATATTTAGGAACCACGATAAAAACAAAACCACTTGATATGCAGAGTAAGTTTTTAACATTGTATTAATTTCACGTTTTCGTTATAATTTTAGTTGAATGCTATTTGGAAGGTTGTTCTTGCTTTTCTTATCCGCGTAGTTTAATGCGAGTGTTTACTTTAAATTAATGACAGGTCAAGCACACCAAACGTAGGGTTGGCATTCGGGTTGACCGGGTCGGTTCAGGTCGGACCCGTGCAGGTTTAAGCCTAACTTGGGCGGGTTCGGGTCGGATCGGGGTGTCAATCGAGTCGGGTTAGGCCGGGTTCAAAGTTGGAAATGTCGACCCGACTGACCTGCGAACCGCTAGGGTTTAACCCGTTTCGGGTCGAGCCGTGTCGTGGGTTGACCCAATTTTTTTTTTCTTTTACAACTTCACGTAAAAAAAAATTTAACAAGTATAACTGTATAAAAGTGAAAAATGCATATATTATTAATTATTCATTTCAACTACTATGAATTTTTTAAAAGGTTTTTATATACAAATTACAAATACAAGTTTTTTTCCCTTCTCTTTTAACCTAAAAAAATAAATAAATAAAAATTGTACAACAAAGATAAGAGATTAAGAATTAAACAAAATTGTATATATATTCTGTAACCCCCGTTTCCGATTATATGGATTTGTATTTTTTTCTCATTTTTTTGTATTCTAATTTTCTAAATAAAACCCACTATTTTTCTGAATTCGAATTCTTCTTTTGGACATTTAATTATATTGTTAGAACCCGAAATTTCTATTATTATTATTATTATTATTATTATTATTATTATTATTATTATTATTAGTTGGCAATCAAAGCCCAAGTTCTTCAACCTAGTTTAGCCCAAGCTTATTATTATTATTATTTATTATTATTTTGTAAAAGAAATCCAAGCCCAATCCATTCTGTAATTTATTTAGCTAAGTCCATCCGATTTGTAATTGTAATTTCTCATTCATCCTATCTCATCCTATAATTATTTAATCCCTTATTTTATTGTGAAGCCCAATCCAATCAAAACCAAAACAAACATAACAGCCTACAATCCCCCTTCATCTTCATAACTGCTCAAATCCCACTATCTCTTTAACCTCATGATCAAATCCCAACTTACTAGTCATTTAACCACCACTAAATAAAACCTATAACCCTCTCTTAATTACCCCATTATAATAATATCAATCCATTATTTAATATATTAAACCCCTACCTCCCCGACTCTCTCTCTCTCTCTCTCTCTCTCTCTCTCCCCTTCTTCTTCAATCCCGAAACAGAGCACCCAGCCTGCCGTCGCTCGACTCACCCTGCCCTCCTTCAACCCAAGCCGTAAACCCCCACCTCAAGCTCCGCCCGCACTCCACCGACTGCAGCACCGTCGAGCCCTAGTCATCACCACCACCATCGCCTTCCACCAGTGCTAAGCTCCTCCATCACCGACCTCGCCACTACACTCAACCCCTGATGTCTCCTATGGACTGCAGCTCGCCATTGACAACCACCATCCCCGACTACCTGCTCACCCTCATCTTCGCCCTCGTCCCTGCCTCTGCCCACCACAGCCACCAACAGGCGACCAAGACCCCCACAACCCCTCGAGGCCGCCCTTGCAGCACCCTTACCTTCGCCACCCGACCGTCGTTCTGCTGCTACTGTCGTCTGCTGCACCTCGGCAACCCCTGCACCCCCACCTTCGAACCCCGATGCCACCATACCCTTGCAGTGCCTCTACCCGCCTCACCGACACCCCCACAGCTCCTTCTTACAGCCACCACTACTTACCACCTCCCCTTCACCTCACCCTCATCGTCGTCGTAGCCCAAGCTCCTCCCATTGCCGGCGCCTGCACCTCGCCACGGCCTTGCTACCTTGCCCTCTCCACTGTTGCACCCTCACCTCCATACCACCTGCCTGCACCGCAAACCACCACACCCTGTCTTCCTCCATCACTCGAAGCACCCGACGCAGCCTGCACTCGAAGCCCGGCCTCCACTACCCGGAGCTCCTCCCTCTCCTCCTTCACCGTTGTTGTCCCCACACCCCTACAGACACCACACCGACTACAATTACTATCTCCATACCCTTCTCCTTTGCCACAACACAAACCGCAGCAGAATTCTTCGTTGTTGCTGCCAACATCCATGTTGTTGTTTGCTGCAATCGGTCGGCGTTGCTGCCGTGGCTTGCTCCTATCTTGCGCATCGCTGTCGTGCTTGTTATCGTTGCCATTTCTGTCGTCGACTTGCTATATTGTTTTCGTTCGTTACCATGGATTGCTATCACTGCCGTGCCATTGGGATTCTCTTCTCCCTGTCGATCGTTCGTGATCATCACGTCAAAAGGCAAGTATCACTTGTACAATTTTTTTATTCTTGTGCAAGCGTCCCTATCATAGAAACACATGAGAATCCATTCCTATATGCATATGGCGGACAAACACAAACTAGAAACACGAAATTATAAAAGAAAGTAAGATTTGAATGAATTGTGTTTGCATTTGATCATGTAGTTATATTCATAGTTTAATATCATTAAAAGTGCTAATATTTGTTATGTTAATAATAGACACCATGCTGATTTCTAGATGTAGTTGTATGTTCAATTTTAACCATAAACCTATACACTTGCAAATGAAAGATTGTTAAAATCAACTTAGTATATTCCTGGACTGCCGTCTGCTCCAACTTGGAATGAGAATTCGGCCAAGTTACTTTTGTTATTACCTAAAATGTATTATATATAAATTGTAGAAAATCGTGTCTAGTTTCTAGAACATCCGACGGATCCTCAATCCGACTTGTAGATTGTAATATATGCAGTTTCTGCCACTGTACTGTCGTAGTTTCATATTACTGTTTTATAGTTGCAACACTACGTTCAACTGATCGAAACAGTAGATAAATATGAGAATTAAAATCCCAAATTTACAAGAATGTTAGTAAGAAATGTAAGGAACTCATTTATAAATTTTGTGAGAGTTTTAGTTAAGTTTTTAGGCGAATTATACATATAATAATTTGATTTTGATTTGCTACCAGAACAGTAGATTCATAAAGAATCGACTAGTATACATAGTTACTATAATCGAAATGTATCGCATGAATATGCATCAGAACCGGTGGAGAGTCTAATTTCTAAAACATTTGACGGATTCTGATTTGCTTTCTCGTAGCAGTGGGAAAGTTAGCTTCTGTACAGCAAGGTACTGCTATGTAGAATTGTGTTCTCATGCCTTTTTTTATTAAATATAAATGTGTTAACATTATATCTATGAATTGCACTACATATGGACTATTGCACAGCCATTGTGTCATGCCCCACTTCCCAAAAATACGGAATACGAGCACGTAACATTGGCCCAGCGAATGATTTTCATCATCCATAAGCTGTTCAGGAATTCTTTACAACATATCACAATAAAATCAGAGTCGGAAGCCAGAAAAGTCAACCACATGCACATATGAACCAAATACCAACAAGAATACTTGAAATAAAATATATTAATCTCAAATATTCATGATCTGAAATACACAATAAATGTTGGGTCACATTGCCCAAATACAAGAATAAATCCAAATACATAAATACAATAATTGTTCAGAGCAACTACAAAGAAATAATAATAACAAGATCCAGCACTAATACTTCATCTCGCCGATACCTTCTGGCAGCTGACCATCCTGATCTGCAATTTAGTAAATTTGCAGGAAAAGGGAAAAAGAAGAAAACAAGTACCCGTCAATTGCAAGTCGCGGGTCACAAATAATGTAGGATACAAGCACATGGGGAAAACTAACAGATCTAATTAATAGTAGAAACAGACCTAGTATGATATGGCAGAATCAACTAGCATGGTATACTAACATGTGTCAAGTGTTAAGTGTCAAGTGTCAGATGGTATGCAAACAGATATACAGATAGTGTCAAGTAATGGTGTCACATGGTAGTGTCAGATAGATAACAGATAATTAGATAATCAGAGAGTGTCAGATAGATAACAGATAATTAGATAATCAGATAACTTGTAGTCAGATACGTATAACAGATGCAGATTCAGATTCAGATTTCAGATGCAGTATAACAGATTTAGATTCAGGTTTCAGATACAGATATAGATATCATGTTCTTATATGTCTAGTGTGATTACTATCTAGGTAGCACTTCATGCACCCCAAAAACATAACACATGGTTGCTATAATAAACAGTTACGTTTGTAGATTTCGTAGGAGATCATATAGGGCCGTGTACTCAGGGTTCAGACAGATATCAAATGACCATGTATCATGATCTCATACAGATATCAGAAGACCATGTAACATGATCTCATATAGATAACAGATGATCATGTAACATGATCTTATACAGATAACAGATAACAGATGATCATGTAACATGATCTCATACAGATAACAGATAATCAGATGGGAAACGTGGGCCCCCTTCTAAGTACACATTTCTATGCTTTCCCACTACTAGATCTTTCCCTTAAACCCCGGCTTGGTTACTTTTATTATGGTTATCAACAGACATGAATGTATACAAAATAGTGTCAAATTAACATGGTATAATCAGTATTAGGTTCAGGGAAACAAATAAACATGCATAGATGATATACAGTCACATAAACGAGCAAAACAGTGTATGTTCATATTCAGGACAGCAAGACAGTAAAGTACTAAAACAGTGAATACCGTCGCTACAGAAATGTAAATCTGGATCCGTCAAAGGAACTGGAAAATAGACTTCCACACAAATCCAGCGAGTATAATTAAGTCATATAGTAATTCACAACATCATAGCTCAAAACAGATTTGAAAACAGAAAACATGTTCAGTCAGAAATTAGGAAAACGAATTCTCAGTCAGAAAAACAACATCAAAACCTCTCAATTAAATCCAGAAAAAAATCTGGGGTATTCCCCTATATGTTTAGTATCAAAATATAAAGTTTCAGAATTTTCTAGTAAGAATAGATCAGTCATCAAAAATACGAAAGCATCAAGAAAACATAGTTTAGCAAATCTGGAAATCCCAACACTGCTGTACGAAAACTAAGATTCTCGCAACGAGTGAAACAAAATCCAATTCTGCCAAAGGGATATGAAAATAGATAAAATATACTAACTTTCACATTTCACAACCTTTTTCATACAGTATAGGGAATCATAGTGAAAATAGGATTCTTTACAGAACAGCGAGCAAAATACAGTACATATAGATTTTATAAACAAGCATGAAACTTCACATAAAACTTATCAATAAAATTCACCAAAATTCTAGGTAATCCCTAACTTAATAAAGAAACACTGACCAAAGTTTCAAATCAAAATAATATGTATAGCATAGTTCTTGAAAATAGTTTGTTATCGAAATTATGGAAAAACATAATCTGGAAAAGGTCGACACCTCTGTACTAAAATAGTCATAACTCAGTCATACGAAATCAAAATCAAGCAAAGTCAGAGGGGTTTGAAAATAGACAAAATTATCTAAAACTCATATTTTATACCGGAATCAAGATACTGACTGTAGCATAGACGAAAACAGCAAACAAAACAGAACAGCAAGAAAATACAGATTTCACCCTTAAGAACAAAAATACCATAGATTCAAGAATATTGGTCTAAACACTTCCAAACTTGAAATAAAGCCTACCAAGTATCTAAACATCATGATTTAAGGTTATTAACATGTCCATACCAAATATATCATATGGGTCTCAATCAAAACACAATTTCACACAAATTTTCACATACACGGCTAGAAATCAAGAACGGGCGAATCCTATGTTATTTCATGTCAAGATTTATATCATTAGTCTTCTTTGGTCAAATTATCACAATAGAGAAAAAATTCATCAAGGAAAACACAATCAAAGGTTGTCTCTAGACCCAATTATACTATAGATAAACTTTGGTACTTGTATCAAACAAATGAATTGGAGTACAAGTTACTTGCCTGAAAGATGAAAAAGACGATCCAACAAACAAGAATAATGGGAATAGATTCCCGAGGCACAAGCACGACCGAACAGTCACGAGCCAAGAATGAACGACGGAATAACCGAAACTCCACGTGTACGAGACACACGGGCACCAAGAATCAAACGAACAAGAACCCAACAATGAACACGAATGAGCGAACAACGAAACCACGAACCAACTCCAGAACACACGAACCAAGAACGGTACTCACGCACCACCACGAACCAACCAACGAACAACGAACCAACATGCCGAACAAAGAGACCCAACAACCAACGAACACAAAAACTCCCAACTACCACACGAAACAACGAACAAATACCCGAACAAAGCACCCAATCAACACGAACGACGAACTCCGAATGAACCCAAATAAGACGTGCAACTCACGTGCGTGCTAACCAAGGGCGCGAACAGACGAGGGAGCGCTGAGGGGGGGCTAGCTGGGAAAAGCGCAGCACATAGTGGTGTGCTGCCACTGCTGCAGGAGCTCACCGGCATCATGGGGTTGCCACAGGTGGCTGCATGCAGTCGGGAGATGGCACAACTAGGGAGCTCCGGCGGTGCTGCTGGCTGCTGTTGCAGTGCGGGGAGGGTGCTGTCGCGGGGCTAAGCAGGGGAGCAACAGAACAAGGAAGGGAGGATGGGTTTAAGGTGGTAGCTGGGTTTTGAAGGAGATGAATCGGCAGAAGGTGGGTTGATATATATAGGGTGGAGGAAAATAGGGTTAGGCTATATGGGTTATCGGGTTGGTTTTAGTATAATGGGTAATAGGGATATAGGGTTTGGGTAGTTTTAGGTTGGCTGAAAGGGTATTTCGGGTTTGGGTTTCATAGGATAACGGGTCTGATGGTTTGGGTAGTTAGGTGGGTTTGGGGTTTATTTAAAATGGGTATAGGGTTTTGGGTGTTAAAGAAAAATCCAATAGGTTAATAAAATATCCAATAAGAAATTAAAAATAAAATACTGGGTTTGGGTTTTGGGGTACTTAAAATCCATTAGGAAAAAATAGGGTTTATAAATACTACAACTAATAATCAAACAATAACAATAAAAATAATAATAATAACAGTATTAAAATAACAGTAATAATAATAATAAGAGTAATAATAATAAGAATTGTATTTCAATATAAAAATCAGAGAAATAGTTACAAATAAAATTATTGGTCGAAAACATATTTTAATAAGAGATCCAACAGTACATTTTGATAAGAAGAATTTGAAAACCGAAAAAAAAAATTGCAAAAAATTTTAAAATACAGAAAATATACAAAATACATTTTTTGGAAAACAGGGGTTACACATTGGTACCTCATTGTTATTATTCCTTGACATTGTTCCATCGACTGCATATGCATGATTCATTGTAATTAAAGAATAACAAGCCGGAGTAATAAGGGTAAGACCTAGTAGTGGACGATATAAGAGATTGTACTCGGAAGGAGGCTTGTGTTCCCCATGATGATGATACTTGATTACAAGTTATATGGAACTAAGTGCCATGTAGAACTAAGTGTCATATCATGGGTGACGAGGGCCACCTCTAGAATCCATTACCTGATTACACGTTCCGATTACATGTTACATGTTACAAGTCACATGGAACTAAGTGCCACGTAGAACTGAGTGTTATGTCGTGGGATGACGGGGTCCACCTCTAGAATCTACGGGGGACACCTCTAGAATACACTACTTGAATGCATGATTTCTGTTTAAATGAGTTCCTTAGTACATGACCCCGTATAATTCACCATTAGAGTCTAAACATCAACTTGATTGTATGCACCCGAACCTGTGGTATGGGACGCATGATTACGTGCATTAAAATGATTAATAAAAGACTGATAGATATAAGAATAACACTGAGCATAGACACTTGTATTTTGATCATTATTTACCGTTTATCAATCACTGGTTATTTAATATTGTTTATCGATAATTGATTATTGAATATTGACTACCGATCATTGACTATTGAATATTGTTTATCGATGATTAATTATTGAATATTAGTTACTCATCATTGCATTATTGTTTATTGTTTATCGATTATTGCATTATCGACTATTGTTTACCGTCCCTTGCTTTCTTGATCATGTTATCGCCTGTTATTTATTAACTCTGGTATCATTCAAATTTCTTGTTCTTGATATATTGTCCTTTTATTGTTTAACTGCTTGCCACTACTTGCAGCCCATAACTTGCTCTAACGGGTTCCCTTCCTCTTTCTTTTGAGTTAATGTTATACAGGTATAATAGTGGGATACTGAAGGAACCTAGCGAAATGTTTACTGTATGCATATTCTCGAGTATATTATAAGTTATTGTATCTCAGATATTAGTTATTCATGTTGTTATTGTTCATGTGATTATTATTATTGTACTATTGAGCTTACGAGTATTGTACACCTTATGGATGATATGAGTTGGCATACTTATATCATTCGTTGGGCCTCTGTTACATGCCCGTGTTTCCGTGTAACGGGAAGCGGGGCATGACAGGATTTTTTGTGGTGTCAGAGCCCACGTTCGGCTTTAGCCAGTTTAGTCCCTAATAGGTTAAACTCTAACCAGGTTGGGGATTAACCAATATGGCTAAATGTTAGCCAAGTCAGGTTCGAATCATGTTAAGCTCAACAATATACACACTGCACTAATCACATGAACATGTAATAACCATCTTGCAATCTGGATACTAAGCACGTTTGACCCATCTCGATCCTTTTATATTTTCGTCCGTCCCTTCCATGGATCTTCATTCGTTGATTCTTTATTGGGTATAAATTAACTCTCTTCCAACCCATATTATTCTTGGTTTCAGTGCTATTGTTACGCCCCGCTTCCCAAAAAGAATATGAAATACGGATACGCAACAAAAGCCTAGCAAATGATTTTCATCATCCATAAGCTGTTCAGGAATCTTTACAACATTCACAAGAATAATCAGAGTCGGAAGCAAAAGAATCAACCAACATGCACATATGAACCAAAATACCAACAAGAATACTTGAAACCAAATATATAAATCTCAAATATCATGATCTGAATAATACAAATATCCTGGGTCATATTGCCCAAATATAAATAAATCCAAGTATCAAAATCCAATATTGTTCAAGCAAGAAATAAGAAATATTGATAGCAAGATCCATCACTAATACTTCATATCACCAATACCGTCTAGAACCTGTTCTCCAAAATCTGCAATTTAACAATTGCAGGAAAAGAGGAAAAGAGTTAACAAGCACCCGTCAATTGCAAGTTACGAGCCGCTTGTAATGCAGGATACAAGTACATAGGAAAACTAACTAGCAACATGTTATAAGGATATCATATGGAATACTAGCATGGCAAGATGAACAAGTATAAGTAGCATGAATCAAGTGCGAAGTAATCAAGTATCATGTAAACATGCATCAAGTGTCAAGTATCATGTAATCATGTATCAAGTCTCATGTAAACATGTCTCATATATCATGTAGTCAAGTATCAAAGAAGCATGTATCATATTCAAGTGTCATGTATCAAGTCTTGTAGTGATTACTATTTAGGTAGCACTTCATGCATCCTACTTTACATGGTTGCTATAACAAACAGTTTTGCTTTAGATTTCATAGTAGACCATAGAGGGCAGTGTACTCAGGGATCAGAACAGAAACAGGTTCATGAATCAAACAGGTACACGAATCATCTGATTCATGCATCAATAGGTCCGTACATCAACAGGTATATGAACCAATAGGTATCATGCATCAACAGGTAATAGGTACATGAACCAATAGGTATCATGCATCAACAGGTAACAGGTACACGAACAAACAGGTCCATGCATCAACAGGTTCATGTATCAACATGAATCAAAATGGGAAACACGGGCCCCCTTCCGAGTACACGTTTCTGAATTATCCACTATTAGATCTTTCTCTTAAACCCCGGCTTGGTTATTTATTATTAATGTCAAACAAACATGTAGGTGTGCAAAACATAACAATAATAATATGGCACGATCATGTAACAAGTTCAAGTTAAAAGTTAAACATGTACGAGTGCAAAATAACTCATAAAAGAATAAAATAAATAAATCTCAAGTTCAGGACAGCAAGACCAAACTGTAGTAAAATAGTGATTCCCAGTGTTAGAAATATGCAAATCTGAATCCGTCGAAACATTTAGAAAATAGACTCCAAACCGAATCAACGAGCATAAATAATTCATATAGTAATTCATAAAATTATAACTCAAAACTAATTTAAATCCAGAAAACACGTTAGGCGAAAATCAGAAAATCGAATTCACAGGAAAACAACATCAAAACTCATTAAATAAATCTACGAAAAATCTGGGGTATTTCCCTATATGTCTAGTATCAAATATAAAGTTTCATAATTTACCAGTGAAATTAGATCAGTCATCAAAAATCAGAAAACATCAAGAAACGATAGTTTGGCAAATCTGGAATTCCCAACACAGCTGTACGAAAACTGTAATATCTCGCAAACCGTGAAACGAAATCCAAATCCGCCATCAGGAGATGAAAATAGACAAAATAATCTAACTTTCATATTTCATAAATATTTTCATACAGTAGAATAAAATAGGGTGAAAATACGATTCTCTACATAACAGCGAGCAAAATACAATAAATATAGCTTTCATAAACAAGCATGAAACGGCGTATAAAACTCATCAATAAAATCCACCAAAATTCTGGGTAATCCCTAAATAAGTATAGAAAAGTTGACCAAAGTTCTAGATTAAAATAATATGTGTAACACAAGTATCAAAATAATTTTGTCATCAAAATCACCAAGAAACGAAATCTGGAAAAGATCTAGACCTCTATAGCAAAACAGTCATAACTCACACATACGAAAACAAAATTGAGCAAGGTCAGAGGGGTTGGAAAGAAGAAGAATTTCTCTACAAATCATGTTTTATACTGAAATTAAGATTCTGACCTTAATATGGTCTAAATTACTGATCAAGACAGATTATCGGTAAAATACAGATTTTCCTCAAAAACCAAAATCAATATAGATCCAACGAAACTTGATCCAACCACATCCAAACATGAAATCGAGTCTACCAGGTGTCCAAACATCATGAAATAGGGTGATTAACATATCCAAAGCAAGTCTATCAAATGGATCTCAACAAATACCCAAATTCTCTCAAAAAATCCCACATACATGATCGAATCAAGAATGGGCAAAACCTAAGTTGTTTTATGTCAATTTTATGTCGTGAGTCAACTATGGTCATATAGTACTATAGAGACAAACTCATCAATTATACATCACACACGAGTTGTCTCTAGAACCCAACTACACTATAAGCAGAATTTATGACTTGTATCATACAAAGGAATTTGAGTACAAGTTACTTGCCTGAGAAATGACGACGAGAGGGGAGTAAGAACAAGAATAATGGGAATGGATCCTGAGGCATGAACACAACGAACGGATCACGAACCAATCACGAACACATGATCACGAACAAGATGAAGACGATTGAGATCACGAACACAATCGGACGGCTGAGATCAAAGTTCAAGATCAAGATGATCGGATCAGGTCGGACGGTCAGATTTCCCTGATGATGAAGATCAAGATCGATCGATCGAACGGCTGCGATCAAAGGAAATTGATGATCATCATGATCATGACGATCAAGAAGAGATCGGACGACTAGGATCTAATCGGATGATCAAGAGGAGTTCGATGGCCCACATCCAATCAAGCGTGATGATCAAGATCCAACGGACGGCCAAGAATCAATCAATCAAGAAACTCCAAGATGATGATGAAACAGATCCGATGATCGAGATCAAGGGATCAAGATCACAGCGATCGACAGCTCACAACCAACATGATCAAAACCAAATACAAACGGTAACCACTCACACCACAACCAACAAGGGGCGGCACGGCGTGGATCCGACAGCGGCGACGGCCAGGGGACACCGCGGTGGTGGACGGCAGGGGGACTGCCACAAGGCTGGTCGGCGAGCGGAGACAATGTCGGCGGTGAGAAGATGGCAGACGGTTGCGACTATTGTTGATGTCGGCGCTGCAGGGCGAGGAGATGCTACTATCGAGGACGAGGTGGGGTCGACGTGGCGCTGCACCGTCGAGAGGAGGGCGCGCTGAGGTGGAGCACGATGTGAGAGAGAGAGGTCGGGAGACGGAACGGGGTGGAGAGAGAGACGAACGGGAGGCCAGAGAGGAGTCTACATAGGGAGATGGGTCACGAGGTGGAGAGGTGAAGAAGGCGGGTAGGGTGCAGGCATGAACAAGGGGATGAAGAACAGGGTAGATGAAGCGGCGGTGGGTTTACAGAAGGTGAGAAGTCGGGGGGATGGGTAATAGGGATAATATATAGGGGGTTTATTAGGGTTAGGTGTGAGTTGGGTTACGGGTCTGGGCTAATGGGCTGAAGGGTTGCAGGTAGGGTAATTAACGGGTTGTGGGGTTATATGGGTATGGGTTTTAAAGTATAAATGGGTTTTGGGTAGTAAAGAAAAATCTAATAGGTTAATAAAATATCCAATAAGAAATTAAATGGGTTATAGGGTAGTAAAACAGGGTGTGGGTATTTATAATAAAAATCCAATAAGAAATAGGATTTATAAATAATGGGTTTCAGGTTTTGGGAAAATAAAAATAATCAATAAAATATACAATTAGGATTTTATAGAAATACTAATTATAATAATAAAAATAATAACAATAACAATAATAATCATAAACATAATAATAATAATACTAATACTAATAATAACCGAAAACAAATAAAATTATTGATAGATTTTAATAGAAGATCCAATAGTACATTTTGACAAAAGAATTTGAAAACCGAAATAATAATTTGCGAAAATTTTAAATACTGAAAATACACAAAAATACTTTTTTGAAAAAATAGGGTTTACAGCTATCCATTCCTTTATTTCTGCTCATTTCGTTGATCGGCATCATTGATCTTCAACGACATGTCAGCGGCTTGGAACATCATCACGAGAGGAGGCGTTGTCGTTTTCTCCAAGATGTGCATACAGAGTCCCAGGATCCCAGGAAGTGTTCAGAATCCCAAGTTACCAGGAATTCGAACTTCATGTTAGAGAGATGTCGTTTGGACGTACCAAGGATATGGTGAGCCACGAGACAAATTGCTGGAGTAAATTGACGCTGATGACGAAGTCTTCCTGATTAGAGTGGCGCAGCAGAAGCATGGTGGGCCCATAACTCATAGGTCCGAGGATTATCATGTTGCTTCTCCTTTGTTGCATTATTTGCTTTCTTCCATTTCCTGCATTAATCCTCATCCATTTACTTATTAATTGGTTCAACTCTTCCCTATACATTCTCTCCTTGCCTATCCATTCTCTCCTTGATTCCAATTCTACCTACTCCATCTTCTTACTTCGTTATCTCACAAGTCTTGTGTTGTTTCTTTTTATCCTTCTAATATCGTTTACCTTCTCTACATTTACATTTGTCACCATTCATCGAGTCTCTAATTCCTTGCATTGTTTACTCCATTTTCATACATTCCATTTGTCATCATTCATCGATTCATTATTTGATATCAATCTTATCCTTCTCCAGATTCTGTTATTAAACCCGCTCAAAACTACAACTAGACTACCACTACCAGTAGAGGAACTTAACGGGCTCTTTCTTATTTCGGTGTTGTCACCACTTCGTTCCCTCCCTCTAATTTCCTGTTTTGTTACCTCACAAGTTTGTTTTTGCCCTGTCCTACATTCTGCCTGAATGAATTTTGATGACAAAATTCTGTTTGTAAGGTGGGTAGGATTTGTAACCCTCGTTTCCGATTATACGGATTTGTATTTTTTTCGCTTATTTTTTATTATAATGTTCTAAATAAATCCTACTATTTTCTTGAATTTGATTTCTTCTTTTGGACATTTAATAATTATATTGTTAGAATCTGAAATTTCAATCAATATTATTATCATTATTATTATTATTATTATTATTTTTGTAAAAGAAATTCAAGCCCAATCCATTCTGTAATTTGTTATTTTAGTTAATGCACCATGCGTGAGTGAAATCGATGGAAACAATTTTGTTCACAATTTCCTTTTTGCTGCTAACTGATAATAGGACTTCTATGAAAAAGACTCAGTGCAAGATGCTTGTGGATTTCTCTTAACAAGCGTATCCCTGCTTCATCTTCAGAATCTCTTTGAAAATCATGTTGGACGTAAGTTTGTAGAAGTTCCCAACCAAAAGGAAAAGGACAATGGCCGCTTTCTTTCATATAATTTTATGACCAATGATTGGGCAATCATGCATAAATTCTTTATCCAATTGATAAAAAAACGTAGATTCCCTCGTCACTATTGGGCGTCACTGTTGGGCCTTGACGATGCCCCCTTAACATTGACATCACACCGTACTCTTCAAAAGTGGAAGCTAGGTGTGCCATGAAAAACGTTTACATTTCTATATTTCTTAATCAGAACAAGCTCATAAGTCAAATTAAATTATAGGTAGCAAAAGTTGTTCTAATTTTCTCTCATTCGTAACAACGAGAAGGAAGTTGTAAATAGGAAAGAGAATGGGAGTAAAGTGCAAAAATTTGCAACCTCTTGCTATGGTTTGCATTTCTATTTAGACGGTGTGTGGTTAACTTCAATTGCATTGTAAGTGCGACTGTATAGTTGCAGTTGCAGTTGCAATATTTGGTAGAATTTCTAAGAAAATTGTAAATGCAAATGAGACTAAGGCTGTGTATGAAATGGAGTTGGGTTAACTAAAATTTATTTTAATTGAAGTTAGAGGTTTGCAAATTGCAAACTTCAGTTTCACACCTCTACCCCATTCAAAAGTTATCTTTAACTCCAGTTTGTATTTGATTGTTTTTTTGTTTTGGTTTTTTTTTTTTTTTTTTGAGGTGTTTGGCAAGTCATTAAAATTAACTAAACTCTATAATTTTAGTGTCTTTCCAAAGTTTAGAAAAATGAGCTTTTAGTGGAGTTGAGATAATAACTTGAGTTATCTCAACTCCAAGTTGCCTCTCAAATAACCCAAAGATGAAAAAACTACAGCTTTTCCAAAACTCAAGTTTTGTTAACTTAACTCAATTCCCAAACACAACATACAAATTATTGCTGAAATTCTACTTGCAACTCAACTTGCACCCAATATGAGTGCAAGTTGAAAGTTACAACTGAGTGTACTTTTGCAACTAAAAAGTAAAGTTATCTTTTAGTTTCAATCTTGAACTTGCAAACCAAACATTGCAACTTGGCTTCACTTTGCAACACAGTTACAATTTTATCCCAATTGCAACGAATTTGATGATTGTCAAATGCCTCCTTAGTATCCGCACTTTTGTTTGTGCGCGCGCGCATGTGCGTGTTAATTAGAATACGTTTAAAAAATATCAGCGCCTGTGTGGACTCGATAGTGTACCCATTAAGTTGAGATTGGTACTGAATGTTCCAGTTGATCCTTAACACCTTTTAGAGAGATATTACCATCAAATTCATTATATCGGTTAAAATATAAATGTTGTTATGCTGATGTTCTACTATCGTTTTGTTGCGGTTATTAAGCTACTACTTTTATGGTTATGATGTTTGGTGTTGTATGCACTTTGTGATTCGGCTCTATCCTTTCCAATATACTGTTCTACATTATGTTTCTTTTCAGTTGTTATATTTTCTCTTTCCATATTTTCTTGTGATGTTGTTGGTTGCTCTATTTGCTGTTATATTTGTGGAATTTTGTTGCAATTGTTGGAAGGCTGTGGGCTCTAGTCAGTTTGCGGCTCTATGGCTCTGCGTTGTGCTACCATATGGTGGACTTTTTCTCTCTTTCTATTATTTCTTGTGTTGTTGTTTACTACACTTGCTATCTTTGTTTCGGGGAGTTTTATGTGTTTGTTGGGATGCTATGGGAACTTATCTGCTTGTATCTCCATGTCGTTGTGTTTGTGCTGCTCAAGATATTTGCTGTGTCATTCCTTCATCCTTTCTTTCGGCTTGCTGAGGTTGCTTCTCAGTTTATCTCCTTTTCTGGGATTTCTCGTGTACTTTGCTGCTGTCTTCTGCATGTTCCGGCTCGCTTCCTAAGATTTTCTTCTTTGCTTGAGGCTTTGTGTTGTTTTTTAGGCCACCATCGTAGCTACCTTTTCATGTTTTGTTCGCCGCATTGTAATATTGTATTCTATCTTTTTTAACTTTTGTTTTACTCGCTGTAAACATCGTTACAATATGTTCACTATTTATGATCAATAATATATTGTCTGGTTGTAGTCTTTTCTACTATATCCGTTAATTCAAAAAAAAATATCTATAAATGTGAATTAGCGATGAAAATATAGAGTTTTTAGGATTATTGTCATTGTGCTTTTAATTTAAGTGTATGTTTTTTAAATTTTTACAATCAGGTTGGTTTTAGTTTATTATCACATGTTTCAAAAAGGCAATATTCTTCTTTTAGTTTATAGAATATAAAGTTTAATAAGTGAATTTAAAATATTGAATTACACATTGTTAACATTATCACATAGTTTAATGAAGAACTTGCAATCTACTTAGTATTTTAAATTCTAATTTGCATGTTGGTACTTAATATTTTATAAAACTAACTTAACTTTGCTTTATTACTTTTGTCACCACTTTTTATGGTTTCTCATTTTGTCATTTTCCTCATATTTTGACAAATTGAGTGCTGTAGTGGTCTCTCATTTTGCCAAAATATGAGAGTGTGAACAGTGCTGTCTCAAATATGAAAAACTATTTGTAGATTTTCAAAATATAGCAGATGAAGCATGTTATTTCGTTCTTTATATATATATAATTCAATCGGACGGAACATGTTCTGGCCTATCAAACTTTTTTTAAATACCTCTATCGGACGGTATATGTTGTCCCGTTCGAAACCTTTTTTTGTTTGGACGGGACATGCCCCCCCCCCCCCCCCCCCCCCCCCCCCTCTTTTTTTCTTTTTCTTTTTTTTGTTTTGACAATTTTGCCCATGAGCGGTACATGCTGTACCATCACAAATTTTTTTTAAAATAAAATTGCAGGATATACCAACATGTTTCGTCTCACAAAAAAAATGAGACGCCCATCTGCTCTCATTTCTTTTCAAATTGTGTTATATTATAACAAATAACCAGTGCAAACGAAACGCAATTAATGACATTTCTCTTTTTGCAGTGTGAATGCTCTAAGAGCATCTGTAGTCGTTGGCCATTTTCCCAAATTTTCCAAAATTTGGGAAAAGTTGCGCTGTAGTCGTTGGCCATTTACACAAAATTTGGGTTTCAAATGAACAGTCGCTGGCTATATTTGGGAGACGAAATGGTAATTGCCAAAATATAGCTAACGGCAGATGATTTATCGTCTGATTGATCGAACGAAAAATTATCTTTCGTCAGAGAGATCAGACGGGAAATAATATATCGTCCCTACACCTTTTTGCCTAACACATCGAGGAACGGGAAATAATACATCGTCCCTACACTTTTTTGTAATACTAAAAAACGGTCGGACGGGGAGGAGATGAATCCCCGTCCGTTCCAAAAAAAAAAAATTAAATCAGATTTGTTCTTGGACGGGAGATTATCTCCCGTCCTTGCCATTTGGAGCCCATTTGAAGCCCAAAAATGGTATAGGATTAGACCTATAGAGATTTTATGGGTATATATTAGGTTATAATTAAGATTTAAATAAGGTTTAAGATTTATTAAAGATTTGATTAAGATTAAAACAGTATTTAATTATGCTTTGATTAGGATTTAAATTTATTAAAAAAAATCTTGGACGGGAAATCATTTCACGTCCGATGCTTTTTATATTTTTAAAAATTGCAAAAATTAATAGGACGTTAAATCATCTTTCGTATGAGATTTTTTTTATTAAAAAAAGCCAAATTTTGGCTTCGAACGACAGAAACTCAAACTCAAATTTTCTATTTCCAAATGCCAAATACCCAAAGTTTAGCATGGAACGACTACAGATGCTCTAACTAATTAAAAAATAGTCCGCTGGTCATAACTATGTTATAAATGTATGGTAGAGATCTTTAGCAAATTTTGAATTATGGAATTAATATCATACCCGGGGCCCGAGTGGGACCTAAAAAAAGGTGCAAATCACCCTGGAGGTGAATAGGGTGATTGTGCGGAATTAAAAAAATTAAAGTAAAGTGCAGAGTAAATAAAAAGAGATAAGAAGAGCAAGCACGGATAGCACAAGTGATGCAGCGATATAACGTGGTTCGACCCCAGGTTTACGTCCACACCTCCTACTTGTAGCAATTCTCCACCACAAGCGTTCCACTATACTCAAACCCTTGTACATTGATTCTCGGATTCAGGCCGACAGACCTATTACACCCACGGGACTTCTAACATAAGTCCCGTCAAAGAAAAAGCTCAATATCCTTTAATGATCCTAACTGAAGAATACAAGTAGTTATCACACACACTCGGATTGGTTGTTGAAAGATTAGTTCAGAAGATTTTTCTCATAAGTAATAGGTGAAGAATACACAGTGGATTTGTCCAATTAAATAGACTGAGAAGTGTATCGATCAAAATTAGAAACGGTACATTCCAAAAATGTGAACAGCGCAAAGTACGGTCGACCGCAATTACGGTGCAGTCGACTGTTCATCTCTCTGACGTAAAGTAGAGAGATGAAGGTTCGACTGCTTCTTACGTAACTGTGAGGTGCAGTCGACTGCGATGCGGTCGACCGTCATGAGGTGCGGTCGACCGTTATCGCACTGTTCATTACGAATCCACTTTATAATCTTACCAAAAACTAATCAATCACCAATCAATTAAATACAGATAAAATCTCACAAATACAGAATGATAGCAACTGGTCTTGATAGCATTCATGGACACTAATCAATCATGTGCTCTTTTTGAATATCTTCTTCTTTTGCCTGATTTTGCAATCTTTCTTTATTACTTTCCTTCTTTGAATATTCTTGAATCTCTCTTGGATCTCTTATTGATATTATTTGATCCTGAAAATCTGAACAACTCAGTTTAAACTTATTAGTATTTATAGACACGTTTTGTGCACACCAAACTAAGAGTCAACAATCTCTCCCTTTTGGTGTGAACAAAACATGCCTTTGAATATTGAAAGTAAAAATTAAACAATTAGGCATATAAATACTCCCCGTGAATGTAGTAATTCCTGTAACACAGATTTTCATAGGTAAAGAGCTTTTAAGAGAGATTTGTATATACAAATACTCCCCCTTAATTCAATACTCCATAGAAGAAAAAAAAAATTACTTTCAGTGTTAAAAACATTCATAAGATTCATAAAAATATTCTCCCCCTTTTCGGAACACACCAATAGAGGGCAAAAGAGACATGGAGAACATACTCCCCCAAAAGCAATTTGTAAATGAGAAGAACATTCATTAAGCGAAACAAAAAAACTTGAGGAATATAATAATTTTGAAAACGGAGGAAAATCTACTACTGTTGATAGCAAAACTCTTTGATATACAGGGAGAGCTCTTCATGGTATCATAGATTTGAGATTTTCCAATACAAATGTGAGCCATAAAAAAGAAGAAGATGTGAATAATGAATATCAAGAAACCTACAGTATAGAAAAGATGAATAGAGAGTTTGAGCAACCAAGAAAAAGAACCGGTCGACTGTGTAATACCCCGCAAAATAGCATATGGCTATTTTTGCATAGAAATCTGTGCACGTCTGAGTATTTCACACGATTACATATTTTTTTTAATAATTATCAGTTTTAATTGAGAGATTTCAGACATATGAGCTGTTCTGAACCCAATGAAACAGACTCGGAATATCTTCTCAAATTAACAATGGATTTGTTCCGATTGTTTTGACCAGACAATGGTCGGGAAAAAATTATAATTTCTATAAAACATATATTTTTCTAGATTTTAAATTATATATATTGGTTATTTCTAAATTCAGCTAGAGCTTGAATTGAATATGGATTGTGTTGTGCACAAGGGTTACTATGATGACCTAGGGTCCCTTGACATAACCTAGGGTTATGAACCCTAACATCATATGATCATAGCACGGATCTTGATGGAGATCCAATGGTGAAAATATTTCACCATTTGTATGTTGACTTAGGAGATGAGAAGTTTTCGAGAAACTTCCAAGACTTCTAGAAGGTTTTGTTGGCACCTCATCTCACAACACATCTCCACTCCATCCACACTACCCTATCCTCCCCCTCCATCCCATGATGGTCGGCCCATTCCCTTCACCCCAAAAACCTAGCTCCCATTTTCCTATAAAAGCTCCACTCCACTCATCTCTCATCTTTTCTTCTCATTTTCTATTTTTCAAAAAAAGAAAATGAGAGAAAAGAGAAGGTGAAATCTTTTTGTAGTAGGAAGGAGTTGTAGTAGAAGAATGAAAAGAGAGGAGCTAGAAACAACAACTACACCTTGGATTGTGGAGGATCAAGTGAGCAAGGAGCTAGCAAGCAAAGCTACAAAAAGGAGCTTTTCTTGCAAACTACATGTAGGTGATACTCTGACTCCAAAATTAGTTTTTTTTGCATATGTGAAATTTTAGCATGTGGGAGTAGCTAAAATAAATCTTGTTTCCTTGCATAAAAATATAGCATGCTAAGAAAAAGATGGTTGTATGGAAAAATATTTTTTCTTAAACTTTTTCTAGGAGCATGTTTGGGTAAGTTTGAGAATTTCTTTCTCTCAAATGGTTCGGAATTTTGAGCTAAAATTTGGGGGATTTGTTCTTCTATATATGTAGAGCATCCTTGAATTTTTTCATAATATTTGGAAGCAATTTAGTATCCCAAATAATTGTTTCAAATCTGGACAGTGAGCAGCTGAAAACGCTGCTAACTGTGAAATTTTGTTGTATCTTTCCGATTTTGTAACACACTGTAGACTGAGAATTTTGAGCTGAAACTTTTTCTGGACACTCTTGTATGTGTCTAAAACTATATTCTTAAATTTCATAATTTTTCGAGGTCGTTTGATACCTCAAAGAATTTGTAGAATGCGACTGGTCTGGATAGTAGAACCAAAGCTGACTGTGTTTGGAGTGAAATTCACATGTCCATAACTCCTTGTGGGTTTATGATATTGTTATGAAATTTTGGGAGTATATTATGGTATGAGTCTATTTTATTATTCTCAAATTTTGAAATTTGTAGAGGTCTTTTGATGAGGTTTCAAAAATATTTAGTAAGGGGTAGTAAATATCCTGTGGAAAGAGCAGCTGAAATTTGTGCATTGTTTGAGGAGTCATAACTCATTACGGAATATGAATCTGAATGTGAATTTTGGATACAATGGAATAGTATATGTTTGGACCAAGAATCTCAATTTTTATGAGCACTGGACTTAAGTTTGATTTATTATTGAACTTCAAAGTGGACTGGGTTCAGCTGAGTACAAATCGACTAGTCTGCGAAGATGGCAAATTCTGGAATTACTTGTTAAGAATTTGAGAATTTGACCAACTAGAGAGTCTTAGTAGGGATTCATAGCTTTCTAATCCAACTAGAATTTTGTAATTCTAGTTTGTAGGTTGAGAGTTATAATTTTTCAAAGACTATAGCAGATCTAGTCTAGTCGAAGCTGTGTTTATTGAAGAGTTAACTTTTCCCCTAGTTGCACACCTGTTGGAATTTGGTATTTTTGAGGACTTTAATGATTGAATCTGAGAATGTGTTCAACTAAGAAGTTGTATTAGATACTTTCATCTTTCCATAGAATTCGGAATTGAGTAATTCTGATGAACGAGCGAATTTTTATGATGTTAGGAAGGTGCAGCGAGTGCATTAAGGAACGTACAAGCTGAGAGTGTATGAGATTTTTATGGTGTCAAGATGATCGAATTTGAGGAAATGGTTGACTGGAGAGTTGTAGACTAGGATCTTATCTTTCCAGAATGGGGGATGTCAAGCAATTCCGAATTGTATGCTGAAAGTTATGGTCGTTGTAAGTTTAGCAACCTGTTGTTTAGTTGACTTCGAACTTAAGTTAACTTGGGGACTTGAGTTCTTTAAAGAATTTGAGGGAGTCTTCCACTCGGGGATTGCAGTGGATCTCTCTACCCTTCTAGAAATCCTGATTTTGATTCCCCTGAGCGTAGCTTGAGTCACAGCTACTGCTATTTCTTGAACTACTTTTATAGGACGATTGATGAGGAACCCTCTGTGTACCGCTTTGTGGTGATCATGAGCTATTGGGTTTTAAAAGATGTTTGTAGCATTACATTTGGGACTTGGACAAGTGTCCTGTGCTTTATACTCATGGTGGACATGAGTAAGTTGGGTTGTAGCTCTGGTTGGGTTGCGATGGGTGTCTCGATGCTTGAGTCTATCAAATGGTTAGGAATTTGTGATTATGTGCATGCTTACCTTTATTTGAATTATATTGCATCCTTAAGGCGCCACTGGACTACTCGCTGACCTGTGAAGGTATTGAGAATCAGTGGATGTGATTCCCGTGATGATTGTTATTTTGATAGACCAGTCATGCTCGGCATTGATTGTTCAACACCGTGTATGATTTGAGTGACAATATGTTTTCAGTAAACTGCATTGATTAGGTTTTCCCTTTTTGTTTCGCTTGGATTCCCTATAATCTGACTTGTTCTAAGAGTTGGCACTAGGTGGTGATAACTATGGGGTTGTCTCTTCCTGTCATTAGGGATACGTGCTACTGTGCGTATCTTGCACTGTTGATTCCTGAACTACCATGCTAAGAACGGGATGTCGATTTTCTGGCAAATAGGGGCTTTTAGACCTTCGAGGCCGTCATGTTCTATGTTTGTGGACACGAACGGATCATAATGGATCTTCTGCGTAATGGATATGCTACTGCATATCTGTAAGTTCGTTACAGCTTTTAAGGATAGTCTGATGCAACAAGTATTGGTGAAAACGGGGTAGCTCCCCGAAAAATATTCTTTCTATATACCTCCTCAATCATGTTGTACTATCAGGAACAGAAAGTGTACAATAGTAGAATGCATTGCATGGTGAGGGTTCGAATTCCTAAAACTGGAGAAACGGCTTGATCTGGGACATATGTAGTATGGGATGTGTGTCCAGAGTCTTACAGACATTAGATTAAGTGCATCTGTTGTGTACTCTGTGTTTTATATTAGACTTCAGGTCATGGCATACACAAACATTAGGAAATTAGGATACACGTTTCTTTTCCATTCAAGATGAATTGCGGGTGTAATAATTGGAAATCGTTGTTTTCTTATCAGCATTGCGTCAGTAGAATTACTGATGTGCCCACTTAATTAGGTAATGGATACCGAGTCAAGAGGACAGGAAAGCCAAACTAGCAGGGCATCCAAGTGGGGCGGCAGTGTACATGCCTACCATTCGAGCGAGTGCAGAAATATCAGTCGCGCAGCAGAAGGCTTAAGCCGAGAGGCAAGTCCCAGGGAGGCAGATAGACCACTCAGCAGAATTTTTGGCAGTGACCAGCCGATCATCATTCTGGAAGACAGCCGATAGCTTTGCAAGAGGAGTTGAAATATTTTTGTAATCAGTTGTAATAAGTTTATGTAACTTGTATTCATTGTTCAAGGACAAATTAATATTTGTAACTAATGATGTAATAACTCTGATAGTAATAAAAGTTTTTAAATTTCCGTATTATTTACTGTGTTGAGATATGTTTGAAGCAAAATATTCTGGTGATGTCACGGATGTCCTGTATCGGGGAACCGGGGCGTTACAAAAGTGGTATCAGAACTGACTTCAAATTGCAGTCTAACACAGTAGGAAATTAAAACTTGAAGTGCCAGTTAGAGACCGGTTTATGTTTAGATAGTTCAAATAACGATATATCTGTGATTCCTCTCTAACCAGGACTAAACTGATTTATGTTTTGCAGAATGGTGTTCGAAGATATCTTCATCAGTGATGTGTCAGTGGCAGCAGATAAACCAATGCCCATAAATGGACCAATGTCAGTGGAGGAAGAAATAATGGAAGTTCCACAGTAAACCAGGAATGTAGGGGACTCACTCCCACCATCATCAAGCCCAACCATGGAGCAATAGATAAAAGCCAACATATATCTGAGAGTGAAAATGTTAAAGGAAGGTAAGGACAAGGAGGTTCGCCAGGTTGAGCAGCAGATTACACACCTAAAGAAAGAGCAAAGACAACTTCAATCCTATATGACGCGCTTACAAAATCATTGGTGTGAACTCCAGGAAGACACGAAGCCAAGAACTGCTGATAAGATTATCAAACCTAGGGGAACTAGGAAAAGAACCAAATGTTCTAGAAGAAAATGCTCCAAGAAGGCAATTACCACCAAGAGTTGTTTTGAATGTGGAAAAAACGGACACTTCAAGTCAAAACACCTAGCAAATATAGCCAAGAATTGTTACAACTGTAAAAAATTTGGACATATCAAGCCAAATTGCCCACAACTATAAGGAGGATGCTCAACAAGCAAGAGACAGAACGTCAGTAATAAAGATTAAGGTTATGTGGACCAACTATATTTTGAAATGTTTTGGAGGTTGAAGAAAGATGTAATCTACTTTGTATTATGAATGTTCAACTCAGCTTTGAATGATATGATGTTTTGGAAAACTTTTCAATGTACTACATCCTGGAGGAATGACTTTTCCTTGTAATTGTGGCTCAACTGGATATTTGGAAGAGCAAGTTTGCAACCAAGTATCTAGTAGATAGCCTGCAACCCGATAAATTGAGCTTAGTTTGGAAGATAGGATGATCGTAAATCATATGGTAGCGCTTTCCAACTTATGATTATGATCTTTCCTATATCTGAACTAGTCTCAATGTATTGTATTTTTACTAACAAGCTTGGTGCATTCGTGTTCAATGGCGACTAGTCTATAATCAGACATCGATGGAGGCAAACTGGCAACTGGATACCGGAAGACAAATCTGCAACCGAATTTCTAGAAGCAAACCTACAACTGGATATCGGAAAGCAATCCTGCAACCGAAGATCCAGAAGGCAAACTTGAAACTAGGTAGCGGAAGGCAAGTCTGCAACCGAATGTCCAGAAGGCAAACTTACAACCGGATGACGAAAAAGCCAATTCATAATCTGATGTGCAGGTAACGAGAGCTACTAGAAGATCAGAACAGAAATGTGCAACTTCGTTTTTTTCTAAGGAGGGAGTGGCCACCGACCAGCAGAAGTCGTAAACAAAGAGTAAGTCAACATCACTTGTGGACAAGAACAAGCAAGGTAACATAGCTATCGTCTACTCCAAAGCAGGAGCGGAAGAATGGTAGCATCAAATTCATGATGGGTTCGTCCGGGAGGCTAGGGAGCAACGATTCAACTTGGTGGAAGACCAGTATGTCAAGAATATCACTCAGGGAACTAGAGATGGTTCAGGGAAATATCTCATGAACCATCGGTGATTGTGTTTTGTTTTCTTCTCCACTAGCAACGTTCTGAAGACAGAACGATTCTAAATAGGGAGTGATGTAATACCCCGCAAAATAGCATGTAGCTATTTTTGCATAGAAATCTGTGCACGTCTGAGTATTGCATACTTTTACATATTTTTTTAATAATTATCAGTTTTAATTGAGAGATTTTAGACATATGAGCTTTTCTGAACCTGATGAGATAGACTCGGAATATCTTCTCAAATTAACAGTGGATTTGTCCCGATTGTTTTGACCAGACACTGGTTGGGAGAAAATTATAATTTCTATAAAACATATATTTTTCTAGATTTTAAATTATATATATTGGTTATTTCTAAATTGAGCTAGAGCTTGAATTGAATATGAATTGTGTTGTGCACAAGGGTTACTAGGATGACCTAGGGTCCCTTGACCTAACCTAGGGTTAGGAACCCTAGCATCATATGATCATAGCTCGGATCTTAATGGAGATCCAATGGTGGAAATATTTTACCAAGTGTATGTTGACTTAGGAGATGAGAAGTTTCCAAGAAACTTCCAAGACTTCTAGAAGGTTTTGTTAGCACCTCATCTCACCACACATATCCACTCCATCCACACTACCCCATCCTCCCCCTCCATCCCATGATGGCCGGCCCATTCCTTTCACCCCAAAAACCTAGCTCTCATTTTCCTATAAAAGCTCCACTCCACTCCTTCTAATCTTTTCTTCTCATCTTGTGTTTTCCAAAAAAAAATGAGAGAAAAGAGAAGGTGAAATCTTTTTGTAGTAGGAAGGAGTTGTAGTAGAAGAAGGAAAAGAGAGGAGCTAGCAACAACAACTACACCTTGGATTGTGGAGGATCAAGTGAGCAAGGAGCTAGCAAGCAAAGCTATGAGGAGCTTTTCATGCAAACTACATGTGGGTGATACACTAACTCTAAAATTAGTTTTTTTGTATATGTGAAATTTTGGCATGTGGGAGTAGCTAAAAGAAATCTTGTTGCCTTGTATGGAAATATGGCATGCTAAGAAAAAGATGGTTGTATGGTAGAACAATTTTTCTAGAACTTTTGCTAGGAGCAAGTTTGTAAGTGTAAGTTTGAGAATTTCTTTCTCTCAAATGGTTCTGAATTTTGAGCTCAAATTTGAGGGATTTGTTTTTCTAAGTATGTAGAGCATCCTTGAATTTTTTCATAATATTTGGAAGAAATTTAGTAGCCTAAACAATTGTTTCACATCCGGACATTGAGCAGCTAAAAACGCTGCTGACTGTGAAATTTTGTTGTATCTTTCCGATTTTGTAACTCACTGTAGACTTGGTATTTTGAGCTGAAATTTTTTTTTGGACACTCTTGTATGTGTCTACAACTATAGTCTTAAATTTCATAATTTTCCGAGGTCGTTTGATACCTTAAAGAATTGGTAGAATACGATTGGTCTGGATAGTAGAACCAAAGCTGACTGTGTTTGGAGTGAAATTCACATGTCCATAACTCCTTGTGTATTTATGAAATTGCTATGAAATTTTGGGAGTATCTTATGGTATGAGTCTATTTGATTATTCTAAAATTTTGGAATTTTTATAGGTCGTTTAATGAGGTTTCAAAATTATTTAGTAAGGGTAGTAAATACCCTGCGGAAAGAGCAGCTAAAATTTGTGCATTGTTTGAGGAGTCATAACTCATTACGTAATATGAATCTGAATGTGAATTTTGGATACAATGGAATAGTATATGTTTGGATTAAGAATCTCAAATTTCATGAGTACTGGACTTAAGTTTGATTTATTATTGAACTTCAAAGTGGACTGGGTTCAGCTGAGTACAAATCGACTAGTCTGCGAAGATGGCAAATTCTGGAATTACTTGTTAAGAATTTGAGAATTTGACCAACTAGAGAGTCTTAGTAGGGATTCATAGCTTTCTAATCCAACTAGAATTTTGTAATCCTAGTTTGTAGGTTGAGAGTTATAATTTTTCAAAGATATAATTTTTCAAAGACTATGGCAGATCTAGTCTAGTCGAAGCCCTGTTTATTGAAGAGTCAACTTTTCCCAGGTTGCACACCGGTTGGAATTTGGTGTTTTCGAGAACTTTAATGATTGAATCTGAGAATCTGTTCAACTAAGAAGTTGTAGTAGACACTTCCATCTTTCAAGAGAATCCGGAATTGAGTAATTCCGATGAGCTAGCGAATTTTTATGATGTTTGGAAGGTGCAGCGAGTGCATAAAGGAACGTACAAGTTGAGAGTGTATGAGGTTTTTTTGGTGTCAAGATGATCGAATTTGAGGAAACGGTTATCTGGAGAGTTGTAGACTAGGATTTTATCTCTTTAGAATGGGGGATGTCAAACAATTCCGAATTGTGTGTTGAAAGTTATGGTCGTTGTAAGTTTAGCAACCTGTTGTTTAGTTGACTTCGAGCTTAAGTTAACCTGGGGACTTGAGTTCTTTTAAAAATTTGAGGGAGTCTTCTACTCGGAGATTGCAGTGGATCTCCCTACCCATCTAGAAATCCTGATTTTGATTCCGATGAGCGTAGCTTGAGTCACAGCTACTGCTATTTCTTGAACTACTTTTATAGGACGATTGATGAGGAAGCCTCTGTGTACCGCTTTGTGGTGATCATGAGCTATTGGGTTTTAAAAGATTTTTTTAGCACTACATTTGGGACTTGGACAAGTGTCATGTGCTTTATACTCATGGTGGACATGAGTAAGTTGGGTTGTAGCTCTGGTCGGGATGTGATGGGTGTCTCAATGCCTGAGTCTGTCAAATGGTCAGGAATTTGTGATTATGTGTGTGCTTACCTTCATTTGAATTATATTGCATCCTAAAGGCGCCACTGGACTACTCACTGAGGGTCACGGGCGGGGATTATTTGGTCGCTGACCTGTGAAGGTATTAGGAATCAGTGGATGTGATTCCCGTGATTGTATTTTGATAAACCAGTCATGCTCGGCATTGATTGTTCAACACCGTGTATGATTTGAGTAACAATATGTTTTCAGTAAACTGCATTGATTATGTTTTTCCTTTTTGTTTCACTTGGATTCCCTATCATCCGACTTGTTCTAAGAGTTGGCACTAGGTGGTGATAACTATGGGGTTCTCTTCCTGTCATTAGGGATACGTGCTGCTGTGCGTATCTTGCACTTTGATTCCTGAAGTACCATGGTAAGAACGGGATGTCGATTTCCTGGCGAATAGGGGCTTTTAGACCTTCGAGGCCGTCATGTTCTATGTTTGTGGACACGAACGGATCATAATGGATCTTCTGCGCAATGGATATACTGCTGCATATTTGTAAGTTCGTCACAGCTTTTGAGAATGGTCTGATGCAACAAGTATTGGTGACAATGGGGTAATTCGCCGAAAAATATTCTTTTTATATACCTCTTCAATCAAGTCATACTATCAGGAACAGAAAGTGTACAATAGTAGAATGCATTGCATGGCGAGGGTTTGAATCCCTGAAACTGGAGAAACGGCTTGATCTGGGATATATGTAGTATGGGATGCATGTGTGTCCAAAGTCTTACTGACATTAGATTAAGTACATCTGTTGTGTACTCTGTATTTTGTATTAGACTTCAGGTCATGGCATACACGAACACTCAGAAATCAGGATACACGTTTCTTTTCCATTCAAGATGAATTGCGGGTGTAATAATTGGAGATCGATGTTTTCTTATCAGCATAGCATTAGTAGAATTACTGAAATGCCCACTTAATTAGGTACTGAATATCGAGTCAAGAGGACAGGAAAGCCAAACCAGAAGGGCATCCAAGTGGGGTGGCAGTGTACATGCCTACCATTCGAGCGAGTGCAGAAATATCAGAGTCGCACAACAGAAGGCTCAAGCCGAGGAGCAAGTCCCAGGGAGGCAGATAGACCACTCAGCAGAATTTTTGGTAGTGACTAACCGATCATCATTCTGGAAGACAGCCGATAGCTTCGCAAGAGGAGTTGAAATATTTTTGTAATCAGATGTAATAAGTTTATGTAATTTGTATTACTTGTTCAAGGATAAATTAATATTTGTAACTAATGATGTAATAACTCTGATAGTAATAAAAGTTTTTAAATTTTCGTATTATTTACTGTGTTGAGATGCGTTTGAAGGAAAAGATTCTGGTAATGTCATGAATGTCCTGTAACGGGGATCCGGGGCGTTACAGACCGCATAATCGACCGCAACACCAATAAATCATACTAGTCAAAAATTATCCCGAGAGCAAACCGGTCGACCGTAAAGTTGATGACACAACTTGTAAAGATAAAATGAAAGACAGAGGGTGAGCCGGTCGACCGCAAATTCTTAAAGCCAACATTTTGAAAACAGAGTATAAAACACAATGAAGATAGAGAGTGAGCCGGTCGACCATCTAGTCGATCGTACACCTGTGACGTACACCCTCACAGGTGTACAGTCGCCCGTCTAGGCGACCAAAATGCATTTTCAAGCTAAAATATCAATAACATTCAATTCTCCTTTCAAAAAATAAAATCATTTTCATCGAAAGGTTTGGTAAAAATATCAACAAGTTGCAAATCAGTAGAAACATATTCAAGAATAATATCCCCTTTTTGAAAATGGTCTTTAATAAAGTGATACTGAATATCAATGTGTTTTGTGCGATTGTGTTGATCAGAATTCTTTGTCATATGAACAGTACTAGTGTTATCATATTTAATCAGAATGTGATCAAAAAATACCTTGTAGTCCTCTAGAGTGTGTTTCATCCATAATACCTGCGTATAACAGGATCCTGCAGCAATATATTCAGCTTCAGCAGTTGAGAGAGTTACAGAGTTTTGCTTCTTGGATGCCCATGAGACAAGACAATTGTCCAAGAAGTGACATGTGCCGCTAGTGCTTTTTCTGTTAGTTAAGCTACCAGCATAATCTGCATCAGAGAATCCTATAAGGGAAAAGTTTCTATTTTTCGGGTACCAAAGTCCAATATTGGGTGTGCCTTTGAAATATCAAATGATACGCAACATTGTTACCAGATTCATCTTTGGAAAGCTTCGTAGTAGTTGGTGTTTTGTAAGCATTTGCATTTTCAAGTCCGAACTTTTTGACTATTTCTTTTGGATATTTGGATTGATTTATAAAGATGTCATCCTTTCTTTGTTGTATTTGAAGCCCAAGAAAATAAGTTAGTTCACCCATCATACTCATTTCGAATTCATCCTGCATTTGCTTTGAGAATTCCTTGCAAAGATTTTCATTAGTGGATCCAAATATAATATCATCAACATAAATTTGAACAATTAAAATATCTTTAGAAACATATTTTATAAATAGTGTAGTGTCTATTTTTCCTTTAGAGAAGCCTATTGTTACCGCTAAATCTGGTGTGGGGGCAAACAGATAGTATTTGTGGATTCTTAGGAAAACTGAATAGCAAACCTGTTACATGTTCCGCCGGAGTTTGACGCTGACTCCTGCCGTACACCTGCAAAAAGTGCGAGACACCGGGGTTGTTCCCGGCGACGCACCCTCCGACGCTCAAGTCAGTAATCAGGAATGATTATGAGAGAGCGCAACAACTGGGAAAAGATTGATTACCTCTTAATGGAGATGAATGTGGGGTATTTATAGGCATTGCTGGGATCAGATTAGGAATGTAATCCCCCTGTGGTTAGATAAGGAATGTAATCCCTAATTCCCAGTGAAGGGATAGATATGAATCAGGGCCGTTGATTAGGATTTAATCAGAAACCCTAATTCTATCCCTTCTGGACCGGGTTCGCTGCGGGTTGAAATCCACACCCAGTTGAGGTGGATCCGTTCGCGGGTAAGTGGGTCTTCGAGGAAGAGAACCAGTACCCGCTTCAGACCCATTGGTAGGTGAAATTACCATTTTACCCCTGGGCTTCAAGATTCGTGCCCGATTTGGACGGTTCCGATTTAACCCCATTTATAGCCATATCACGAGCCCCCCACTCCTAAAGACTGAGTTTGATCAGCCTTTGAGGAGTAGTTTAACTGTTTTAATGGCTAGTGGAGTTGTATCGGAGTCCAAATGGAGGGTTTCGAATCTCGAAGGAGGTGGTGAGGTGTTTTTTCAAGCTGTAAACTGTTCTTGAGCTTCTCTGTATACCCGGTGGTTTTTATCTATTTTTTCGGATTATTTATTTAATTTTGCGATGTGTTAACCAGTCGTTCGGGGGTCTTAACTACACATTCTAGGCAATAATTGTTCGTTCAGGGGCTCAAAAATATTCTCCCGAATTCATAATTATTTTCTAGAATTTCTAGTTAATTTTCCCGAATTTTTAGTAATTTTTTCGCAATTTTTAAATAAATAAAACGATTAAAATAAATAAAAACTAATTTTTAATACCTATTTAGGGCGTGGCGCGATCTGGGCCCTCTATCAGCGTCGCGATTTTCTGGGTGATCGGACGATCCGCGTTCCTCGGCAGATAGCTTCTTCGTATACGAGGGTCGGTCCCTCATCCCCTCGGCTCGGCTGCTCGGCACCTAGCTCGGAATCAGCCGAACTACGTGGTGTGATCCTGAGCGTCCATCTCAGCGCGGATCCCCAAAAAGCGCTATCTTGTCGTTTAGCAAACGTGGCAAGATCTGGGCCGTCCATCACGACGAGCGTGTTTTTTGACAAGATCCAACTGCTGAGAAGGGTCGGCGGATTTTTTCTCCATATATGAGGGTCGGTTCCTCGTCCCCTCGGCTCGGCTGCTCGGCACCTAGCTCGGAATCAGCCGAACTACGTGGCGTGATCCTGAGCGTCCATCTCAGCGCGGATCCCCAAAAAGTGCTATCTTGTCGTTTAGCGAACGTGGCAAGATCTGGGCCGTCCATCACGACGAGCGCATTTTCTTGATAAGATCCAACGGCTGAGAAGGGTCGGCAGATTTTTTCTCCATATATGAGGGTCGGTTCCTCGTCCCCTCGACTCGACTGCTCAGCACCTAGCTCGGAATCAGCCGAACTACGTGGTGTGATCCTGAGCGTCCATCTCAGCGCGGATCACGAGGAATGGGTTCAGATCACGAGAAAACGTTATTTTGTCGTTTTGTGGGCGTGGCGCAATCTGAACCGTCCATCGAGTTTTGACACGAATTTTGGAGAGATCCGACGGTGATTCAGCCTCGGAAGGATTTTTCTCCATATATGAGGGTTGGTTCCTCGTCCCCTCGGTTCGGAGGCTCGGTGCCGTTAGCTGAGGTATGGAGTTGGACGTTTTGAAAGGACTCAGTAGCTCGGTTGCTCAGCCAAGCTGTTCGATAGCTCGGCTTGGCAGACCGGTGGCCGAGTCGTGGACTTAAGTGATTTGAGGAGTTTTTGTTTTCGAAACGTCGCAACTCTCCGCTTTGGTGCTTTGGCTTCTTAGTGGGCTTTTTAGATTCCCAAGGAAGCCCAACATCAGACTGGGGTTATAAGCTCTCACTCCCCCACCCCCAAGCTCATTTCTCATTTTTACTCCAAACTTTCACTTTTACTCTCTGTGTTCTCTGCTAGCAGCGATTTTTGCTCCAAGGCGGTTGCGTTAGCTGTCGCGTGGGCCAGGCAATTTCCGGCGAACTTATTCCGACCGTGAACGTCACTTCAAGGTCAGTTTACTTGCCTTAGCCTTTTTTCTAGAGATGTCAAGGGCAGACTCGGGGAGTGAGGCCTCGTCCTCAGGCAATAGTGGTGCCGAGGAGAGGAGGCAAATGGAGATTCGACGGAAAGGGAAGTAGGTGGCCGAGCCATCCGTGGCCGAAGCGAAGAAGAAGAAGAAGAAGAGGATAGTGGCCCAATCTCCTATAGTCGAGGAGATTGTAGAGACACCGAGGCAAGCCCCTGAGTCAGGCCGGTACCCTTGTGTACTGTCCAGGCATGCTGGGGTTAGGCAATACGAGGGCGACCTCATGAAGAAGGCAATCCTAGGTTAGTCGGAGGTATACGAGGAGAACAACCCAGTTCTAACCATTGAGGCGGACGAGATTGCGACGGTGTTATCCGAGAGGGACCTGCTCCAGATCAGAAGAGGGTTCGCCATCCCTCCGGAGTACAAGTTGATTCTCCCCGGCCCTGGGATGCGAGCGAACTCCAAACTATCGTCGTCGGATATGTGCATGTTCGACTATGACTCGTTGAATGCGGGGCTGCGCTTTCCTCTGCACCCCTTCGTTCTTCAGGTCCTCGGGTGGTACTGCCTCGCGCCTACTCAGTTCATGCCTAACACTTGGCGCCATGTGAATGCCTTCTTGCTGCAGTGCCGTAACGCCGAGGTCGAGCCGGACTTGACGATCTTCCAGAGCATGTATCGGGTTCACAGAATGCACAAGACCGAGCATCGTTACTATCTGGCGCCAAGGAAGGGCGTTCGGATCATAGAGAACCCGGACTCGATCAAGGGTTGGAAGGAGAAGTTCTTCTTGTTGAGGGAGCCCTCGATGCTGAAGGTTCCCACTCAGTGGAAAGTAGAGGTGCCAAAGTTTTCGAGGGCCGACCCAGTACTGACCGCGGAAGAAGAAGAAGTGGTGGGGAAGATCATGGCTCTCCCGATGTTGAGCTGGAGGGAGATGACCGAGGAAGTGCTACACGGGTCGGGCCTCAGTCCGATCGACCCGAGTACGCTCCTGACATCTCGCAATACATTTTTTCTTCTAAGTTTTTAGCTCGTTTTACTAACTTGTCGTTTGTTTGTTGCTTGAAACAGAAGCGCCGAAGATGGACTTTTTGGCAATGATGAACGATCGAGGCAAAGTTGCCGATGGAAGGAAGAGGAAGAGGCCGAGCACGACCGCCTCGTCAGGTCGGCCTCCTAAGGTTGCCTCGGCGATTTCTCCGCCTCCCCCCGTTGCTGAGGTCCCCTTGCCGGCGGTAGTTGCTGTCACCGACACCTCGGCTCCTGATGCATCTGCCATGGCCAGTGAGACCTTCGACGTTACGACGGCGCTAACGCTCCAGGCTCCGCCGTTGACCCCTCAGGCCGAGGTGATCTTGACCGAGCAGCATAAGTAGCTGTTCGTCCCGAACTGGCGCGTCAAGAACCACGACGGCTTCCTCAGAAATTCGCAGATGTCTATGCAGGCCGTCAAGCATCTGGCGACCCCGAAGGACCGAGCCGCGCTGAAGGCGGGGACGGTTGGCGACGACACCTATGAGGTCGCTCGGTCGCTCGTCTCGATAAGTATCGCATACTTTCTCTTGAGAATTCCTTTAAGTCTGCCATTCGGCTCTTACCTCATTCTCACTATCGTTTTGTTTTGGCAGGCCACTTGTCACTTTAACCATCTCCTTGAAGCGTTCGCCGAACAGGAGAAGGAGTTGAAGGCCGCCAGTGATAAGGACAGGGCGGACAAGGTGAAGGCGGTTTGGCAGCTCGAAGTAGAGCAGAGGCAAGCCGAGGGCTTGGAGGTCCAGGTTGCCGACCTTGTGGCCGACCTGGAGCGAGTAAAGGGGCGACTCGCTGAGGAGGCTGCCAAAGCCGCCAAGGCTGCCAGGGAACTGGCGGCGTCAGCGAAGGCCCTGGCAGAAGTGAAGGCGGAGAAGGATGCCTTGGCGACGAAGATCAGGGCCGAGGTCGAGGCCGAGGCGAAAGCGCATATGGCCTCGAACATGGAGATGTCCTACCAGAGGGCGCTCGACCACGTTCAGGACCGCGTCCCCGGCTTTCAGCGGGTCGGCTACAGGCTGTGGCCCGGATCCGCATCTGATGGCGAGGAGGAGGAAGGCGAAGCGGAGGAAGGTGACGAGGGAGAGGGCGACGAGGAGGAGGAGGTGGTCGCCGATGTTGTGGTGACAGACCCCCAGGCCGGGGCGAGAAATGAGGGGCCATCTGGCGAAGCGCCTGTGGTAGAGCCGACGCAGGTGGACCCCTGATCTTCTCGTCTTTTTGTAATTTTGTTTTCTCCCCGTTTTTTTCTTTTCAAAAATGTAACGCCTTTTTGTGGACTGGCCACCGCCTCTTCTTTTATGAATGAAAATTTTATCTCGAATTTGTCCAAGTGTTTGGGTCGGTCTATAGTCTTCCAATTGTGACGTTCTTGTATTTCAGATCCTCGAACATCCTCCAAATACCGTAGCAGCTCGGCGTCGTGCCGAGCTGTTTAAGCAATCTCGGGAGGCTCGCCTCGAGGGTGAAATCGAGCTGATCAAGAGGGTGTCGCTCAGCATGGAGAATAAAAACAGCGAGCTGCTGGCCGAGGTACACCATCTCCGGATAGTTGAGGAGGAGCTCTCGGCGAAGGAGGCGGAGCTAGCCTCGGTGCTGGCCGAGCGAGATGAGTTCGCGAAGAAGGTCGAATAGCTGCAGAGGGTCACGGTCGACAAGAGCATCGAGGTGACTAACTTACGTCGTATCATATCCGATAGCGCTGAATGTCCCGGTTCGGCGAAACTCCCTCGATTCAAGATAATGGTTAAGGACGACACTCTGAAAGATAGGATCGTTGAGCTCGAGGAGGAGGTGGCTCGTCTGAAGCCTCTGCCCGTGAGGGCTAATGTCCGCAGCACCTCGTGCACTCGCGAGGAGAGAGAGCGAGGGATCACCTTCTATGAGCTCGCAACTCGTCCTCAAGTCATTGGTCGGACAGCAGCCGAGGCACAAAGCGGAGTAGGTGTCAGTTTGAGTGGAGCCTCGGTCGGGGCCACCGTTAGGCTCAGCGGTGAGGCAGCGTCGCAGTTCGTCGGCCTAGAGACAAGCTCGGAGGTGAAAAGATGAAAACCCCGATTGTCTTTAAATCGAAATGTCCTTGTTCCGAGGAGGCGCTGAGCGAGTGGCGTCGAGCTTTAGACTTGCGTCGTTCTCCTTGTTGTAATGACATACCTTGTAAATTTGTCAAGTCGTTTTTTCGCTGAACTCCTTGCCTTGTAAATTTATCACGTTGTTTCAATAACATCGATGTTGCTTTGCTCATTATTGTGCTGTAGTTGCCTTACTCGAACCATAAGGACCCCTAGTTATCTTCTTCGAGTGTTTTAGCTGTGGGACTTGAGTTTTTTTTTTTTTTTGCTCGGAGTATACCGAGGCGACTTTGCACTTCCGCGGTGCGATAGCTCGGATTTCAGATGCAGTCCACGTGGCTCAATCTAGACGGTCGATCATGATCGTGGCACGCATCACGAGGTGGGAGGCACGAGTTCCAAGAAAATACTATCTTGTCGTTTTGTGGACACGTGGCACTATCTGATCCGCTCATCAAGTCCTAGCACAAACTTTGAGGTGATCTAACAGTGAAACTGGTTCGGCAGAATTTTTCTCCATATGTGGGGGTCGGTTCCTCGTCCGCTCGGTTCGGGGGATCGAGTTAGCACAATCGAGCCGAACATTGGACTCCGAACCATCGTTAGAGTAGTTCGACGGTTGTGGGAGCAGTTCCGAATGGCGACCTACTTCTAGCTCGCTTCAGAGCGAGCTTGCGAAGTAGACTCGAGCCAAGTTTTGGACTCCGAACCATCGGTAGAGTAGTTCAACGGTTGTGGGAGTAGTTCCGAATGGCGACTTACTTCTATCTCGCTTAAGAGCGAGCTTGCGAAGTAGACTCGAGCCAAGTTTTGGACTCCGAACCATCGGTAGAGTAGTTCAACGGTTGTGGGAGCAGTTCCGAATTGCGACCTACTTCTAGCTCGCTTAAGAGCGAGCTTGCGAAGTAGACTTGAGCCAAGTTTTGGAATCTGAACCATCGGTAGAGTAGTTCAACGGTTGTGGGAGCAGTTCCGAATGGTGACCTACTTCCAGCTCGCTTAAGAGCGAGCTTGCGAAGTAGACTCGAGCCAAGTTTTGGACTTCGAACCATCGGTAGAGTAGTTCAACGGTTGTGGGAGCAGTTTCGAATGGCGACCTACTTCTAGCTCGCTTAAGAGCGAGCTTGCGAAGTAGACTCGAGCCAAATTTTGGACTCCGAACTATCGGTAGAATGAAGAGCAAAGGCAAGGAGTTGTAAACAGTTTTTACAAGTAAAATATGAAAAAGCTTTCTTTATTGATGAGTAATGGTCGGCTGCTTCTAAAGTTGCGAGCCGTTATTACAAGAGAGAAATAAAAGAAAAACATTACAAGTAATAGGAGTGGAACGGTTCGACATCCCCAAAATACTTAGAGAGGCGTTGGTGCCTTCTCTTGGTATTTTAAGAGATGGTCGGCATTCCAAGTCCTGGGGATCTTCCTGCCTTCGAGATCTTCTAGTCTGTATGTGCCGGGCCGAACCACTTTTGCGATCTTATAGGGTCCCTCCCAATTTGGAGCCAGTTTGCTTTTCTGTCCAGGGGAAAGAGATGGCTAGCTTTCTGAGGACCAAGTCCCCTTCTTTGAGGTCGGTCGGACAGACTCTTTTGTTGTACGCCAACTCGATCCTTCTTCGGTAGCTTTGCTGACGAATGGCTGCTCTTTCTCGGATCTCATCAATAAGGTCCAGATTTGCTCGGAGCTCTCTGGCATTCTGTTCTTCTTCATAAGCCATTAGACGAGGATAGGGTATACCAACTTCTAGGGGGATCATAGCTTCGGACCCATAGGTGAGATTGACCGGAGACTCTCCAGTGGGGGTTCGTTTCGTGGTGCGGTAGTTCCACAGCACGTTGGGGAGCTGATCGACCCATAAGCCTTTGGAACATTTATCCAACCTCTTCTTAATGCCGGAGAGGATCTGTCGGTTAGCATTCTCGACTTGGCCATTCGACTGGGATGGGAAACAGGGGAGAATCGGTGTTGGATGGCGAGGTCTTCACATAGAGCTTGGAAGGCGGCCCCCGTGAACTGGGTTCCGTTGTCTGTTATGAGGACCCAAGGGACCCCGAATCGGCAGATGACATTCTTCCAAAAGAACTGAATGACCTTGTTCTCAGTGATCGTGGCCAAGGGCTCTGCCTCTATCCATTTTAAGAAGTAGTCGATTACCACGACTAAGAATTTGAACTGACCGGGAGCCGGTGGAAATGGCCCTAGTAAATCCATCCCCCACATTGCGAAAGGGATTGGACTTGATAGGGAAGTGAGTGGAGCTTGTGGGAGGCGTCGGATGTCGGAGTTCTTTTGACATGAGCTGCATTACCGAACATGTCGTTCAGCGTCTCGTAGGAGAGTGGGCAAGAAATATCCGTAATTCAACACTTTGCGGGCTAAGGATCTGGATCCCGAATATGCCCCGCCGATGCCCTCGTGAAGTTCGTGTAGGGCGTAGTCGGCCTGCTCGGGGGAGAGGCATCTCAGGTAGGGCCTGCCGTCTACTTGTGTGAAGGAGCGTTTATATAGGACGCCTCCGATTAATGTGTAACGCTCGGCTCGGGTTCTCACTCTTCGAGCTTCCTTAGGATCTTCGGGGAGGAGCCCGTCCCTCAAGAATTCAACGAGGGGTTTCATCCAGTTATCTTCAAGAAGGACAGGTAGCGACTCTATAGAGTCGGAAGTTTCTTCCTCTATGCTTGGCTTCAGAAGGACCTCTATCAAGACGGTCTGCTCGAGACCTTGAAGGAAGGAAGAGGCTAGTTTGGAGAGGGCGTCGGCCTGAGCATTTTCTTCCTGGGGTATTCGTTGGATGAGGGCTTCTTCAAACAGTGCCATGAGGCTCTTGACCTTGGCTAAGTATTTAACCATCCTATCATTGCGTGCTTCATACTCGCCGAGGACCTAATTTACGACTAGCTGAGATTCGCTAAAGATCCGGAGGCGTTGCACCCCTGCATTGCGAGCCATTCCAAGGCCGGCTATGAGTGCCTCGTATTCTGCTTCGTTGTTCGAGGCCTTGAAGTTGATATGGAGGGAGTATTGGAGGATGAAGTCATCTGGGCCTGCTAGAATGACCCTGGCTCTGCTTCCCTCATTGCACGAGGATCCGTCCACATAAACCAACCAGACAGGTGGTCCCTTCATCGCTTGGCTAAACTCAGGGATGGTACTTTCAACTATGAATTCTGCTAAGGCCTGAGCCTTGATCGTGGTCCGAGGCTGATAAGTTATATCGTGCTGGCTCAGCTCGATAGACCACTTCATAAGATGACCGGAGGTCTCCGGCTTGTGGAGCACTTGCTTCAGCGATTGGTCGGTAAGAACGACCACCGAATGAGACTGAAAATACGGGAGAAGCTTTCTCGCGTCCATCACCAGGGCGTATGCCATCTTTTCTATCCTCGGGTAGCAGATTTCGGCATCCCGAAGTACTTTGCTCACATAGTAGATGGGCTTTTGAGCCCGGTCTTCTTCCCTTACTAAAACGGCACCGAGGGTCTGCTCCGAGGCTGCCAGGTAGAGGTAAAGGGGTTCACCGGGAATGGGCTTGCTGAGGAGAGGAGGGTTGACGAGGTAAGCCTTGAGATGTTCGAACGACTCCTGTTGCTGCTGACCCCATTCGAAACCTTTAGCCCCCCTGAGGGCCTTGAAGAAGGGGAGGCATTTCTCCCCGGACTTCGAGAGAAAATGCCCTATGGCGGCTAGGCGGCATGTTAGCCTCTGAACTTCCTTAACATTCTTGGGAGGGGCCATGTCTAATATGGCCTTGATTTTCTCAGGGTTTGCTTCAATTCCTCGTTGGCTGACCATGAAGCCGAGGAACTTTCCTGACGAGACACCGAACGCACACTTGTTCGGATTGAGTCTCATGTTGTGCTTTCTCAGAACATCGAACACCTCCTGTAGGTCAGTCACATGATCGGCTCCTCAGATGCTTTTCACAAGCATGTCGTCAACATACACCTCCATATTCCGGCTGATTTGAGCTTGGAAAACCTTGTTGACGAGGCGTTGGTATGTTGCGCCTGCATTCTTCAAACCGAAGGGCATAACCCTGTAGCAGTAGAGGCCCTGGTCGGTCACGAATGAGGTCTTCGGGATATCCGGAGGGAACATCCGGATCTGGTTGTAGCCTGAGAAGGCATCCATGAAGCTGAGGAGCTCATGTCCCAAGGTGGCATCAATCAGAGTGTCAATACTCGGAAGAGGGAAGGGGTCCTTGGGGCAAGCCTTGTTGAGATCGGTAAAATCGATACAAATCCTCCAAGTCCCATTGGACTTCTTCACCATTACTACATTCGACAACCACTCGGGATAGTTCACCTCTTGTATGAACCGGGCCTTCAAGAGCTTGTCCACCTCCTCTTTTATGGCTAGTTGGTGCTCGGGGGCGAACTTGCGCCTCTTCTGTTGAACCGGTTTGGACCCCGGAACAACGCTGAGGTGGTGGACCAAGAGCTCTTCGGAAATTCCGGGCATGTCTGTAGCTGACCAAGCAAAGAGGTCTCGGTTCCTTCGGATGCACTGTACAATGTCCGAGCATAGGGCGAACGGGAGGGTCTTGCTAACAAAGAACTTTCGAGTTGGATCTTGCTCAGAGGAGGGCACTTCCTCCAATTCATCCACCGGCTCGGACGTCGGTCGGGCAACATCTTTGGGGATTTCCAGAGTTTCTAGGGAGAGGAGTGGACCGAGGGTAGAGGTCATGTAGCACTTGCGGGCCGTTTCCTGATTGCCTCTTACCTCCCCTACTCCTGCTCGAGTGGGGAACTTCATCTTGAGGTGATAGGCGAAAGGGACGGCTTCAAGTGCAGCTAGGCCGGGCCGACCCAGAATGACGTTGTAAGCTGCAGGAACATCTACGACCATGAAGTCCATCGACTCCGTTCGGGTAGTAGGAGTTTTGCCAGCGGTTACATCGAAGGTGATCACCCCTTCAATAGTCACTGGCACTCCCGTGAACCCATGGAGCGTGTAGCCGGCGGGCTTGAGTCTATCTCGGGAGAGTTTGAGGCCTTTAAAAGCGGCAAGGAAGAGGATGTTAACGGAGCTGCCATTGTCCACTAGGATCCTCTCCACTTTGAAGTTCGCCATGTGGAGATTGATAACGAGTGCGTCACAATGGGGCGTTCTGACCCTCAAGGTCTTCATCTGAGAATGTGACGGGCACTCCGAGGCCTTTAGGAGGAGGGTTGGCGCAAACCGAGTTGACTTCCCTTATAAATGCCTTTCGAGAGGAGTTTGAGGAGCCCCCCATTAGGCCCCCATGAATGAGGTGCAGGACACGCTCCTCCTCGAAGTCGGGCGTTTCATCGCATTCTGAACGCTTATTAGCCCCCCGAGGTGGAGGAGGAAGTTCGGCTCGATCATTTCTCACGAACCTGGTCAGCTGCCCCCTCTGGATGAGGGCTTCTATCTCATTCTTCAAGGCTCGACAATCATTGGTGTCGTGGCCATGGTCCCGGTGATAACGACACCACTTCTCTTTATCCCTTTTCTTGGCGGGGGTGTTCATCCTCGGAGCAGGAGGTATGATCCCTTCCTTCTCAACTTCCATCAGAATGGTAGAGACATTGGTGGTGAGAGGAGTAAATTTCTCGAATCTGGGGGGAGGTCGGCGCTGGCCGGCATTATCCTTCTGGAGCTTCTTGGCTCCCTCCTCTTCTGTTCCCTTTCTCTTCGACCCGGACGAAGACCCCTCCAAGTTGGGGCGGTGCTCGGCTTCTTCGGACCGAATATACTTTTCACTTCGGAGGAGGAGGTCAGAGAAGTTCTGCGGGGGCTTCTTGGCGAGGGAGGAGCGGAGGCTGGAGTTGAGGACATTAGATTGAAATGCTGCTGCAGCGACCGATTGGTCGAGGGATGCTATGGACCTGGCTTCAGCTGTGAACCTTTTCACATAGTCTCTCAACTTCTCACCCTTCTTCTGGTGGAGGTAAAGTAGCGAAATGCTGGTCTTCTCAGTTCGGCGGCTACTCACGAAGTGGGTGACGAAGAGGGTCTCAAATTTCTCGAAGGAGAATATCGAGGCGGGGGCAAGGCGAGAGTACCATTCTCGAGCTGGACCCTTGAGAGTTGCGGGGAAGGTTTTATAGAGCAGAGCATCGGAAGCTTGATGGATGAGCATTAGGGTCTTGAAGCTTTCGATGTGATCGACGGGGTCAGTCTCCCCGGAATAGGTCTCAAATTGAGGAGGCTTGAAGCCGATCGGAACGGGTGCATCCATTATTGTTCGGAAAAAAGGAGGTCTACTAGGACGAAGGGTCCTTCCTCTAAGCTCCTCTTCTCGGTCTAACTGACCAAAGCGCCTCTCCATTTCGTGGAGACGGCGGTAAACGGCGTCATCCCTTCGACGGTAATCAGGCGAGCCTCTAGACTCGTCTTCGTACGAAGGAGAGCGGGGGCTACGACGACGGTAGCTCCTGGAGCGGCGAAGACTTGGCATATGCCGGGAGTTGCTAGGAGCTGGAGGAGGAGTTGGGGACCGTCGGCGAGGACTTCGGACCGGAGGAGGAGAGGGGATCTGTGGAGCATTGGTGTTAGGACGGAGATTGAGAGCTTGGAGGACGGTCGCTTGGAATTGCTGGAACTCGGCACGGGTGATGGGTGCCTCATCGTTCCTAGGCTGTTGCCGACCTGCAGGGGAGTGTGGTCTTCTTCTGTGATGCTCGGGGGATTCTCTCCGCCCCCTTCGGATGGGGGACCTTCTGTTGTCTCGGCGGTGAGGAGATCGCTCATCCGGACGGTGTTGGCGGGAGGCTCCCTCTCGGGTCCGCTTTTCATCTAGACGGCGGCGAAGATCCTCATCCTTCTGCCGATTGAAGACGGTGTTGCGAAGGTCGGAAACTTGGGGATCATGGGAGGCCATTGAATCTGAAGAGGCATTGTGGATGGATACGTGGTCCGAATGGAGAGGTTGTTTCTGCAGGTTGGGACCCTTAGGAGGTTGTTCATTCTGCGGAGGAGGTAGGTCCTGTTGAAGAGGGTCCATGGCTTGAGGAGGAAGTTGCCCCTGCTGTTGAGCGGGCTGAAGGGGAACTTCCTGTTGTTGATCGGGGTTGGGCCCTCGGTTGGACCCTCTGGATCTGACTTTCCTAGGAGGCATGGCTGGAGAAGATCTGTCCAACGGGAAAGGGAAGGTTGCTATTCGTTAGTTTCCCACAGATGGCGCCAATCTGTTGCCGCTAAATCTGGTGTGGGGGCAAACAGATAGTATTTGTGGATTCTTAGGAAAACTGAATAGCAAACCTGTTACCTGTTCTGCCGGAGTTTGACGCTGTCTCCTGCCGTACACCTGCAAAAAGTGCGAGACACCGGGGTTGTTCCCGGCGACGCACCCTCCGACGCTCAAGTCAATAATCAGGAATGATTATGACAGAGCGTAAAAACTGGGAAAAGATTGATTACCTCTTAATGGAGATGGATGGGGGGTATTTATAGGCGCCGCTGGGATCAGATTAGGAATGTAATCCCCCTGTGGTTAGATAAGGAATGTAATCCCTAATCCCCAGTGAAGGGATAGATATGAATCAGGGCCGTTGATTAGGATTTAATCAGAAACCCTAATTCTATCCCTTATGGACCGGGTTTGCTGCGGGTTGAAATCCGCACCCAGTTGAGGTGGATCCGTTCGCGGGTGGGTCTTCGAGGAAGAGAACCAGTACCTGCTTCAGACCCGTTTGGTAGGTGAAATTACCGTTTTACCCCTGGGCTTCAAGATTCGTGCCCGATTTGGACGGTTCCGATTTAACCCCATTTTTAGCCATATCACCTATGTAAAGTAGAAACGAACTCAATCGTTCATACCAAGCACGAAGAGATTGCTTCAAACCATACAAGGCTTTATCAAGACGAAATACATGGTTTGGGTGTGTAGGATCAGTGAATTCCGGTGGTTGTGCAACATAGACTTCTTCCGAAATAAAATCATTTAAAAACGCACTTTTGACGTCCATTTGAAAGAGAGTAAAATTCATATAAGCAGCAAAGGCAAGTAAAAAACGAATGGCTTCAAGTCGTACAACAGGTGCAAAAGTTTCATCAAATTCGACACCTTCTTGTTGGTTATAACCTTGTGCAACAAGACGGACCTTATTTCTAGTGATTGTGCCGAATTCATCTAACTTGTTCCTAAACACCCACTTAGTTCCAAGTATAGTTCTATTGTGGGGTCTAGGAACAAGTCTGCATACTTAATTCCTTTTGAATTGATTAAGTTCTTGCATTGCAATGATCCAGTCATTATCTTGCAAGGCCTCCTTAATATTCTTAGGTTCAAGTATAGAAACGAAGGTGGAAAACACATGAAATTTTGAGCTTGTATGCGAATAGTTACCCCTTTTGACATATCGCTTCGTATAAGAGTTGGTGGATGGCTAGACATGATTTTCCATGCGGGGCATCTTTTATTTGTGGAAATTTGATATTGTACATGTTCATCTTCCATGACATCAATTTGTTGTGCAGGAATCTCTTCTATTTGCGATTTGGATGCATCTTCATCTTGTAGAGACTTTTGATTTTGAGCATTCATATTTGGGTCTTCTTCAATGTGAACCTGTTTTTTTTTAACCCGAACACCTGTCTCATCATCATCAACAACATGCAATACTTCTTTGGTGTAAGGATTAGTTTCATCAAAAATAACATCAATGTATTCCTGAATTGTGCACATTCTTTTATTAAATACCCGATATGTTTTTCTACTTAGAGAATATCCTAAGAATACACTTTCATCACTTTTACGAGCAAATTTTCCCAAATTATCAAGAGTATTTAAAATAAAAACTTTACATCCGAAGACGCGAAAGTAACTTAAGTTGGGAATTTTGCCATAATATAGTTCAAAAGGTGTTTTCTCAAGATATTTCCTAATGATTACTTGGTTAATTGTATAATATGCTAGCCTCTGCCCAAAATAATTTAGGTAAATCTTTTTCACTAAGCATGGTTTAGGCCATTTCTTGAAGAGATCGATTTTTTCCTTTCAACAACCTCATTTTGTTGGGGAGTGCGAGGACAAGCGAACTCATGTTCTATTCCCTTTTCGTCGCAAAATAATGTGAAGAGTTCATTTTGAAATTCTCCACCATGATCACTACGAATAATAACAATGGTGAGCCTTTTCTCATTTTCCACTCTATGAAAGAATTTTTGAAACACATACAATGTGTCATCTTTTTGTGGCAAAAAGGCAATCCAAGTAAATCTACTATAATCATCAACAATTACAAAGGCATACCATGCACCTCCATTACTACGTGTTCATGACGGTCCAAAAAGATCCATGTGCAAGAGTTCAAGGGGTCTAGAAGTTGATACCGTTTTTTTAGGTTTTGTGAGAACTTTTAGTTTGCTTACCGAATTGGAATGACTCACACGGTTTATCTTTCTCAAATTTTATTTTAGGGATCCCCCTCACAAGCTCTTTGGTTACAAGTTTGTTGAGATTGTCCATGGCCGTGTGTCCAAGTCTTCGATGCCATAACCAACCATACTCATTTCTTGTGACAAAGCATCTCATATTTTCCTGTGCTAATTCATTAGAATTTATAACATATACATTGTTACATCGGTTAGCGAGAAGTAGACAATATTTATTGCTATCTAGTACAGTTCATGTATTTTTATCAAAAGTAACGATATAACCTTTATCACATAATTGGCTGACACTAATTAAATTACGTTTCAAACATCTTACCAATAGAACATCCTCAATGGAGCATGAGGAACCAAAGTTTATTTTACATTTACCAATGGGTTGACCAGTGCTATTATCTCCAAAGATGATGTCCTTCCCTTTTTTTGTTGATAGTGATGTAAAGTATCTGCTGTCACCTGTCATATAATTTGAGCATCCACTATCAAGGTACCACCGATCTTTAGTCTTGATACACTGAGGTACCTACATCAAGATTAGTAGGTATAATTTTGCGTGCCCAAGTTTGTTTTGAACCTGCATTTACATCCTTTCTTATCCACAAAAAATTAGTATTCCATTTTAATGGACAGTTATAAGAAATATGCCCTAGTCTACAGCAGTAATGACATGTGATACGGCTATGCCTTGTGTCATGCACACTTGTATAGTTTGGATTTGATTTGTGATTATGTTGATGGTTGTGCAAGTATGTATGACATGATGATTTAGATTATTGATGGTGTATTGGCTCTTCGTAACCAAGCCCTTGATTATCATGATAGAATCTTGAATTTTTTGTAATAAAATAACTGGGCCCTTCATATTTTTCAACAATTTTTTCAAGCTCAATTACTCTTTTACAAAGTTTTTTCCTAGTCATCTGATCATCTTTTTGTGTTCCAACGAAAAGTGTCTAGTGTAGCAACAAGGATTCTATTTTGTTTAAGAGCTTCATTACAACCTTCCACTACCTCATCAAATTTTCTTTTGCATTCTTTTAAATCATCTGTGAGTTTAGCAATATAAACACATTTCTCATGAATTTCTTTTAAGTGTTCATCATGTGTTGCTAAGGATTCTTGAATTTGTTGTTTTAAAAGTTCATTTTCCTCAAGCAATACATCATGATATTTTCTAAATGACTCGAATTTTTCCATGATCAAAGCATTTTTATTTTTTAGTTTTTTATTTCTAGCGATACAAGAGTCATGTGTTTCATTCGGAATTTGTTTATATTGCCTTAGTTCATGACTTAGTTTTTTTGCATAGTCTTTTAATCCATTACACATGTCTACTAGCTCATCATAAGTAGGTTCTTCGATTACCTCTTCTTGGGATGGTATTTGCACCTCACCATTCCCAAGAGCCATGAAGCCGACATCATTGTAACCTTGCTCTTCCTCACTTGAATCTGTGTCAAGCCATATTTCCTTCAACGCCTTCTTTTTCAGACCCGGGTTTGAGCGATAGTAGTCCCTATTCCTGTCCTGTGAGACAGCGCAATTTGCACAGATGTGTCTATGCTTCTTGCACTTATAGCATACGTCATCCTTATCCTTCTTTCTTTCACCTTGGTGCCTGCCATATTTTTTATGTTTGAGATACTTACGAAACTTCTTAGTCAATAGGGCGATATCCTCATATGACTCCTCACGGTTTGAATCATATTTTGATGGTCTGGATTTTTCTGCTTTTAGGGCGATGGTCATCTTTTCGGTTTGATGTTGTGTCTGTATCTTTTGGTTTCCATCATCTCTATATCGTATGTCTTCAGCTTTCCTTGGAATGTGTAGTAGTCGAATCACTTTTCTTCAAGGGTCTCCCTCATTACAGCAACCTTTACATCCCATTCTGGCGTGAGATAGATTATGAGTTTTCCGACCTTTCGGTCATCATCCAACCCCTTACCTAAGCTCTCAAGTTCGTGGGCAATGATATCGAAGCGGAACATTTGATCCATATTTTCTCCTGATAACATACGAAACACATCAAACTTATAAAAATATAAATTTACTTTAGCTTTTACCTCAGAGGTGGTTCCCTCATGTTGCTTCGGCATGTTGTTCCAGATCTCGTATGCTGTCTTACAGTTTCGCTCGCATCGCATTAGTTCTTCATTATTCAACCCTGCATAGAGAGCCGTCATAGCTTTGGAATTTGCCGTCTTGAGCACTTGCTCTGCTTTTGTAAAAGTTGTCTTTCCGTCGCTAACCGAAATGTCTGTTTTATTAATACACACATTCCATACTTCTTCTCCAAGCATCTGTAGAAAATGAGACAAACGAACTTTCCAAACATCTAGCATTTTTCATCAAAAAATGGTGAGCGTGTAAAACTTGTCCCATTAGAGACGAATGGCTCCGATGAGTACAAGTTTTCAGGATGAGGAATTTCGGCCATTGGACCTTTTGCTTGAGCTTTCATGCTTTTGATAAGCACCTCGCTCTGCTACCACTGTAAATCACCCTAGGAGGGGTGAATAGGGTGATTGTGCAGAATTAAAAAAAATAAAGTACAGAGTAAATAAAAAGAGATAAGAAGAGGAAACACAGATAGCACCAGTGACGCAACGATATAACGTGGTTCGACCCCCAGGTCTACGTCCACACCTCTTGCTTGTAGCAATTCTCCGCCACAAGCGTTCCACTATACTCAAACCCTTGTACAATGATTCTCGGATTCAAACCGAGAGACCTATTACACTCACAGGACTTCTAACACAAGTCCTGTCAATCTCACCGAAGTGGAAGAAAAAGAATAAACTCAATATCTTTTAATGATCCTGACTGAAGAATACAAATAGTTATTACACACACTTGGATTGATTTTTGAAAGATTAGTTCGGAGGATTTTTCTCAGAAGTAGTAGGTGAAGAATACACAGTAGGTTCGTCCAATTAAATAGACTGGAAAGTGTATCGATCAAAATTAGAAACGGTACATTCCAAAAATATGAACAATGCAAAATACGGTCGACCGCAATTACGGTGCAGTCGACCGTTCATCTCTCTGACGTAAAGTAGAAAGATGAAGGGTCGACTGCTTCTTACGTAACTGTGAGGTGCAGTCGACTGTGATACGGTCGACCGTCATAAGGTGCGGTCAACCGTTATCGCACTGTTCATAACGAATCCACTTTATAATCTTACCAAAAACTAATCAATCACCAATCAATTAAATACAGATAAAATCTCACAAATATAGAATGGTAGCAACTGGTCTTGATAGCTTTCTTGGACATTAATCAATCATATGCTCTTTTTGAATATCTTCTTATTTTGCCTGATTTTGCAATCTTTCTTTATTACTTTTCTTTTTTGAATATTCTTGAATTTCTCTTGGATCTCTTATTGATATTATTTGATTCTGAAAATCTGAACAACTCAATATAAACTTATTAGTATTTATAGACACGTTTTGTGCACAGCAAACTAAGAGTTAACAAAAGGTCGAAGACACTTCTAATAATTACCCAGACCCAATGACAATTGGATAATAAAACTTATGACTGACTGGATAATAAATTTTAAATGGTGTCGGGGATCCGGACCCCACCCAGACCCAGCAATCAAAAAACAAAAATAATACTCCTCAAACTCAATCACCAAATTATTAAAAATTAGATCTAAAAACAATATATACTTTTCTCAAACAACATATATGGTGCAAGTTTAATTTTTTCTTACATTTTACTAGTATAACTTACAATAAAAGTATGTAACAAGATTAGAGCAATGTCGTTGTTGGTTAGTAATACTAGTATTATACACGTGCTGTGCACGTAGAGAAAATTGGGGGAATGAAAAGGGAAAAAAAAATCTACCAGCACGTGCGTTGCACGGGTTGGGTTAAGGACAAATTATACTAAGGCCTTCTCCCATTATAGTAGTAGAGATTAGAGAGATTTTTATAATAAAGTTAATCAGTCAAAGGGCCAAACAAAAATTCCGAAGGAATGAAGTGCCTAAACACATTTGCCCAAATATTTTTATAATCTCTTGGTACTAGAATATAAGATAACCATAAACCCCTGCACTCTCCTCAGATCAATCTATTTTTCATCTTCTTCTCAGACTCTTCTAATAATCTCCTTCATTGCCATGGGTTAGTTCCCAACTTCTCTTCTTCTTCTTCTTTCAAGCTCATCTACGGATTTAAACTTATTTTCATATTTAATTTCTCTTTATTTGATTGTGTGTTTCTGTTTGTAGCTTCTGACAAGAAAATCAAGATCGGTATCAACGGTAAGTTCGAGTATTTCAATCCAAAAAAATTGGTGGTTGTTGGAAATTGGATGCCAGTTTAATTAACTAATTGTTTTTTTTTTTTTGAAATTGGATGCCAGTTTAATTAACTAATTGTTTTTTTTTTTTTTTGGTAGGTTTCGGAAGAATCGGGAGGTGCATAACAAGAGTGGCACTGCTGAGTACTACGGTGGAGCTGGTGGCAGTCAACGATCCTTTCATCTCGACCGATTACATGGTTAATGCTTAGCAATGCACCTAGTAAAAGCTGCTATAAGAGCATCTAGTAAAAGCTACTATAAGAGCATCCATTGTCGTTGACTAAAAACTCAAAAATTAGAAATCGATTTAGAAATATATCTCATAGTCGTTTGCTAAAAATCCATAATATATGATAGAAATGAACAGTAGTCTGCTAAACTTAACAGGTCTTTAGACAATTGCTAAATATAGGAGACGGACAATGTTCATCCGTTTGACGAAAAGGACAGATGAAGATATACCGTCTAGTTAAATAAAAATAAAAAAAAATAAGAGACGGATGAAGATCTTCCGTCTCTCGTCGAAAACAATTTTTTTTTTAGAAAAAAATCACTGAAAACACGCCAGACGGATGAAGGTGTTCCGTCTGGTGTGTTTTTTTGATTTTTTGATTCTTCTTTAAACCAAAAAAAAAATCGAAAAACACCCAGACGGATGATGTTCATCCGTTTGGTGTGTTTTTTTTTTTTTTGATTTTTTTATGATGTAAAAAAAAATAGACTGATGAACATCATCCGTTTGGTGTGTTTTTGACTTTTTTATATATATATAAATATATTTTTTATACCGAATACCTAAAAAAAAAATTACAAAGACGGAAGATGATCTTCCGTCGCTTCTATTTTTAGACTTGGACGACTGCAGCGTCGTCCTTCTATTACTATTTCTAAATGCTATATGTAGCAATGGACATGGAAAACGATAGTTGATGCTCTCACAATGGATATGACATGCATGTTTCTTGCTGCAAACTCATTGTTGCTTGAAACGACAAATATTTCAGTTATTGACACCCGATACAATTGAACCACATATTTTAAGTCGAAATTATAAATGTGAATACGGTGGTTAATAGGAAAATACCCAAAAGAAAAAGAAGAAGAAAAAGAAAAAACACTACCTATCCACACACTAATCGTCCCGTGCATTGCACTTATTTAGGGAGTTAAAGTGGTGCATATAAGCTCATTTTCTTTACTTCACTCGATTTCTAAATGGGTAAACCTTATATACCAATGGCCTACCCATTTCTAAATGGTTAAGGAGATTCCATCTTTACTTAAGTCTTCACCACATGACAAATAGGTAAGGATACATTTTTTTTTATAGGGAAGTAAGGATACATATTGCCCGCCAGAATTCTAGCATAAGCTAATGGAATTAGAAGGAAAAGAAGAAAAAAAAAAGGCAAGAGTAGAGTAGGGTGGCTTTCTAGCTTTCACAAACAAAAGAAACCACCAGGCTGAATCTGAATCTCAAGTCCCAGATGGAATGAGCCATGGCCTAACCCGAAATTTTCGAAAATTGCATATAAGATACCACCCAGCTGAATTGGTAAAAGGATTGGAGAATTTCCAGGAACGAGGGGGTGAGAATGAAGATTCGCGAAAATGTTGCATTACCGCGTTTGGTATACATTACATTTCTGAGAATCCTTTATTCTTGTATTTTTTCATTCTAGTTTTTTAGGTTATTTATTGTTTGTTATGCAAATTTCATGAGAATCATCAAATCCCATGATGTTAGGGGGAATGGAAATCATTACCAACAAATAATTTTGATTCCCTTGGGAATCCATCATTTCTTCCAAAACTATGTTTGCCACATATTAAACAAGATAATCTAAGGAAAAATTTGAGATTTTCTTGCACATTCCCACGTTCCAAACGTCCACTAAGTCCCGAACTGTGCCATGTCCCATTCTGAAATTTTTGATATATATATAGGGGTAGCGATCTGGTGAGAACGAATCTCACAATAAGTTTTGTGAGAACGCTACACCTATCCATCCTCATGGGCAAACAAATGTCAAACGACTTGATTTCTCATTTATAGACTAATTTAGTCATATAGATCAAAATGAATGGTTTAGATCTTTCAACTAATGCGCAAAACAAAACTTCTCAGGTGGTTCTCACCAAAAAAGTTCTCACTCCATCATGGCAATATATATATATGGACATCTTCCGTTGCACACTAGCATGGTGCATACTCAGTGCGCACTCGCTCTGCCAGTCGTCTGAACAAGATAATGTTCATGATCTTGATCGGGCGGCTGTTAGCTCTCCCGCTCCTCCATTATTCTCAGGGAAATAATGGACATTTTCTCCTTCAACTACCCCTTCTCTCTCAATTCACTCCACCTTCAAAACCGATCGGTTGAGATCATTGAACTTGTATTGAACAACATGAATAAAATGACTTTTGTTTTGGGGTGGGTAGGCTTAAACTAAAATATCCAAAGCTTTAAACTCACTCACTCACTCACTCACTCACTCACTTGTTGGGGGATGTCTACGAACACCTTGGTGGTGCATCGGAACTGATTAGAGCAATGAGGATGGCGAAGTAGATGAGACTAATCAATCGAACAACCAAATAAAATAGATCCAACAATTCAACACAAACACAACGAGGATTTATCATAGTTAGCTTTCGCTTAATCCGGAGAAAAATATGGGAAGATATAATATTGAACTAGAAGAGATTACAATGGGTTAATGATTCACTCAATAGTCAATACAAGAAGATTAAGATCATTGAACTTGTATTGAAGGACATGAATAAAATGACTTGTTTTGGGGAGGGGAGGCTTAAACTAAAATATCCAAAGCTTTAAACTAACTAACTCACTCTCTCTCTCTCTTTTGTTGGGGGGATGTCTACGAACACCCCCGATGGCGTAGCGGAACTGATTAGAGCAATGAGGATCGAAGTAGATAAGACAAATTAATCGAACAACCAAATAAAATAGATCTACCAATCCAACACAAACACAACGATGATTTATCATGGTTAGCTTTCGCTTAATCCAGAGGGAGATATGGGGAGATATAATATTCAACTCGAAGATATTAGAAAGAGTTAATGATTCACTCAATACAAGAAATTAAACTCACTCACCAAGAACTATCTCTCTCAAGCCTCTCATTGCAATGGAGAAAATAATGTCAATAGAGTACTCTTGTTCTCTTACCTCATATATTGGAGGCAATAAAAATATATAGAAGAAGAATAGAGAGAACCCTAGGTTAATGTTGATTCTAAGTCGTCTGATATATCCTGTAGAAGAAGTAATTACATAGGAGTCGTACGATCTGACTTGAAGTTGAAGATTATGCTAAAACGACCTAACAAATGGAGGCCCAAAATAACACAGTGCCGCGACCAATCAATTGCACCCATAAGTGTGGTCGACTATCCTTTTCTCGGAAAGACCCTGTACAAGGTATTGGTCGACCGTCCCCGAGGTAGGTCGACTGTCCTGCTTCATGTGCTGCTGCTGTTGCTGTTTCACTTCTACTCTCTTCGACGCTTCGACCTCCGTGCTTCATCGTATATTCTTCTAATTTGAATTACGAGTATCCAAGACATAATCCTAACAACCTCCACCTTAGATTGCATACGAGTGCTATCCACATGATGTGATTATTGATCTTCAAACTCTACTAAATTTTACTTGCAAATCATACTTGGAACAATAGTTTCTTCTATTAGTTGAATAAATCTTCTATGCAATCTTACCGATCAGTATACCCCCTTAAGGGCACACTGCACACCTCAGTAGATGTTAACACGGAGTTGCCAATCTCCGCACGAACTCCACCTGCATCGAAGCACTCTCTACCTTTCGACGATATTCGAACGTTGTAGTTTTGCTTCGATGATGCTAGTTGCGGCAAACTAGATGAGCATGTGGGAATAATGGAAAGAGAAGCAACATCACCTGTGTAGGTATTTTGGATTCCCCAAAGCTTGTAGAGATTGTGTTGGTTTGGCGCAATGACCTCATACCTCTAATCATCTTACGAAGACCATAAAAAATAGACAGAACTTTACCTCGAGCCGTGTACCTACAACCCCATGCTTCAAGAGTTCCCAAGAAAATCAGATTCCTTTTCAACAGAGAAATGTGCAAGACTTCCCCTAGAGTGAACATGTTTAGACCGACATCTTCAACTCAACTGTCCCCTCACCCACTACTTCACAAATCTCTCCATTTCTCATTCTCACACAACGTCATGTAGTAGACTTATACGTAGAAAACAAATCCCTCTCGGAGAGAATATGAATAGAACTCCCTGAGTCAAGAAACCAACTAGAATCTAATTCTAAAGAATTTGAAATAAGAAGACACAAATTACCTTATTCAGAATGGTGAACCCCATTTGTGGTAGATTTGTCTTCCTTGGCGCTCTTCTGATTCTGCAATTTTCAACAATTTTTCTTGATATGTCATGACCTATTGCAATATCGCAACAGATCAAATCCTTTTCAATGCACTTTTACATTTAGTTGAAGGACCTTCCATTACTAGACAACTTAGAGTAGACGATGATTTTTGAGTCTTCTTCCTAAGTTGATTTTTCTTCAATGTTTTGATTACACCGTTTACCGTAATACTCCCATTGGAAGATTTACCGTGTAGCATGGTAGTGATCAAATGCTCATACAAATCCGGCAGTGAATATATCAAGTTGAAAGCTTTTATCTTCCTTGCTTATCGCCTTGAGTTTCGATAGCACCATGTTGAACTCTGTGATGTGATCTTGAAGATCGGTACCTTCCTTCATTGACAAATGGAACAACTTGCTCTTCTAATGCATCTAATTTAATAGCGACGAACCAGAGTAGTTAGTTATGAGTTTTTTCCACAAACCCGCCATGCCAGTTTCTTCAAGAAATTTGTACTTGACCTCATCCGCCAATGATAATCGGATTATATTTACGGTTCTTTTACAAATATCATCCCAAACATCCACCTTCGTATGAGATGGTTTTTTCTTCTTCTTGAAGGCTAACTGCAAACGTTCTTGAACTAGAACATCATACATGTCTACCTTCCAAATATTGAAGTTAATATTTCCATCGAACTGCTTTATCTTCAAAAAACTGTGATCTGTTATCTTAACCAAGGAACTCGGCAACCTGAAGTTCTGATACCACTTTGTTGGGGGGATGTTTATGAACACGGTGGCACAGCGGAACTGATTAGAGCAATGAGGATGACGAAGTAGATGAGACAAGTCAATCAAACAACCAAAAAAAAAATAGATCCACCAATCCAACACAAACACAGCGAGAATTTATCCAGGTTAGCTTTCGCTTAATCCAGAGAAAAATATGAGGAGATATAATATTCAACTAGAAGATATTATAAGGAGTTAATGATTCACTCAATACACAAAATTAAACTCACTCACTAAGAACTATCTCTCTCAAATCTCTCTTTTGCAATGGAGAAAATAATGTCAATAGAGTACTCTTGTTCTCTTACCTCTCATATTGGAGGCTACAACAATATATAGAAGAAGAATAGAGAGAACCCTAAATTAATCTTGAATCTCAATCATCCGATATATCCTATAGAAGTAACTACATAGGAGTCATACGATCTGACTTGAAGTTGAAGGTTATGCTAAAACGACCTAATAAATGGAGGCCCAAAATAACACAGCGCCGCTGCGGTCGACTGCACCCACAAGTGCGGTCTACTGTCTTCTTATCAGGAAGACCTTGTACAGGGTGCCGGTCGATCGTCCCCAAGGTCGGTCGACTATCAGGCTTCAAGTGATGCTGCTGTTGTTGTTTCACTTATACTCTCTTCGACGCTTCGACCTTCGTGCTTCATCGTATCTTCTTCTAATCTGAACCACGAGTATACAAGACGTAATCCTAACATCTCTCTCTCTCTCTCTCTCTTGTCGGAGAAATCTACTCCCAACTCGTAGTGCTAGTAGCGAAAGTGCACTACAAGCAATAGAAACTCCCAAGAAATAGATGAACCAAGAATAAGCCAACACAATATATGGATCTCACAAGAACACAACCAATATGTAGAGATAACCAATACTTCTTATTTCCAAAGAAATACAAAGATTACAAAAGAGATTACAACTCTCAATCTCTCTTTCTCACCTTTGAAACACTCGGCACAATCTCTCTTGAAGTTGAATAATGATCAGATCTATTCACATTAATTAGATAACTAAACCCTAGAGTTTACGACCATATATATAACCCCCAAGTAAACCCTAAAAGATATACACAAATCTAACAAATTGGGCCTTTATCCCGTAAGCCCAAAAGAACAACTCAATGTCGGTGTCGGTCGACCGCACCCCAAGCCGGTCGACCGCATCGTGCAGATCCAGACCCGAGGGCTGACCGGTCGACTGCATCGCCCAGACCGGTCGACTGTCCCCTCCTCTGTTGGACGCCTACACTCGAAGAACTCCCAGTCGACTGGGTCGGTTGACCGTATCCCTAGCTGGTCGACTGTCCCCTCCTTGACTTCTCTTCTTCTACTTACTGTTTGTCTTCCCTTCGTTGTCTTCTCCTCTTCTTCTCCAACTTCAAGTACCCCATGCCTACGTGTATTTAATGCCACAATTCCTAACAATCTCCCTCTTGGACCAAATACACCACGCTTCAAAGTTATTGCAATCTTTCCTTATATTATCTCTGCCATCTCCTACTTTCATGGAAGACCTAAGTACTCCTCACTCTCATGAAGATCACCTCCGCCACTCCACCACGTGGAGTGCACTAACCACCCCTCATCGCCTCATGAAGGATGTGCTCCACCAATCGCATAAAGCACGAATACCGGAGAAATAACCTCCCGTATCGGATTCCATGTTATGAGACTTCCCAACTCGCAAAATCTCCATCAACACCGGACATGGTTCACAGCCTCTTAATGCACCCTCTGCACTAGAAACTTTCATGGACGACACCTCCATAAACTCCGCAGACTGTTCAACCCCTACAGTCCCAATTAGGTTACCCTCATCGACATCACCCCGCATATCGATACCAGTACTCTCTATCACACAAGAGCAACTTGAAGCTTCAACTGCCAATTCGCAAAGTACCCTCTCCGCAGCAACGTTTTGCCCTCTAAGATCACTTCCATGTCCAGCAGCTCCCACTAAATTAGTAACCTCCTCTCCACAACTAAAATACCCCGGTTGCACCCCACACAACCTACTACTCGATTCCGGCTGAAATGCCCCTCACGTCTCTAAGCAAATAAAATGTTTCCTCATGCTTCCCTTTTGCAATCACTCTTGAACCTGCAGCTATGCACCACTCTCCACTACCAACTGTAGTAGACAACCCATCTTTGTCTAGCCTTCCAATCGAGATAAGATTTTCCTTTAAGTCTGGAACATGCCTTGTCTCCCGCAAGACAATACTTTGATCATCAATGGTGTTCACGTGAACAGTACCAACCCCATGTGCAGGACACCGGTGACCATTCCCCACGATCACATATCCAAAAGAACTCTCGTAGTCATCAAACATTTCTCTCATCGGAGTGCAATGAAAAGAAGCTTCCGAATCAATACACCAATCTTGAGTGCTCAACTCCTCCCGAGCTGATAAGCATAACTCCTCAACAAGCCCTCCTTGGACTTCCTTTGGGTTATCTCTCTTCGGTTTCTCCTATTTCTTCTTTATTTAAGCCTTACAATTGCGCATCATGTGACCCTTCTTGTGACAATACCAGCACTCAGGCCCATATCCCCCATCGCTGTTATTAGACCCACTCTCAGATGAACTACTCTGATCTTTTCTTCTTCGACTGCTCTTAGATCTCCCACGTCTCTTCTTAACGTACATAGCGGAATCTCTAGAAGATGATGATGGATATCCTTTGTTTCTTATCCTTCTCACCTCCTCGTTTAGAATGCTACTCACCACATCCTGTAGAGCTGTCGAATCTGTTATAGTGCCTGTAATAATCTGTTCTACCGTACCATAACTATCGGGTAAAATAGATAGAAGTAACGATGACTGCCCCCTTTCTGAAAACTTCAAACCTGCAGCTTCCATCTGGTTGTAAACCATACAGTAATTATTCACATGCTCTGCTACTGAACCTCCCTTCCTTCAACTTCATATTAACCAATTTCTTCAGATGAAGAATTTAATTAGATGCCGATGGTTTCTTATACATATCCGTGAGAATCTCCATAGCCTCCTTTGTGGTCTTTGCCTTCGAGATATGAAATAACGCCTTTCTACTCAGCCCCAACTGAATCTGTCCCAGCGCCTTCTGATCCAAACGATTCCACTCCGCCAAGACCTTCGCATCCTTGTCTGCACCTACCGGCTTCTCATCAAACAACAGACCATCAAGATCTTTCTGATGAAGATACGCCATTATCTGAATCTTCCACATCTCGAAGTCACTCCCATCGAATCTGTCGATCTTCATCTTGTTATCGGCCATCTCGAACCAACTGCTCTGATACCACTTGTCGGAGAAATCTACTTCTAACTCGTAGTGCTAGTAGTGGAAGTGCACCACAAGCAATAGAAACTCCCAAGAAATAGATGAACCAAGAGCAAGCCACCACAATATATGGATCTCACAAGAACACAACCAATATGCAGAGATAACCAATACTTCTTATTCCCAAAGAAATACAAAGATTACAAAAGTAATTACAACTCTCAATCTCTCTCTCTCACCTTTGAAACACTCGGCACAATCTCTCTTGAAGTTGAATAATGACCAGATCTATTCAGATTGATTAGATAACTAAACCTAGAGTTTACGGCCATATATATAGCCCCCAAGTAAATGTTAAAAGATATACACAAATCTAGCAAATTGGGCATTTATCCCGTAAGCCCAAAAGAATAACTCACCGTCGGAGTCGGTCGACCGCATCCCAAGCCGGTCGACCGCATTGTGCAGATCCAGACTCGAGGGCTGACCGGTCGACCGCATCGCCCAGACCGGTTGACTGTCCCTCCTCTGTTGGACGTCTACACTCGAAGAATTTTCAGTCGACTGGGTCGGTCGACCGCACCCCTAGCCGGTTGACTGTCCCCTTCTTGACTTCTCTTCTTCTACTTGCTGCTTGTCTTCCCTTGCTTCTCTGTCTTCTCCTCTTGTTCTCCAACTTCAAGTACCCCGTTCTTACGTGTAGTTGATGCCACAATTCCTAACATCTCTCTCTCTCTCTCTCTCTCTCTCTCTCTCTCAATTTGGATTGAAGTATCGAGCACTTTTTTTATAAAAAAATTATAGTGTAGCCACCATGTTTCATTAATGCGAAGCTATGCCCTGTTTTTGAATTTTGTGGAACTATGCTAGTTTTCTTTTCTGTGAACATGTTTTAAGTACGTTGATAGGTATTAGTTTTAAGTACGATGGCTAAGATTTTGTTGTTGGAATCGCCGGAAGTCCTACATGTTTAGGTACGATAGCGTCCATGGCACATGGAAGCATCACGAGGTCAGGGCTAAGGACTCGAAAACCCTTCTATTTGACGAGAAAGAAGTTACTATCTCTGGGTGCAGGTATTAACTTACTAATTTCGTATGTTTATTTTGTGTTTTGGTTATGTATGTTACAACTGGATGAAAACTAAGTAGGATTAGTTTTGTGCATGAAGGAATCCTGAGGAGATCCCATGGGGTGAGGCAGGTGTCGAGTACGTTGTGGAGGCAACTGGTTTGTTTACAGACAAGGATAAAGCAGCTTCTCATCTCAAGGTACATATTTTTTGTTTCGAAACTAGTTGAAAAATGATTTAATTTCTATGCATATAGAAATTTAAGATAGATATTTTGCTTGCTAACTGTGCTTACAATTGCATCTTCGATAAGGATAAAAATGTGATAGTGAAAATTTGAATCTCCTTCCAATTTGTTTAAATTCAAATTATCATAATAGCGTCAAATTCCTTTCTTATTTCTTACACTCACATGTACTACAGGATCAGTGACGGACCAGAAAATTTCACTTTTTTCCTTCCTAGATAAGCCTCTTTTCCAAATTATATCATATTATGAGATTCTCTCTATCTAAATTATTTACATGGGCGGGTCTTCTCCATAAACATCCTGAGTAGTACTGTCACATTTACTCGATACCCGGATTCGATTCGGACCCGGCATTGGACCGGAACCGACCAGATTTATACGGGTACGGGTACGGGTCCGGATCCTAAAATAAGATCTGGTGCACTTTCGGGTCCGGGATCCAAATCTGCTCAAAATAGAACCGAGCCGGACCCGGACCCGTTAAAAAATACCCCCAAACATATAGAATTTGAATAATATGGTAATAGGAATATACATATAAAAGTAATTGTTGAAGATAGATGTGTAACTATAATATTAATTCAAGTACTTAAGTGCAAAAATTGTTAGAATCGTATGGTATCTAGTGCAAAAATACTTATGTGCAAATATTTATTCTCTACTATCAAACCCGCCGAGCATTTTTTTTAACTAGGACCCGGACTCGATTCTTGCAAGTCTGGATCCGGGTCTAATTTTTGGACCCGTGAAGTACCGGGTCTGGGTAGTGGAGGGCCCGACCCGATAGGACCCGATACCAGCTCTAATCCCGAGGCGCAGCTAAGAATTGTAAGGATGGCATTCGGGCCGGGCTAGCCCGAGACCGCCCAGGCCCGGCCCACTCGGTCCTCGACCTGGCCCGGACGGCCAAACCCTGGCTGAACCGGGGCCAGCCGGCCCAATAGACCCGGTCCGGTCCGGTTCACCATTTGCCCCTAAAAGCCCGAATCCGATCCGGCCCGTTAGGGGCCCGGCCGAGACTGGATTGAACCGGCCCGGTCCGGTCCAGGCTGGCCTGTGGGCTGTTGGCCATTTTTGAATTTTTCAGGATTTAAAAAAAAATTTGGATTTGTGTGTTAATACCGCAAAGTGTATGTATATATATATATATGTATATACATATAGATATATTGTAAAATATTTCAAAATTTTATAAAAATGAGAGTATACATCAAAATTAACTGATCACTACTCATTACTCAATTTGCCAACCCTCACCCTAGCTATGTATAGCCAAGTCCACCTCCTCACTTCTCTAATCTCATCAATGTGGGACTAAAAGTATTCTACTTCAAATGGTCTTAATTATATATATATATATATATATATATATATATATATATATATATATATGTTCTCCATTGAAAATGCAAATATTGTGAAAACACGTGAAAACCACCTAGGCCGTTGTTATAATGCAACGGCCTAGGTCATAAACCTAGGCGGTTGTTTCCAACAACGGCCTAGGCTTGTTTTCACGTTTTCCACGCTACAGTACGTTTTCAATGGAGCATTTTCCTATATATATATATATATATATATATATATATATATACACACACACTATCAAAATTTTAATGAAATAATGTTTTAGGTTGGATTTCTTGGTTAGTCCATGCAAATTAGTTCATTGAGTTTGAGTTTGTCGTGGGTTCGATCCTGAGTGTAATTTTATTTTTGAAAGAATTAATCACTTTTTTTAACAAATTTATTTTTAGGTGATGTTTATTTTTATTTTTATTTTTATTTTTATATTGTAATTTAATAAGATTTCATATTTGTATGTTACTTATCTATTTGATTAATTTGAAATTTTGTAATTCATAAAAATAATTTAATTTATGAATCTCTTTTTTATCTATGCGTATAACCCAATTATTCACCATTTTCCTTTCCTTTTATCTTTGTACACTCGAAGAAAGAAATTGTTTTTTTTTGAAAAACTCGTCTAACCCGCGAACCCGCAACGAACTGGCCCTCGAGCCAGGGCCAGGGGCCAGGTCCGGGCCAGGCATTTCCCTACCGAGGCCCGGCCCGGCCTGGCCCGCAAAAGCCCGGTCCGAGGTAAAAAAAGCCGCGGGTTCGGCCCGGCCCAGCCCGGCCCGGTTGGCCCGGATGCCATCCCTAGAGAACTGTGGCCAACATACAACCGTAGCCGCAATTCTCCAATAGCAGCCATACACTCGTAGCTGCAATTTGCAATAGCAATCAACATACATCGTAGCCGCATTTCTTAATGGCAGCCAACACACACCCGTAGCCGCTTTTGGTAATGGCGGTCAACTTGATCACTCAGTTGCTGGAGATGTCGGAGATGCCATTGGTGGCAAGGATTGTACCTTCACCGCAGATTCTAAATACAAGTTCGAGAGTTGAATGAAACATTGTGCACGTGTGATCAGCTATTCAGGATTAGGTAGTTAAAGTATTCTTGATTCACTTTGTGCTAACACAAAGTATTTCGCTATTGGTGGATGAGAGCTTCGGTTCTAATTCTTTCGATGTTTCGTGGCTCAGACTTTGCTAAAATGAAAGTTTTGGCTGTGATTTTTATTATCAAGAATAATGAATGGAAATCCTCCTTTTTTCTTTTTTTCGCCCTGCTTTGTTTTATACTTTGCACCCTAGGAATTTCAAAGGCAAAATTTTAAAAAACGTCACAAAAGTTTGGCCCAGTTTAAAAAAGCGTCACAAAACTTTTTTTTAAAAAAAACCACACAATATTTAACTTTCAACTCACAGAATTAACAACTGTTATCTTTCTTCTACGTGCACTGCACGTACTCTAAAAACGTAACGAAAATACCCCGGTTTTAATTAGGGTCAGAATAGTTTCCTTTCCTTTCTTCTTCCCCAATTACTAAGCGGAAAAAAAAAGAACCCAAATCAGAGCAACCCAAATCTCGTCGATTTGTTACCCTAACCTTGGGAAAGTTAGTTACCCAAATCTCCTTCACACCCATTTTTTAAGTTTTTTGTGCTACGGGTTACATAAGGCATGCTTTGAAATTATCTTACTTCAATGGTTTGTTTGAAATGTAGGGAGTCAGTGGAGAATGTTTTAATTTTTTGCACATATATTTGGATATCAAGCTTCAAATGTAAGGAGTCAGTGGAGAATCAATGATTTTGTGTACAGGGTTACTCAATTTTTTGTCCCTAAAGGATAGAAGAATTTTTGTATTATCAGGGTTACTCAATTTTTTGTCCCAGTTTTGGCAAACAATAAAGTCAGAACACTGGGTTTACTTCTGCAGTCAAGTTATTATCCCATTTTCTATATTGTTAAATGCAATGTATTGAACATTTACTATGAAATTGAATGCAATATATTGAACATATCAGCTGTCTTGATCTCATTTTTTCTGGATTTGTGGTGATGAGATTGATCTGATTTGTAATGTTTGATGCTCCAAATTGTAGATGTGATTTGTTTAAGGTGTTGGATTTTGTCGAATGCGCAATATGTAAATTTGTTGTAAGTGTGTTGTTAGTATAAGTGAATGTGTGAAATATACACACTAACAAAGTTGAAAGAAAACCTGATCATATACACACTAACAAAGTTGAAAGAAAACCTGATCATGTGTACATACTGTACATTATCAATAGTTTATGGATGTTTTGTAAACTAAACTAATAGTTTTGTGATGTTCTTTTGAACAAAGGCATATCTCTGTGATGTTTTTTTAAAATGGAAGAATACTTTTGTGATGTTTTTTTAAACCAAACAATAGTTTTGTGATGTTTTTTTAAACAATTTTATACAATAACCTAAAGTGTTCTGAAATGAAAAGATTTGCTTTTTTTTTATTATAACCACTGCATCTATTAACATTTTAAACACCAAATGAAACTCCGCAAACAACCCAAGCATTCATAAACATCGAGCACACAAGTGAAAGCATGTTTCACATTTCAAAACACATCGATTACATTGTCATCAAAATACAATCATGTGTTTTAAAAGGTCATCAAAATACAATCATTGAACATTTCAAAACACATGATTGTAATTTGATGACAATGTAATCGATGTGTTTTGAAATGTGAAACATGCTTTCACTTGTGTGCTCGATATTTATGAACGCTTGGATTGTTTGCGGAGTTTTATTTGGTGTTTGAAATGTTAATAGATGTAGTGGTTATGATAAAAAAAAGCAAATCTTTTCATTTCAGAACACTTTAGGTTATTGTATAAAATTGTTTAAAAAAACATCACAAAAGTATTCTTCTGTTTTAAAAAAACATCACATATATATGCCTTTGTTTAAAAGAACACAAAACTATTAGTTTAGTTTACAAAACATCCCTAAACTATTGATAATGTACAGTATGTACACATAATCAGGTTTTCTTTCAACTTTGTTAGTGTGTATATTTAACATGATCAGATTTTCTTTTCAACTTTGTTAGTGTGTATATTTCACACATTTACTAACAACACACTTACAATAAATTTACACATTGCACATTCGACAAAATCCAACACCTCAAACAAATCACGTTTACAATTTGGAGCATCAAACATTACAAATCAGATCAATCTCATCACTACAAATCCAAAAAAAATGAGATAAGATAGCTGATATGTTCAATACATTGCATTCAATTTCATAGTAAATGTTCAATACATTGCATTTAACAATATAGAAAATGGGATAATAACTTGACTGCAGAAGTAAACCCAGTATTCTGACTTTATTGTTTGCCAAAACTGGGACAAAAAAATTGAGTAACCCTGATAATACAAAAATTCTTTTATCCTTTAGGGGCAAAAAATTGAGTAACCCTGTACACAAAATCATTGATTCTCCACTGACTCCTTACATTTGAAGCTTGATATCCAAATATATGTGCAAAAAATTGAAACATTCTCCACTGACTCCCTACATTTCAAACAAACCATTAAAGTAAGATAATTTCAAAGCATGCCTTATGTAACCTGTAGCACAAAAAACTTAAAAAATGGGTGTGAAGGAGATTTGGGTAACTAACTTTTCCAAGGTTAGGGTAACAAATCGACGAGATTTGGGTTGCTCTGATTTGGGTTCTTTTTTTTTCCGCTTTGTAATTAGGGAAGAAGAAAGGAAAGGAAACGAGTCTGACCCTAATTAAAACAAGAGTATTTTCGTTACGTTTTTAGAGTACGTGCAGTGCACGTAGAAGAAAGATAACGGTTGTTAACTCTGTGAGTTGAAAGTTAAACATTGTGTGGTTTTTTTAAAAAAAATAATTTTGTGACGTTTTTTTAAACTGGGCCAAAATTTTGTGACGTTTTTTTAAATTTTGCCAATTTCAAAAGGGCACTTGATGTAGGGTGCAGCCAACATCAACAAATTTTGTTGTGATATTTTATCAATATTATTGAGAAGAAAAAAGTCTCTCTCTAGAAAAGTCTAGAGAAAGAAACTTACCCCCAAACTCAAAAAAAGAATTAAAGCCTAGATCTGAAAAATCTGGGGCGGCGGCTAGGGCCCGCCGCCGCCGCTCCGTCGCCCATCCATCCTCGCTATCTCCCCAAACTGACGATGCCCCAGCGGCGACTAGGGTTTTGTGCGAACGATGCTCTCGCCACTCTAGATGATGTTCCGTCCAGTCGCGTCCAGTCGTTGGGGAGGATGCGGCGACGATGCCCCAGATCTGCAGTTTTCGATGCTCCCTAGATCGCGCGATGACACTCGTATGGCAAGACCGCGACGACGATCCCCCACAACCGCCGACATCCTATCTGGAGATGCTCCCCAGATCGCGGCGACAACGCTTGGCTCAAAGGGGAGTTCGCGGTGACGTCCCCCAGATCCGATGCCAGCGTCTCCGGATTTGAACCCCAGAGCTCCGGATCTAATCGACGGTAGGCGGTGTGCCAGTTCGGGAGGCGCGCCGTTCTTCTAGCCGGGGCCTCAGTTTAGCCAGCTAAGACTACTCTTCTCCGGCAACGGGTGTTCTCAAAGACGCACCCTACCTGCTGTCGTCAACCACCACTTCGGTGCCGAAAATGGCATCATCGTCGCTGCCACCATGTCCACACTCTCAGGGTCAATCACGGCGATCTGTGGCTATGGTTTGGATCCCGAGGGTTGGTAGTGCATATGAAGAAGTCGGGGTTCCTGAGTGGGAGGAGCTTTCTGAGTTGGGGTTGACCCGGTGTGAAGAATGTGAAGGAGAGGATACGGGAAAGGGGAAAGATTGGGGTTTGATCGATTGACTGACTGATTGATCGTTTGGTTGGTTTTTGAGTTGTTGAATTTCAAATTAGGGGTTGAAATTCAAATTATATTAGAGTATGGGGGTGGGCAAGCGTTTCATTTGTTGGATGGTGATGTTCGCTGGCGGTATAGATCGTATCTGTCATCTGCCTGATGGTTGTAAACAACGACTATTGTTGATAGTTGGATTCGACGTAATCGGAAGAGGGCGTCACAGTGGGGGGGGGGGGGTTGTTAGGCCAATCCAATACGGTAGCGTCATTGGGAAAGGAGTTAGTATGCCAGCAAGAGACGGTGGTTGTGTTTGTTATCCTGGTGGACGCTTTGGGGGTAGATGGAGGGAGTTTTTGGGGTGGAGAGTTATTTTGATGGAGTTTGAATTTCAATTTAGAGTTTTGAAACTTAAATTATATTTGGGAGGTGATGAACATGTGCGGGGGCTTTCATCTGGGCTCTTGGTCGAGAGTAAGAGGTCAGATTGAGTTGCTTAATTTTGTCCTTTATTGAACGATCGTTGGTGATGTTGCTAATTCTCACTAATGCGTTGTCCGATTTTGTCAACATCGCTGGGATGATGTGCGAGTCGTCGATATGGTGGAGGATGTACGAGCTGTGATAGTTGTGATAGATGTGCAAGCCGGTGCCGATATGGTAGATGTGCGAGTCGTCGCTAGTTTGGGAGGCTATGCGAGATTGTTGCTGTGGTGAGAGTGATGTGAGTCGTTGCAGGCCTGCTGGTGGCCAAGTCGTTACTGAGGCGGTGTTCGGGCTAGTTATCAGCGACGTTGCGAACGGAACGTCGGCCACCGTAGTGGTGAAGGAGCTGAGCGTCTCAGACTAGAGAAGTGGCAAGTCATCACTGAATGGGCGGAGTGGCAAGTCATTATCAGAATTGTGATTAGGCAATTCGTTTCTGGTATGTTGTTCTGATTAGGTGTCACCGAATGAAGTAGAGAAGTCGGTGTTGGAATGGTGTTCAAGTTTGATGCCGCTTGAAGGTGCATGGGCAAGTCGTAACTATGGCTGGTGCTCGATGAGTCGGTATCGGATTGTTCAGTAGGAATCTGCATGCGTCACATCTGATAGGGGGGAGAACAGATTAAGGGGGCAGCGTCTATAGGTTTAGCTAGGAGAGGGACTAGAGGGACTAGTTAATGTTGTACGCTTAACTGTATAATTGTTTTCTATGGTTCTGTTCTTGGAACAGATAGATGTTATATATTTGTAATACTTGTTTCATTAATAATTTATTAATGAAGCGGTGATGTGGTCACCTTTTTTTCAAAAAAAATAATGAATGGAATCAGGCAAGGAGAATTTCTAATTGGAACATCAAAATTGACATAGGGTGGTGCCAAGAAGGTTATTATCTCTGCCTTAAGCAGGGATGCTCCCATGTTCGTTGTTGGTGTGAATGAGAAGACATACACTTCTGACCTTAACGTTGTTTCTAATGCTAGCTGCACCACTAACTGCATAGCTCCTCTTGTTAAGGTATTGCTCTCACTTACCTTATTCTCTTTGAGTTGATGTATATTTTGAGATACTGAACCTTTGTTGTTATCATATTATTTATGACAGGTCATCAATGAAAGATTTGGCATTGTTGAGGCACTGATGAGCACAGTGCATTCATTCACTGGTAGTGAGTCACTGCAAGTTACAACTTCATCCATTTTGGCCTATCTTGTTTTTGGGGTTAGAATCCGTAAGTTCTCACTCAGTATCTTCTTTTTCAGCCATCCAGAAGATTGTTGATGGTCCATCTGCCAGAAACTGGAGAGTTGGAAGAGCTGCCAGTTGCAACATCATCCCAAGTAGCACTGGAGCTGCTAAGGTACTTTCAAGTTGGTACTGACACTTCTATTATCTATCAATCTGATTTAACTGAAATTATCCGTTCAATCAATTGTGCTTGTTCCACTTTAGTTGCTGAAATGAATGTTCCTAGTTCCAATCAACAATTATAAGGAGAAGTTTTGGTGTTACTCTGGATGGAACTGGAACGGAACCATTACAATATAGTTTGATTCATTAAGAGAATTGTGTTCCCAGCAGTGGTCATTCGCCATTGTCTATTCAACATATTCTTGATCTCATGCTTGCAAAACAAATATTTGCTTAACATTATGCAGTGAGGCTGCATTTACTGCAAACGCCCTATTTTTCCTTGGGCTTTGCACTTTAAAGTATAATTGGGTTTAAAATGTTGAGTTGTGGGATCTCAAATGGACACCAAAAGCAAACCAATCCACGAGCACATGAACTCAAACACCAAACAAAAAATCCATGGGAATGAGGAGTCGATATTTTATTGATGTTGAAGAATATTACAAGTTCATGCAACCCTCAGATCTCACCAAAACTTGGATCTTGATCTCCCTCAAAACTCAAGAAACTAGCCGCCCCTCTCTTGAATCTATCTTTTTGCATAACCTTAGAGCATCCACAGTGGTTTTCTAAATTTGCCATTTTGCCATATTTTGGCAAAAAATTACCCACAATGGTTTGCTATATTGCCATATTTTGAGAAATGAGCTGCAGTTGATTCTCATTTTTGAGAAACAATTTGCTCATTCTCAAAATATAGGCGAAGGAACATGTGGTTCCGTCCATAATTTTTATTTTTTAATCGCAACGGACGAAACAAGTTGTTTCATCTTGATTTTTTTATAATTTTTTTAAAAAAATATCGAACGGAATATGTTGTTCCATCAAAAATAAAAATAAAAAATTGAGAAACGGGACATGTTCCGTTTGAGATGGAGATGTCACTTTCATCTGTTTAACATCTTTAATTAACATACTAATTACTTTTAGGATGTATTTAATAAAGATTTAGTATTATTTTAATAATTAATTAATTAACTAATTACTAATTAATAACTAACACTATTTTAATTTTACTAAAATAAAAAAAATACCTCTCGGACTTAACAACATATTTCGTCGGATTAACAAATTAATTCTTTCTCAAAATATGAGAAACAAACCAGTGTAGCGATTTCTCTTTTGTCAATTCTCATTTTGCCATTTTGTCAAAAAATATAAGAAACCATTGTGGATGCTCTTAGCGCATCCACAATCGTGTTTCTCATAATTGAGAATATGGCAAAATAGCATATATCAAACGACGCAATTTGCTGCAGTCGTGATTTGTTATAATATGAGAAAGAAATATTAAAAAAAGCCGTCGTCCGTTTTTTTTAATTATTTTTATTGTAACGCTTAATTAACTAATGATTAAGTATTAAAATAGATTAATTAAATAAATTAAAATATATACTAACTACCTACTTAATTAACTAACCTAATAATTAACCTAAACCTAAGCTTCCAAAATAGTTGGACGGGACATGTTCAGTCCAAGCCTATTTTGGCTTCAAACAGGACACATGTCCCGTTTTGATGATTTTCCGATTTTTTTTTTTCCAAACAATACATGTTTGGTCATTTAAAAAAACATGTTCCATTTCGTTTCTCATATTTGAGAAGCTACTGTAACGATTTTGTCAAAATATGACCAAATAGCAAACGACTGCATACGCTCTCAACCGTTCATAGTCGATTTCCATCTAGAGGCTGATTTCATTCGACTGTCCCGCTCCTGTTGCTACTGCTGTTCTTCTCTGTTTCAACTGCAGCCGACTGTCACAATTTGACAATGGACTGTAGTTGCTGGCGTGCTATCTTCTCTTCTTCACCGTGAATTCAGCCCACACTCAACAAAAGAATGGGCTATTGTGTGACAAGAGCACGTCACACAAACTTCAACTAAGTTACCTTCTGTCGCAAGGTCAGATTTGGTTGATGGATGTTACAGGTTATCACTTTTATCTCTTTAGGCGTAAAACAAACATTTCAAATCAGAAGATAAAGGTGAGAGCTTAACAGAATTCTTGCATTGAGTCCATGCAGGTATCAGTTCTCCGTGAGGGCTTAATTTCCTTCATGGAAACCTAATGGTCCTTTTAAAATTGTAATTCTCATTCATTTCGCCAAAATAAATTCGTCAAGAGCATATGGATAATTTTTAATTAGAATTTCATGTCCATACCCTACAGATGCTTTCTATATTTATGGGGAGTTCATCCTACAGCCTTGTGCTGGTGCATGACTAAACTGTTGGGGTTTGTGGATTCAAATACACGATAATAGGGTTAAAGAAGACAAACGAAAAGAAGAGTCGAAGATGGAGCAAACTGGTCAAAGCAGCAAGGAGTTGCAGGCAGGGTGTGATTGCCCAACCGACCACATAGTCGACCGCACGATGAACTGTCCCGCTCACTGTTACCACCCAGTATTCCTGAAGGAACGACCGGTCGACCTTGCAGTCGACTGACCCACTCTCTGTTGGATCCCTGTACAGTCGAAGGCATGAACCAGTCGACCATCCAGATTTGCGGTCGACCGTTGCGGTGCTGATTGACCTGTGACTGATATTAGATTTTGTGTAAACCTATATATTGTATTGTATACGATTTTAGGGTTAATAAGGAAAAAAAAGAGATCTAACAATCATCAGAGAGAGGGAGATAGAGAGAAAACCTACACTTTGGGGTTGAGTGCCTGAGAGATTTGTAAACTTGTTCTTCATATTTCTTGTGGAAATCGTAGGAGTGCCTCTACGCGAGAAAGTAGCCATTGCATTGGGTGAACCTCGAAAAAATCTCGTGTGTCTTTGTGTGATTGCTTTTGAATGCTTTTGTTCTCTTGCTTTTGATACTGTTGTTTTGCATCTCGTTGGTGAATTATTCCGCAGTTAGAACTCAACAAAATGGTATCAGAGCACCAGGTTGGTAGTATTGATTGAGATAGGGGGCAAGAGCAGAGTCAGGAGTTCGATGGAGCAGATTTTACAATGTGGAAGATCCAAATGATAGCATATCTTCGACAGAAGAATCTTGATGATCCATTGTTTGGTGTGAAGCCAGAAGTGGCGGAGGTAAATGCAGTTTCATTGGCAACTCGGAATAGATTGGACCAGAAAGCACTTGGACATATTCAGTTGTCATTGAGTAGAAAGTTGCTATTTCACATTGAGAAAGAGGCAATGAAGATCCTGACATATATGTTTGAGAAACCGAATACAGCGAACCAAATTCTTCACCTAAAGAAGTTGGTCAACATGAAGTTGTCGGAAAGGGGTTCGGTTGCAAAGCACATCAAAAATTTCTGTATAGTTTACAATCAGATGGAACCGTCGGGTTTAAAGTTTGAAGAAATGACCCAATCGTTGTTGTTGATATCCAATCTTCCCTATAGTTACGGCATAGTAGAGCAGAATATTACAAGCACCATGACTGATACGACAACTCTAAAGGATATTATAAGCAGTATCATGAATGAGGATGTAAGAAGGAAAAACATGAAGAGACTTTAGTGTTATATCCTAGCAATGTCGCATTGTCAGTTCATAACCGTGGTAGAAGTAACAAAAGAGGGAAGTTGTAAAGCAGGAATCACAGGTCCAAGTCAAGAACAGGACATTGCAAAGGTGAGTGTTGGTACTGCAAGAAGCCGGAACACAGGAGAGACCAATGCGAGGAGTATAAGAAAGCACAAGCAGGGTCACAGGTAGTCAATGTGGCAAGTATTGAACCCCGTCTAGATGAATTGTGTTTATTGCTGGATTTAATATTATGCAAGATGATTGGTGTATAGACTCAGGTGCTTCTTATCATTGTACTCTCATGAGGGATATTTTTTAGGATTACAGGACAAGTAATTTTGGTGCAATTTTAGTTGGCAATGTCCAGTTGTAGGTAGAGGCACAGTGAAAGTGAAGGCTCACAATGGTGGGCAATTGATTTTGAATGACACAAGACGTATTCCATGTTTGAAGAAAAACTTAATTTCAACTAGCAAACTAGATAAAGAAGGATTCAACAATTTTTGGGCATGGAGGTGACTACAGGTGCAAGGTTGGTGGCGAAAGGAAAGCGTGGTGACACGTTGTACTTACTCAGAGGAGATGATTCAGGTGATATCATTGCTACAACATCAACAGGTAGTTCTTCTTCAATTCTTTGGCATGTCAGGTTGGGACATCTTGGTGAAAAGTGTGTCAAGCAACTTTGTGCAATGGATCTTTTGTCCGGGCTTTAGAAGGTTGAGATGGATTTATGTGAGAATTGTGTGATCGGCAAACAGAAGAAAGTTTTCAGTTGAGCGGGCGTGAGAAGAAGCTAAGGAAGCTAGAATTTGTACATGCAGATGTGTGGGGTTCGGCTCAAGAATTCTCTTATGGTGGAGATACTTCATTACATTCATCGACGATGCTACAATGAAAGTTTGGGTTTATGAAATTCTTGAAAAATTAGAAGTGTTTGAGGCATTCAAAGCTTGGAAAGCCATGGTTGAGAATAAGAAGTGTTGCAAGGTGAAATCATTAAAGTCAGACATTGGTGGTGAGTACACAGGTGAAGAGTTTGTTGACTATCTGGCAAAGGAAGGTATCAAAGAAATTATGATAGATCCTAAGACTCCACAGGAGAATGGTGTAATAGAAAGAATGAACTGCACGATACTCAAAAGGACGAGATGCATGAGACTTCATGCGGGTCTTCCAGGCCATCTTTAGCAGCTATAGTGGATACAACAGTGTACTTGATTAACTGTTGCACGTCTAATGCTCTTGATAGGGCCATTTCACAAGAACTATGGTAAGGTAAAACTGTCAATTATTCGCATTTGAAAGTTTTTGGTGATAGGGAAGAAAGGAAGAAACTGGATTCTAGTCCAACAGTTGTGTATTCAGTGGCTACGGAGGCGATTAGTTAAGTTACAGATTTTGGGATTTTGTGGATAACAAGGTCATTCAGCAGAAATGTAGTGTTCAATGAAGAGGTCTTGTACAAGGATAGGCATACGGGTCAAGATAGTACAACTAGTTCAGAGTCAAATTATGGTTCAGACACAGATTCATATTTCGATTCTGAAGACGTCCCTAGTGGTGGGGGTCTGACAGTGCAGCAACAGCTACAGGCACCACATGCAGAACAGGAGGCTCATGTTGAGCCTATTGAGAATGAGTAGGTTATCCAAGACGAACAGGTACTGCCGGAGTATTTCGGGGAACCTGAACCAGTTGGTGAACCGGTACCCACATTGAGAAGATCGACACGAGAGAGACGACCAACCAAGATATTTGATTTATCAACTAGTATTGTTGACGAGCATGTTCTGTACACGGATTCAGAAGAGCTAGAGACTCGTGAGGAGGTTTCGAAGGATGAGGCTCAAATTCAGTGGGAGTTAGCAATGAGGGACGAGATAAACTCTTTGGAACCGAACTAAACTTGGGAGTTGACCAAGTTACCTGCAGGGAAACACGCTTTTATGAACAAATTGATTTTTAAAGCCAAAGATGAGGCAGATGGCAGTAAGAGGTATAAGGCGATGCTTATTGTGAAAGGGTTCTCTCAAAGAGTATGTATTGATTATAGTGAGATCTTTGCACCGATTGTGAAGATGGTTTCAATCAGGGTTCTGCTTAATATTGTGGCAGCTGAAGACTTACATTTAGAGCAGTTAGATGTGAAAACAACATTTCTTCATGGTGATATCGAAGAAGAGCTGTACATGAGACAACCCACAGGTTTTGAAGCTAAAGGGAAAGAAAACATGGTGTGTCGACTAAAGAAGAGTATTTATGGGTTCAAACAAGCCATGACAATGGTATTTGAAGTTTGATTGCTTTATCAGAGGAAAAGGTTTTGATAGATGCGAAACAGATCATTGTGTATATGTTCGTAGATATGAGGACAATGATATAGTTACCTTGGCATTATATGTGGACGACATGTTGTTAGCAGGTTCATGTATGGAGAAGATCAAGGAAGTGAAAAATGTGCTAGCTTCGGAGTTTTTAATGAAGGACTTAGGTGAAGCAAAGCAAATCCTTAGCATGAAGATTAGTAGAGACAGAAAAAGTAAGAAGCTTCGGTTATCATAAGCAGACTATGTGAAGAAGGTGTTGAAGAGATTCAATGTGGATGGCGTGAGACTAGTCACTTGTCCCTTAGCCGTTCACTTCAAGTTATCGATGGACTTGTGTCTTAAAATAGAGGCAGTGATGAAGGAAATGACTGCTATTCCTTATATCTCAGCCGTTGGAAGTTTGATGTATGCAATGATGTCTACAAGACCAAACATTGCACAAGCAGTGGGAGTTGTCAGCCGTTACATGAAGAATCCAAGTAAACAACATTGGGATATAGTAAAGTGGGTTCTTAGATATCTTGCAGGTACTTCAAATTATTCTCTTTGTTTTGGGGGTGATTCTTTGCATATACATGGTTATGTGGATGCGGATTTTTTTGGCGATCATGATGGTTGCAGAAGTACTACAAGGTATGTATTTATAGTTGGAGGTACTACTATTAGTTAGGCTTCGCAGTTACAAAAGGTTGTAGCACAGTCAACCACAGAGTCAGAGTATATGCAACTTACAGAGGCGACGAAAGACATATTGAGGATTTCTGAGCTTATGAAACAGTTAGGTAGAAAACAACTCATAGGTGAGCTATGGTGTGACAGTCAAAGTGCAGTTTTCGTGGCGAAAAACTCGGCATATCAATCTAGGGCTCGGCATATTCAAATGAGGTATCATTTTATTAGAATGACGGTTGAGAAGAAATGGTTGAAGCTATCAATGATTTTTGGCACTAAGAATCCGGCGGACATGCTTACTAAGGTAGTGGATAGTAGGAAGCATCAGTTCTTCTATACCGCTATTGGATTGTCTTCAGGTTAATTGTTGAGGAGACTCGCAGAGGCACAGGCCTGGACTATGCTAATGGAAGTGTAACGCCCCGAATTCCAAAATACACTGAATTCGAGATTCCACAGGATCTTTACACTTATTTCGTACAATTTTACAAGAAATTTAAAACTTTTCACTTTACGTCAGAGTTATATGAAAACTTTACACTTTACATTTTACAGCGGAATCAAATTTACAACATTTAAATAAATGTACATCAACATTTGAATAATCTCTAAGCATCTGTGCTTCTTTAATCTTTATCATGTCATTTACCCTGCATACAAAACTGTGGGTATGTCAGTTTATTCAACCGACGAACATTATACACCGCCATCCTCTCTATGCCGGAAATAGTATAACTGATTTTTCATATTTAACAAACACAAACTTGTCACATATCAAACTAAAGGGAATACCCTATTGATCTCGTGTTGTGATTGTGCACTTAGTCCTTAATGCGGTTATTTATATTACATGACACGAATGCACAATTGTTCGGATTCTATGCATCCTATACTACATAGGTCCGAGGGCAAGCCTCTTATTCGTTCTTCATCTTTGTAGGCTTCAATCCCTCGTCATGATTTTATCTACTACTATAACTACGGTAAGTATCCTAGATGTTTTCTGACCTACGAACTCATGTCTAGGCGCCATGGAGGGAATCCCAACGTACTGACACATGACTCATCATGCAGGCATCCTGTGGTAATTCAGCTCCTACCATAGACATGACACCACCTGCAGTCGTCAAACACCCCACGAGCGTCGCCACCGGAACGGTACTCTGGAGCAGTATCCACGCCCTATCATGACTCATCATGGGACATCCTGGATACTCTCTCGCCGCCAATCCAATGGCTCTCATACTCAATGTTTTTCTCTTACATTCATCACATCTTCACTATGTAACTAATCCTTAGTTTAATTGAATCATGAATAAAATCAATCTCTTAGAGTTAGCCCTCTCACTACTACTGGTCTTATTTCTTTCATTTCACAATGTCCCAAACTAGTCTTTTCAATTTCAATAATCATAATTATTCATCACTTTCACTTGCCGGTGTGAGTTTTGGCTACACTCTAATTTTCAATTTCAATTCATAATTCATATGCTTGATTTTTCATACTCAATAACATTTCTCTTTTCCAATAACATGATTTCCAAATCATTCATGAGTCCATAATCATAGATGGAATTCAATTATTCATCAAGTAATTCATCACATATCATTTCCACATTAAAAATCATATCAAGATTTATAAATATCCACAACTCAATATGGTCACACTATTCTTAAATAAGAATAATACACATCACTTTACGTCATATAATTTCCTTCTTATTCATATTTCTTTTCTAACACTTTATTTCAAATTCTTTTGCGAATTATAACCTCCACAAAATACAAGTGTAAAACCATAGTTCTATTTATACATTTGTTCTAAAAAATATACTCTATTTTATTTTGATAACTACCAAATTATTTTTCATAAGCCCCACATATTTTTAGGATAATAATCATATTTTTTTCCATAATTTTTAATCACAAAAAATCCCCCAAAAAATATTTTTTTCCACAATTAAACCCAGGCCGAGATCGGGTTTCGAACCAACAACCACAGGGAAACAAGCCGCAGGCACAGACCACTAGGCCGATCGCGCCAAGCAGTATAAAGGAGGGCTGAGAGCTATACATGCTCTCGGCTGCAGTTAATTTATTTTTAAATGTACAAAACAAATATATGGTGCTAATGGGAATCGAACCATCGATCTGTGGGGAACCCCGGCGCACTGTAGCGATTAAGAGCATCCCGACCACTTGAGCTATAAGCTCAGGTTGTCTCAGATACAACTCGAAGTCTCCTTAAATCAATTCTTTCTGTTAATAGAACATTTCAATGTTCAAAAAGCTCTCATTTGATTTTGCTCTTACTAATCTTGCTGTAAATTTCCAGATTAATTATTCCTCTAATAATTTATACTCCAGTATAAAAAAATAATTTTTTCAATAATTAAACATATATTTTCCATACAATTTGGTTAAATTGTAAGCTACTACTACCATATTTCTTTTTCGACATTTCTTATCCAATCATGATCTCAATAATCTCTATATCAATTCTATGTTTTTATTCATTTCATAAACACACAAAATTATATTTTTTACGTCATCTATTACAACATTATCACAAAAGTCCCTTTAAGCATATAAGGCAACATTGTCATCTACTAAGTTTTGCATGTAGTTATTGATGCTAATAATGAATTTTTCTTCAAACAATCCATAGCTATAATTAATCTACACACAACTTAAATTAAACGATGGAAACACGTACAAGCTATTTATTAACATTCCAATCAATTAATAAGCCATTTTGGTGATTAAAATGTACTCTTATTAATCTTTTTCTTGCATCATCATTTCAATTTAATTCTAGCATGCTTCCTAATTAGAAATGTGGAAAATAACCCACCTTAATTGGAGAGAAACACAATTTGCAGCACCTCCTAAACAAAAGTCCTTTGCCAAGAGAGCGATCCTCCTTCTCGTCGATGCGCACACAAGCCTCCAAGATGCCGAACCCGAGCACCTTTGATGCCGGCCTTCCTTGTTGATGCAAGCACAAACTCCCCATACACAACTCTCAATCTTTTAACTCACTTACTAAACTACTAATAATGTATTTTATACTATAGGTCTTGGAGAATTAATTAGTACAAAATAACTAGCCTAGGGGGGGTATTTATACTAAAATTTGGGTAAATGGAAGGCTAGGATTAAACTAGGAGTTAGAAACAAAAGGCTAGGATTCAAGGAGGAGTTACAATAACCAACCATGATCAAGCAACCACCACCCATGACTCCACTCAAAATTTTCATTTCCCTCCATGTCAAAACCGGCCTCACATGAGGTGCTTTGCACGTGTACGTGCAATGCACGTGTATGCACTTGTCTCCATTTAACAAAAGTTGTACATTATATTTTCTACAAAAATAAATTTTTAAAAGATGTGCTACATTACAAGTTGTAATAAAAATAACTCATGGGCTTTAGTTTATGGGCCTAAAATAATAGTTTTATAAAAGAAAGTAAATAAATTAGATTTGGGCTAAAAAAAGCTTATGTTTATTTGAAGAAAAATGGGCCTTTATAAAAATAATTAAAGAACACACATCATCCATAATAAAAATAATTATAGGATTTCATACTACAAAAAAATTGCACGTGCACACTACGTGCAAAATAAATAAATAATTTTCATAAATGAAAATCGGGGCATTACAACACTCCCTCCTTAGAATAGTTCCGTCCCCGGAACTACAGTCAAGAGCGAGAAACAAAAATACTCACAATAAGCACAAGAAAATACAAAATACAAATCAAGCAAAAAGCTCAGGATAATCCTTCAACATCCTCTTCTCAGACTCCCAAGTAGCCTCTTCAACCAAATGGTTTCTTCAGACTACCTTGACCATCGGTATCGTCTTATTCCTCAAGAATTTCTCTCGACGATCAACAATCTCGACAGGAGACTCGATGTAATTCAGATCCAACTACAAACCTTCCAGCACTTCAGGCAAATGATGACTCGGATCTGGAATATAACCTCTCAGCATAGACACATGAAAGACATTGTGCACCTGAGATAACTCTTCCGGTAATTCAAGCCGGTAAGCAGTTTTCCCGATCCTTTTCAATATCTTGTACGGGCCTATAAACCTCGGGGCTAATTTCCCGCCTTTGCCAAATCGAATCACACCTTTACTGGGCGATACTTTCAGAAAGACGAAGTCACCTTCCTCAAACTCAAGGTCTCTTCTCCGGTTGTCTGCATAGCTTTTCTGCCTGCTCTGAGCTTCTACTAACATTTTCCTGATCAGATCAATCTTTTCAGAGGTTTGTTGCACAAGCTCAGGCCCAAACAATTGACGCTCCCCAACTTCAAACCAACAAACAGGTGTTCTGCACTTCCTGCCATACAAAGCTTCGTACGGCGCAATCCCGATACTAGTCTGAAAACTGTTGTTGTAGGCAAACTCTACCAAAGGTAGATGCCTTTCCCAACTACCTCCAAAGTCTAGTACACAACACCGAAGCATATGCTCAAGAATACGGTTGACTCTCTCGGTCTGCCCATCGGTTTGTGGATGAAAAGCAGTGCTGAAATCTGTCTTGGTACCCAAAGCTGTCTGAAGACTCCTTCAGAAATGCGAAGTAAACCGCGCTTCTCGATCAGACACAATAGTTGACGGAACACCATGGAGCCTGACGATCTCGCCAACATACAACTCAGCTAACTTGTCCATCGAAGCAGTGAGTTTCATCGCCAAGAAGTGAGCGGACTTGGTTAGTCGATCGACTATAACCCAAATCACGTCATTGCCTTTAGGACTCTTGGGCAATCCCGTAATGAAATCCATACTGATGTTATCCCACTTCCATTCCGAAATAGGTAACGGCTGTAATGGACCTCCGGGTCTCTGATTCTCGGCTTTGACTTGCTGACAAACCTCACACTTCGCCACAAATTCAGTCACATCCCGCTTCAAACCTGACCACCAGAAATGTGGTTTGATGTCTTTGTACATCTTAGTACTCCCAGGATGTACCGACAAAAGAGTAGCATGCGCCTCCTGAAGAATACTCTCTTTCAGGTCCGCCTGATTTGGAACGCATAATCTATCTCCGAACCATAGCACTCCATCCCTGATTTGAAATCCGGGCAACCTGCCAGCACCAACCTGCTCCTTCATCTCCAAAATATCAGCATCAATCTCCTGACTTGCAATGATTCTTCCATTCAGTGTAGGCTGAAGCCTCAACTGAGCTAAAGATGCTCCCAATCCTTGCAAGACAACTTCAATACCTGCTCAATCCAATTCTTCAATCAGATGCTTCTGAGTTGTAATCAAACTGGATAAACTACTCTTGCGACTAAGTGCATCAGCACCAACATTAGCTTTCCCAGGATGATACTTGATCTCAGGTCGCATGTCCTCAAGCACTTCCAACCATCTTCGCTGCCTCAGATTCAGATCCTTCTGCTGATATATGTACTTTAAACTCTTGTGGCCCGTGTACATGTTCAATTTCTCACCGTACACGTAGTGTCTCCATTGCTTCAGGGCAAAGATAATCGCAGCCAACTCCAGATCATGAGTCGGGTAATTCTTCTCATGCGGTCGTAATTGCCTAGACCCATAAGCGATTACTCTTCCTTCTTGCATTAAGACACAACCAAGCCCACGATGTGAAGCATCGCTGTAAACATCATACTCAACACCTACTCTAGGCAAAGCCAAAATAGGTGCAGTAGTCAACTTCTCTTTCAACTCCTGAAAGCTCGCCTCACATTGTTCAATCCACTTGAAGTTCACATTCTTCTTGGTCAAACCAGTAAGCGGTACAGCTAACTGAGCATAAACTTGAATGAATCTCCTGTAGTATCGAGTCATTCCAAGAAAACTTCTGACTTCCTTTACTGTAGTAGGCCTAGCCCAATCTCTCACTGCCTCTATCTTCTGAGGGTCAGTTGCCACTCCCTCCTTAGAAAGGATGTGACCTAGGAATGCCACTTCAGATTTCCAGAAATCACACTTGGATAGCTTGGCATATAACTCCTGCTCTTCCAGCTTCTTCAAAACTGCTGCCAGATGCTCGGTGTGCTCCTCTTCTGACTTGGAGTACACGAGGATATCGTCGATAAACACCACGACGAAAGAATCAATGAATGGCCTCAGAACTTTGTTCATCAAATCCATAAAGATTGCGGGTGCATTCGTCACTCCAACTGGCATAACTAAGAATTCGTAATGCCCATGTCGAGTTCTAAATGCAGTTTTGTGCACATCTTCAGCTTTCACTCGAACTTGGTGATATCCTGATCGAAGATCTATTTTGGAGAAAACAGCTGCTCCTTGTAGACGATCGAACAAGTCATCAATTCGGGGAATAGGATACTTATTCTGAACAGTGACCTTATTCAGCTCTCGGTAATCAATACACATTCTCATCGATCCATCATTCTTCTTTACCAAAAGCACTGGTGCTCCCCAAGGTGACTCACTAGGTTGAATAAAGCATTTCTCCAACAGTTCCTCAATCTGCCGTTTTACCTCATCCTGTTCCACTGGAGCCATCCTATACGGTGCCTTAGAAATGGGTGCACTTTCCGGTTGAACAATGATGCTGAACTCTACATCACGATGCGGGGGTAACCTAGGAAAATCATCCAAGAACTCGGTCGGATAGTCCCGAACCACAGGAATCCTTTGCACTTCCACAGGAATCTCTTCCTTACAGATAGCTGCCACCAGCCTAGAACACTTCTTCTTCCTTTGGAAAGTGACTTCAGGTCCACCTGGAGCCTTCACTGTTACTGTCTTGGTCTTGCACTCGATGCTTGCACTGTACACCGATATCCAATCAATGCCAATGATAATATCGACTCCCAAGATAGTCAGCTCGATTAGATCAATCCCAAAGATTCGATCACCAATCGCGATCTCACAGTCAGCATAGTACCGATCAGTGGTTAGAGTCTCCCCTGATGGAGTAGCTACTGCTAAGATCTTGCCTGGAAAAATCTTCGGTTCAACTCCCAACACTTTAGCAAATTTAGGAGACACAAAAGTATGAGAGGATCCAGTATCGAACAACACAACAGCTTTCATTCCATTTAAATAAAGTTCTCCTGTTACATAATACACACTCATTACGTAACAGTTCACTAAATAAACGGGAAAAAGAAACAACATAAACCTCTAAACATCCACCCTCGTACCAGTGATGACATGATCAACCTCATCAGCATCAGCTTCCGTCAAGGCAAATACTCGCCCTGGTTAGTACGGCTTCTTCCCGGCCTGCTGAGTTGGTCCATTGCGGACGACATCCTGCAGTTTGGGGCATTGAGACTTGTAGTGGCCTGTCTCTCCACAGTTGAAACAAGTCACTGGAGGTCTCGCCCAAGTATTCCCGGGTCTTCCTGCCACTTGAACGACGTTCGCACCTGTCGGTTTGAACTTTGTGCCCATGGTTGACCCTTGAAATTCCCAGAATTGGCGGGCCTATTTCCAGACTGCCAGTTGTTCCTCCAATTCTGAATAACATGAAACTGCTCCATGTCTGCTTCTGTGGCTGCCGCGCGCTTGACCAACTTTCAAATCTTCTGATACCAAGAGGTATCATCCGGGACCTCAAGCTCGGCCTCAATCCATGCTCGAACTTACGAGCCTTCTTCGCCTCATCCATCACTAATTCAGGAGCATACCTAGAGAGCTGAGTAAACTTGGTCTCGTACTCTCTAACTGACATGCCACCTTGTTGTAGTAATAGAAATTCCATAGCTTTCTTCTCCTGGACGTCGGAGGGGAAATAGTGACTGCGGAATTCTTCTAAAAATTCCTTCCAGCCAAGGACTATGCCCCCCATTGTCCGCTTCATCGACTGCCACCAAACAGCCGCATCCTTCTCAAGTTGCAGAGTCGCCAACTTCACCTTACTGCCCTTCAGGGGTCTCCAGCACTTCGAAGATCGTCTCTACCTGACGAATCCAGTTGTCAGCCGCATTAGGGTCTGACTTCCCTTCGAACACAGGTGGTTTCATCCGTTTGAACGATTCCACGAGTTTGATCGCCTCGGGCACCGGATTCGCAGGTACCCTTCCTTGGTTCTGATTCATGGCCACGGCGTTGAGCGTCTGATAGACCCTCGCAAGTTCCGTTTCCAAATCCAGACCTTCCCCGTTTCTAGCTCCTCTTCTAACCATATTCTGATGCAAAAGATCCATTAAATTCGAAGTATAGGACATGAATTTTAAATCAACTTGCATTTCATTGAATTCCAAACTTTATACATTCGAATTGAAAACATTTCTTGATATCAGAATGAAAACAGTAGAAGCTACAACAGTCTAACTCCTGCGGTTCCTCTTCGCTTCTCGAAGTTCTCTCCGTAGTTCTTCAACTTCTTCCTTCAGCACATCGGTCATATTCTTCCTCTTCTCGAGTTCCCATACACGATGACTGAGAACTGCAAAGTCGTCCTTGCGCTTTGCCAATTGAGCCTCCAATAATCCGACTCTCTCCCGCAGTGTTTCTACCTGCCTCTGAAGAGATATCACAAGACTATTTGGAACTGGTTCTTCTTCTTCGTCAGAAGAGTCATCAGATGAATCCGGAGGTGGGGTGATCTCTCGGGACTCAGGCCAATCTTCTCCGTCAGAATCTGCTTGCCCTGGGTAGTACTCTTCCTCGGAATCTGCTTGTCCAGGATAATAATCTTCCTCGATGATATGCCAGTTGTCTTCTCCAGCAGGGTCGAAGTGATCAGCCATCTTAGAAATAGGGAGGAAGAAGCATAAGTCATAGAGCACCACAAATGTAAGTCACTTACATTTAAATCTCTAGACTCAAACACACACTCTAATGTCCACTTCTAGGGTGTCGTTCCTTGTAAATTTGTACAAGTGTGAAGCGTGGCTCTGATACCACTCTGTAACGCCCCGAATTTCAAAATACACTGAATTCGAGATTCCACAGGATCTTTACACTTCTTTCGTACAATTTTACAAGGAATTTAAAACTTTTCACTTTACATCAGAGTTATATGAAAACTTTACACTTTACATTTTACAGCGGAAGCAAATTTACAACATTTAAATAAATGTACATCAACATTTGAATAATCTCTAAGAATCTGTGCTTCTTTAATCTTTATCATGTCATTTACCCTGCATACAAAACTGTGGGTATGTCAGTTTATTCAACCGACGAATATTATACACGGCCATCCTCTCTGTGCCGGAAATAGTATAACTGATTTTTCATACTTAACAAACACAAACTTGTCACATATCAAACTAAAGGGAATACCCTATTGATGTCGTGTTGTGATTGTGCACTTAGTCCTTAATGCGGTTATTTATATTACATGACACTAATGCACACTTGTTAGGATTCTATGCATCCCATACTACATAGGTCCGAGGGCAAGCCTCTTATTCGTTCTTCATCTTTGTAGGGTTCAATCCCTCGTCATGATTTAATCTACTACTGTAACTACGGTAAGTATCCTAGATGTTTTATGACCTACGAACTCATGTCTAGGCGCCCTGGAGGGAATCCCAACGCACTGACACATGACTCATCATGCAGGCATCTTATGGTAATTCAGCTCCTACCATAGACATGACACCACCCGCAGTCGTCAAACACCCCACGAGCGTCGCCACCGGGACGGTACTCTGGAGCAGTATCCATGCCCTATCATGACTCATCATGGGACATCCTGGGATACTCTATCGCCGCCAATCCGATGGCTCTCATACTCAATGTTTTTCTCTTACTTTCACCACATCTTCACTATGTAACTAATCCTTAGTTTAATTGAATCATGAATAA